>WBMV01000311.1:981507-1129532 GCA_013396655.1 Campylorhamphus procurvoides
CGGGCCGGGGCGGGCCGGGGCGGGCCGGGCAGGGGGGCGTCCCCTCCCGCTCCGCCCCTGAGGGCTGAGGGACAGCCCCGGGCCGGCGGCGGGGACCGAGCGGACCGGGAAACTTGGTGGGTAGGCCGGCCGTCCCGCCGCTGCCGCGCTGGTGAGGAGACACACAACGCACCTCCGGCACTGCTGGGGGTCAGTTCCCTCCCAGTTCCTTCAGTCTTGCTTCCTGTGGCAAGTTCACATTTAAACATCTCTGTGGCCCTCCACACAACCCTCTCCAGTTTTTCAGTGCCTCTTTTGAACGGGGAAGACCACAGCTGTGGTCAGCTCTCCAGTAGTGGACCCACAAGTGCCAAATAGAGTGGAATAATGGCATCTCTTGGTCTTCTGGACATGGTCTTGCTGACAACAAAAAAAAGAAAAACCCTTTGTGTTTAAAGTAGATGTAATTTCAATTTCCGAAGGATGATTGAATCACAGTTTCTATTAATTCAAATTCCACTGTTAAGTAATTTTTAGCAGCATGTGTTGTCTCAGTGGTGGCTGCACAATCCCAGCTAGGTCTCTCATAGATAAAAGTAATCTATTAGGATAGTTTCAAGCATTATTGCACTAGCCTCTTAGGCAGACAGAAATCATGAATCCCATGGCAGTCAGCAGCATGGGATATGCCACTACCAGAGTTGCTGCAGTTTACTGTTCAATTTAGTAACTTAAACTGCCAGTGACAATACATATATGCTAATATTATCATATATTAATAACAAAGTCTAGGCAACTTGTGAGTGCCAAATGTCTGTGGTGAGGCTGAGGGAGAGGAGTGAGGCAGTTTATAATTACACTGATACTGCAATCAAGCAGCATCACAACTAGACCACTGAAAAGTACTCTGGGCCATGTCTCGCTTCCAGTTTGTACCAGTAAAAAAACCCTGGCAAAGAGAAACCACACTGAAACAGTTTCAGTATTTCACTATGATAAATACTGTCATATTGGTCTAAAGATATCTCCTGCAGAAGTGTAGGACAAGACTCGGTGGCTTTGTGAACACCACTGGGCCGTTGCTTTATATTCCTGTTGTTAATACATCTCCCTCAGGCTCCCAGGGTTGTAGACATTAAAGATGGATTAAGTAAGATTCACATTTAACACATGCATAGAAGCAAGCAAACAAACACTTTCATAATAGGGGTATTCTTTTTATTTGTTCTCTCTACAGCTCTTTGAAACCAATGATTTCTACTGGCAGCAAACTTGCCATGAATTTTACTCTCACCAAAAAACTCTCAGTCTATCAGTGTGCTGTGGCAAAATGTGGAGAGTCCCATGGTCCAAATGTGATCCATCAGTATCCAAATGATTCCCCTGAATCAGCCAGGCAGTAAGTCTCAATGTCTTTCCCACTTCCCAGGTGGATGTTGAAGTAAACATGGAGCTAAACGGCTGGGTTGGTTGTTGAAGTAATGCTTTGGCTTTTTGCAGAGAAATCACTAGTGTGCACTGTATTGAGTGGCTCACGTGTTGGCTCCTCATGTTATAAATTAGTAGATTTCGCAAAAGGTCGATGCCTTTGGGGTTTAACAGAGGAAGGAAGTCCAAACGGGTGTCACTAGTTCAGGATGTGCGATGTGCAATAGGTGACATCAAGTAGGGTCTTTCTACTCCTTTCTACAGCCAGATTGGCATGGGCTGTCCTGCCCTCTAGTGCCTGCAGTGACAGGTACTTCTCTTGGCTCCCCCGTGCGTGTACACACAAGCACACCCAGGAGTTGCAGACCCCCGTTCCCCCTGCCCTGTGCAACCATGGGTGCACAGCTGACCACCCTGGGGCCTCACCTACCTGCTGAGGACAGCTATTGCTGGGGGCACTGACCCAGCAAGGAAATGGTGTTGCTGCAATGTAGCACAGATGTACTTTTGTGAGGGGGATTGCCCCACTTGAGGAGCTGACCTGTGGACAGACACGCGTGGCAGTGCAGGCACGTTCTGTCAGCCATGTCTGGTACCATTTCCAGTACAAAGAAAACCGAGACTGGACTTAGCATGTGACTCCCGTCCCTCACCTGCATTACAGGAGTCAGGGACCTAAGGAGGATTTTGCACTGGCAGATAACTCTTTGAACTTGAAAAGCTTCAGGAACAACTGTTTTCATTCTATTACCTGCTGTGATGCCCATTCAAGTTTGTGAGGAAAGGAAAGACTAACACAAGTAAAAAGCAACTTATGTAATTGCTGTAGTAGCTACCTTTCAAAATAGGGAAAGTATGGAAAATTTGTTCCAAGAACATTATCAAAGCACTTGCAAAGGTTATGATGCTGTCAATGTCCTTCTAGCTCAGGGTGTGGGACATACTATTTTTCAACTGTAAATTTCCCAGTTTTCTGATGGACTGGATCATGTAGAAGGGGATAGATATTTCCCTGCCATTCATTGCACTAGTAACTTCCCTCTTGATTCTTTCAGCCTGAAATCAACAATGCCACATATGGACAACATGTTTTAATGCTTTACTGTTGCTTAGGTTTCTCTTTCAGCATGGGCAGGACACAATACTTGTAAACAGAGAGGAATCAATTTGTTCTTTCTAAGCCTTTCATTTCCATTTACTTGGTGACTTCCCTGTTTGTTACTCACTTTCCAACTCTGTTCCTGCTTAATCTGATTCTTGTAACTAGGAAGAGGTGGGATCTGAAGGCTGTTCCTCAGCAACAGGTTGGTCAGTCTCTTCTTTCTCTGTGCCTTGTTGGTCAGCAGCATCTGTCTCACCAGACACCTGGGGTGCTGCATCTGTTGGCCTGGGCTCTTCAGCAGGTTCCTCTGCCTGATTAGACAGAGGCTGATGGCTAAACGCTTCTAAACGTTTTTCAACCACTGTACGAATCAAGGCTGAAACAGAGAAAGCCACCATTAACAAACATGGAGGAAAAACCCTACAATTTGAGATTGTTTAATACATTGCTGATCTATAACTTCTTAAATATGGAAAGACCCAGAAATAAAACAAAAAATGAAAGAATACTTAAATGAGACAAAACCATTCCTGCTGCTGTAGCCAAATGATTGGTTTACACTCAAAGCAGTGATTTGAAAGGGTGCTCTTAGATATTTTTGTTGATTTCCTCATATTTCCTTCTCAGTCCCAGAGCAGGCCACCCCATCAAGAAAAAGAACTAGCTGGCTTAGACACAAGGTGATTCTTTGGGCAGTCTTCACTCAAATAGGTTAAAAATGGACCCTTAGAGACTTTTCCTGTGTTTCCACTTAAGAAGGGAAAGAAGCCATGAACTATCTCAGCTGACGCTTTGTCTGCCTCTACAATATTTGTGAAATGTGATTTGCAGTTCCTTTTCCAGAGATGATGTTTACTCAACAGTGGGTGACTGGGTATAAGTCAGGAAATACAGAGGGTAAATAGCAAAATGGGCTGCTGAAAAAATTACTTATTGGCCTGCCTCAGGTGTTCTCTGTATCTGAGGACTGGAGCACGAAAATGATATCTGGTTTAAAAATGAAACAGATTTAACAAGAATATGATAGATGTTCTCATCAACAGTGTATCCTGCAGCAACATTCTCCTAGGGATGTTTATTCAGTAGTCACAAACAATATTTTTTCTTAAAAAAAAGAGAACTTTCCTTCCCCTCCGGAGGAGCTACAGGAAGAAGTGGTCCTTGAGTATACATAGTGGCACATGTATCAGGATAAAATACCTAACAGATCAGCTGTAATTGTCCAAATCATATTATATCTTAACAAACAAAATTCAGAGTCCCAGTTAAACTGAAAATAAACCCAAAGGAAGCAAATGCAGTTTTAATTCAAATCCAAAATCCCAGGAAGAGAAAAACTATAAGAATGAAAATGTAATGCAGCTGTAGAAAGTGATTTGATCTAGGAGCACCCTGGTAGACACATATACATCATAATTCCATGTTTCTACACAAGACAGAGTTCAGATTGTTCAGTTGTTTCAACTACAGCCCCAAAGACTGAATAATAAAAGAACCCAAATACTGAGCTTGAACTAGCCCAAAAGAAGACTGATATTTCAATCTATTTCAAAAGCAAGGGGATGATTATTAACTATAGCAGGAGGTAAGCCCTTGTTTTGAAGAAAAATGTTGGTCACCTCACTTCTGTAGGAGGATAATCCACAGCACTGGGAGTTTACACAAATGAATTAAGAGACTTTCATGGTATACATATGGCAGTACACAGGATAGGCTTTTGTAGTCCCATTGGCACAATCAGGCACACTACAGAAAACATATCAGCACTGGCAGCTATGTAACACAGAGGAAGTAGAAGATTTATAGCAGAAAAAAAGAATTGTGTTCTTTAACCATTCTCTTCCCAACATATATGTTGCAAATCTCAGCATTAACATATCTGAAACAGTATAAAGCCAGAATGGACAGTGCAGCATGACTGATACTACTATTATTTCAGAGGAAAATCAGTTACCTAGTTGCATGTAGTAGTAGTTTTCCAACAATAAAACCTTTCAATATAGTAAAAAAACCAAACCAAAACCAACCAAACAAAAAAAACCCCAAACACAAAAAGCCATGGGTACTTGGAGTTCTCGCTAAAATGACACCTCCTACCTTAACCCATAGTGATCATGTAAATGTGATATTTGTTCTGATAAGGGAAAAAGCAATCAAGAACAATGAGCAGCCCAGATTACACTACAGGATATGCTAACTTACAGTCAAGCATTATCCTCCCCAGAACCTTCTTTTGTAGTGTTTCTTCCACTTCTGACATCAGCCATGGAATGAATCTGGTCTCAATATCTGTAAGAATTTAGCAGGAAGAAAGAAAGAGAAAATGCCATTTTATTATGAATGGACCTGGGGCCTGTTTTCTGTTTGCTATGACAGTTAAACGATGAACCCCCCTGCCAAAAGACACTTGCTTTGTAAGAGTCAGATGAAATACCCTGGATGTTGTCTGGTTACTTATCTCCAGCCTCCCTTAGAGGTTCATCATCATTATGGACTCAGATTAGAGTCCACTCAACTGCAGTGATTTTCAAAGAGATCTGACACACTTGAAGGGCTAGCACAGATGAGATACACAGTCATTTTCTAGTGAGATCCAAGTAACTATCATGAACAAGTCAGGAGAATAACGTTTCCTGCCTTACTTTCCAAAGACATTTGGTTTCTGGTCTGCTGAAAGCATTTGTTCCCTCTGACTAACGAGCTCTTGCTTACCAATGTTATTTCTCAAGTCATACTCTTTTCATGGTGTGGTCCCAAAGTCTGCCCTACTTGCAGAACACAGTCTCTGCATTAACCCCATGACTTATTCTGGACAGAGTGTAGCCATTCCCAAGCTGCGGCCTGTGCGCCTGTGTGGAGCCTGGTGGAGCGCTGCCAGGTTGCATGTAAGAAATGCTGCTGATTCTAAAGGCTTGGAAATTACTGATGTACAACTCCAAAATTATTTTCAGGGCCTAATTCTAATTTATTAATTTCTCCCGTGCCCTAATAATCATTAAAAAATACATTTACTTCAGTTTGGATCTCTCTCTCTCTTTCTCTACTGTACCAATCCTAACCACCCATTTATATCTCTGCAATTCCAATGCAGCTTTTCTCAATGTCACACTCAGCTTTTGTTTATTCTTGACTGTTTGTACAGATGACCAATAATGTTTGTTTGTGTTAAAACTATGAGTTCAGCTACAAATGTAAATTAATAGTCTTATGACATTATTCTAAATAATAGGACAGTATGCTATCTTTTATGGGTGTTTTGAGCTTTATATTACTTAACTCCTCTATTTTTTAAAAATAAATACAAACCTCTTTCTACAGGGTCATAAAAAAATCCACTGTCATAAAGATTGCTGAAGACTGAGGGAATGAGGTCAGCCAGGTAACGCTTAGCAAATGCCCGAGCTGCAATTTTCTCTGTGGTCTCTTTCTGTTTCCGTAGCTTTTCCAAGTGCTCAAGTCTGCGACGTTCCTGTCAAGGCAATTATGCGTGTAAAACTTTGAGGTCTTTAGCTGTTACTCCTTAGATCTAGACTTTGAAGAATTATCACAGTGCAAGTCTCATAAATAGTAAAGATAACCAAAGTACAGATAATCATGGTCTCTACCTGGCATTTGCAGCCTCCTCATATGGAAGAGTGCTTGAAAGCAAGCTTGTACTCAATCTATGAAGTGTTAAAATGTGCAAAAATTACAGGGAAACACAATTCTATGTTCTATGCTTCCCATTTTCTGACTTTGGGAAGTCTGTAAAATGAGGACCTCACAGCTGTCCAAATGAAACCCTTTTCTGATGCCTTAGTATACATTGATCTCACGCATTTTTGCTTTATTATTGCAGATCAAGCTGATTATTTGCCTTGGAATGAGATGAAGTTAGATAAGTATTTCCTGATGTTTTCATCTTTCCAATATTCTATTCTATGTGATGTACAAAAAGATTAAAACTCAAATTAGTCCAGAAAAACATTAAAAAACCCAATTATACAAGGCAGATGAATAGTAATTAAGACTTGTCTTTTCTGTGTGCACATAGAGTAGTGCATGTATCGGGTATGAAAGACTAGGAGGTATCTCTCTTACTTTCTGAGTATTCATTTAGCAGTTATTGCAATGAAAAGGTTTATGAAACAGCTGCACCAGGTACAGAAGAAGATGCCATTGGGTTTGGCCTCTTGATCAGGTGTCCGACTATACCACATCACTCAAGCATGACTGCTCCAAATAAACACAGCAGTATGGTACTGTTGTATGAGAGCAAGTGTGCAGAGTGCAGCTCACCAACGTGCTAGGAGGAATATCAAGGTTAACAGTACCCTTTGGGGTATACCCAGCTTATCTCACAGCTTGTAGATCAGTCCTGGAAATGCTTTTCTTCCTTCTGATGAGCAGACTGTTTTGCCCTTAGGAAGTCCTACCTTCTCCTCTCTGATTCGCCTGTCCTGCTCTTCCAGGCGCTGTAGTTCAGCAAACTCTGCATTACGCAGCTCTATAAAAGCACGTTGATGTGCACGCAGGTGGGCCAGCTCTTCCTCCTCCATGACTTCCAGCAAAGCCTGCTCAACTGTTTTCCCAATCAGCACTTCCAGCATTGGCTTAACTTCGATGTCAAAGTCAAACAACTGAGAATAGGAATCAGGGAAACAGAGATAAATGTCCTTTAATCACAATGGCTCCTAACAAGGATTGACAAGAACAAAAGGAGAATGAACAAAGCCCTTATGCTGCAGGCAGACTGGAGAAGCTGAGGTGAGGGGCCAGTGTCAGCTGAGGCAGAAAGAAGCATGAGTGCAGCTGGGGGCTAAGTGATGAGTGGGCCGGAGTGAGACACCACACACCCTACCACAGCCACTGTAGGGTCGGCCAGGGAGAAGCTGAGCACTCACTTGGACCCTGTTTCTGTGTTCCAAACCTCTTCTTGAGCTGGACACATTTCACAGAAGAGGGCATTTCTCAACACTGTAGTTCTTAGCTGAAAGCAGCAGAACCAGTGCATATGGAGAAGCATCTACCTTAATTTTGCTCTTAACCTCAAAGCAGACTTTGGAGAGTTGGTGGTTTTGGGGGGGATTTTTTTTGCCTGTTCTGTGAGGATTAGTTCTTTTCTATTTCTACTTCAATTTTGCATCAGAAATGTGTTTTGTAAGGGAGACATTTTAACAGAACTTTGTGGTCCTGATTTCACTTCATACCTCCCCTTCTTCTATTTGTGTGGCTATATCTTTTCCTGTTTTGGCTGGTATGAAGAGTGGAGTAGGTGGTCTGTCCAAAAAGTCATCTGTTTGACACTCTTCATCAGCCTCTAACATCCGGTCACGAATCTCTTCCAAATACAGTTCTAGAAACAAAAGTACATTGAATACTCAAAGCTGTACTCTTTTTATTTTAATTCTCAACTATTTTTGATGACTCTGCATTGTGAATTATATCCAAAGACTGCAATAAAATGTCTTCTATCAAGTTAAAAATAATTAAAAAAGATGAAAAGCACCTCAAAACACATATCAGTTTGCTTCATTGGTGCTATGTTGTCTGTAATGTCAGATGCACTTCATGAAAGTGACTCACAAAAGGGTAGTTCACTTTAAGGAAAAAATTTTAAAACCTTCAATTTTAAGCATATATGAAACTTTTCTCATGATACTGGAAAAGGAAAGACTAAATGAAGAAGTACTGACTAGTGTTCAAGAACATACACTGAAAACTGAAAAATAGACCTTCTGGGAAAATGTCACTGATTAGACAAGTTTACTAAATACAACTTAAAATAAGGGGTTATAATGGAAAGGATTCAAAAACCTCCAATTCTAGCATTCTATCAGTTTAAATTTATCCCCTTGTGATTCTACCAACTTCATCCTCAATTTAGCAAGGGAATATAGATCAGCAAACTTTTGTTTTCAGAAGAATATTAAAAAAGAAATGTAGGCTTTTACCTGTCTGCACAAAAACATGCTCTCTGCCTTCCACAGGCTCTGGTGTTCCAGGTCGAATTGGCTCTTTTGCACGCTTTCTAGCCAATGCTTTTTTCCGTGCGGCCTTCTGCTTTTCAATCTCAAGATCATCGGGCTGGGTAGTCTGAGCAGGGGTGAGGAAGAGAAAAAAAAGCCCACAAGACAGGATACACTTTGCACTTGAAAATGACATTTCATCCTATCTACAGGAAAATGAAGATTGCTGTTTGATTGGAATGCTTGCAACCTGGCATTTTGCATTTACTTTTCTGGGTTCTGACTCTAAAATTTTCAGTTGACTTAAAGATTATAAGACATGAAACTAATAAGGTATGCTAGCTGCCTACAGGCACATACTAATGGCATCTCACACTAAGAGCATTCATTTGTTATTTGAAAGTGAATATTTTATACAGACCTTGCTTTGTGAGATAAAGTATATTGAAATGGTATGTTCTATGACTTATTACTGTATCAGGATAAACGCAATACTTTTGCCTTCTCACAAGTAGATTTTGCATTGAGCTAGACCATTTGGCTCTGCTTCTGTGGTAGACAAAGTCTACCACAAGACTCAATTTCCTGAGAATGCAAATCTCCCTGATGACACCTTGCATATGATCACAGATTATGCAGTGATGACTTGTGCTTAGGATCATTAAAGAAACGGGGAGGGGGAAAAAAAGGAATCACGTACTTAATGAGAAAAAAAACAAAACAAAAAACAGAAGTACAGAAGTTCACGTGAAACTAAGTGCTTTAAAGAAGAGCTGGAAACAGACACAGGCTAGTTTAACTGTGACTATGTGAAACATTTTAAGTAAAATTACAGCTTCGGTACTTAAAATTATAAAAGAGGAACAGCTTTCCCGGCCTGCTTATGACTTTCCAGCAGAGCTGTAGCATAGTCCACATGAAGAACCCCCAAACCACCAAACCCATACCTGCGGCAGGAGCCGAATGGCTAAGGCGTATCCCTTGGCCACCCTGGGGTCGCGCATGATGTGGCAGCAGCGCGGCACCTTCTCCCTGCAAGCAGCACAGACAGGGCCGGCTGCAGCGGGCAGCTCCCCCCGACACACGGGAAGGAAGGAGGAGCTGCGGGCAGCGGGAAGGGCGGCCTGGGGCCGGGATGCGGGGCAAGGCGCGGAGGGACAGCGGCACTCACGGCTGGGCGGCGTCGGGCGGCGCTCGGTACTTGGGGCGGGCCAGCAGGGAGCGGGGCTGGCTGCTGTAGCTGTAGGGCAGCGCCGAGGCCACCGTCAGGTCGGGCGGGCGGGCGGGCAGCATGGTGGGCTCTGTGCGTGGCGGTGGGATGGGAAGGGATGGGATGGGATGCGATGGGATGCGGTGGGATGGGATAAGGTGAGGGATGCGGGGCGGGGAGGGGCGGGGCGGGCCGTGAGGGAGCCGTAACGGCGTCCGTCTCCTGGGCAACCGCGGCGCATGCGCGGGGCGGGTCTTGGTCGTACACAGCGGCCTGGGGAGGAATTTTATCTTTAACCCNAAACTAATAAGGTATGCTAGCTGCCTACAGGCACATACTAATGGCATCTCACACTAAGAGCATTCATTTGTTATTTGAAAGTGAATATTTTATACAGACCTTGCTTTGTGAGATAAAGTATATTGAAATGGTATGTTCTATGACTTATTACTGTATCAGGATAAACGCAATACTTTTGCCTTCTCACAAGTAGATTTTGCATTGAGCTAGACCATTTGGCTCTGCTTCTGTGGTAGACAAAGTCTACCACAAGACTCAATTTCCTGAGAATGCAAATCTCCCTGATGACACCTTGCATATGATCACAGATTATGCAGTGATGACTTGTGCTTAGGATCATTAAAGAAACGGGGAGGGGGAAAAAAAGGAATCACGTACTTAATGAGAAAAAAAACAAAACAAAAAACAGAAGTACAGAAGTTCACGTGAAACTAAGTGCTTTAAAGAAGAGCTGGAAACAGACACAGGCTAGTTTAACTGTGACTATGTGAAACATTTTAAGTAAAATTACAGCTTCGGTACTTAAAATTATAAAAGAGGAACAGCTTTCCCGGCCTGCTTATGACTTTCCAGCAGAGCTGTAGCATAGTCCACATGAAGAACCCCCAAACCACCAAACCCATACCTGCGGCAGGAGCCGAATGGCTAAGGCGTATCCCTTGGCCACCCTGGGGTCGCGCATGATGTGGCAGCAGCGCGGCACCTTCTCCCTGCAAGCAGCACAGACAGGGCCGGCTGCAGCGGGCAGCTCCCCCCGACACACGGGAAGGAAGGAGGAGCTGCGGGCAGCGGGAAGGGCGGCCTGGGGCCGGGATGCGGGGCAAGGCGCGGAGGGACAGCGGCACTCACGGCTGGGCGGCGTCGGGCGGCGCTCGGTACTTGGGGCGGGCCAGCAGGGAGCGGGGCTGGCTGCTGTAGCTGTAGGGCAGCGCCGAGGCCACCGTCAGGTNTCGTACACAGCGGCCTGGGGAGGAATTTTATCTTTAACCCGTAGCTTTAGTCTTCATCCGATTCGAATAGCCTTGCCATGTTTGCCACGCCAAGCAGGGGATTTGGGTACTGAAAAGGTGTTGGATGATGGGAGATAGCAGAGTGAGGTATGCCCTCAGTGTGCCATCCGATCTGTGAGGAGCTGCCCTCCCTGCCAGGGCAAATCATGTGGACGTGTTTTCAGATTCTGTGAAAATTTTCCTTTAAGAGAAAGCAACTTACTGACGCAGTAATAGCCACTTTTTTAAACCTGTGTGAGTAGTGATATGCCTTGATTACTTTAGCAAAACAGAGTACATAAAATAGCCTATGCCCCTGTGTTTCTGAAACCTGTGGTTTAAATGTAATTCACAGGTGAAATTCTATTCATTTCATCTCAGTTATGTTACTGCTGCAGATGTCTGTCCTCCACCACAGCCCTGAGTAGACAGTCATGGACAAAAAGAACTGCAAACAGCACAGTGTACTTCACTGAAGGCCTGGAAGGCATGAAAGAAGCTGTAGAGCAGGAGAAGCTTTTTTTAAAAAAAAAGTTAAAAAAAACCCTAACAAAAAAAGCGAAGTGTAGAAGGCAAAAGAAAAGAAGGAATGTTTTTGTAATTCATTAATGGGCAGCTTGCAGGGTCAATACGGGAATATAGGAATGGGAATTGCTAGCTGGATGGTGGGACAGGAGGATATGGGCCTGCAGGAGTACAGGTCAAGTGTCACTGGGGTAGGAGGGGAGCGCAGTCCTTCAATATTTGCTTGTGTCTGGGCAAGCAAAGTTAATGAATAAGCAGCTCAGTCCAGCCAAGCCCTTTGGCCCTTGAATTTGACCAGAACCAATACAACCTTTAGATTTTGTAGACCTGGCTCATATTTGCTGAAAAGTTGAGTTTGGCTATACAATTGACTATATAGCTTTTAGACTTTACAGGTTAGTCAAGATTTCTAAGTGACAATGTCGTGCCCAAGCAAAATCTCAGCTCTTCTCTCTTGTCCCCTTTTATGTTGTTTTTTGCTAAAAGTGCCTGCTGAGTTCTGGAACATTTTGTGTCATCACAAGACTGACTGCAGGAGGAGCCAAAACCACATTGATTGTAATCAGATGCTCATGCTTCGGTTAGTACCCATAGCTGCTCTCCGAGTCTTAAAGTCACAATGGCTTTTCCACATATTCTTTGGAGGATTGTCATGGACCTGCACAGATAGCAGTGCAGGAGGCACTGCCTGGGAAGTGGGCCTGCCTAGCAAGGAATGAATCAGCCCATCTACCACATGGCAGCTAAGAAAAGTCTTTTGAGGTGACTTCAGCTGCAGAACAAGGGCTTTATCTCCTTCTGGGTTTGCTGTGGGTCTGTTAAAATTCCTTGGAGCCAAAAATCACTTTTTTGATTGTTTGTTTGTTTTCATGGGAATTTCTTGCTGTTGTACCATGCCTTATGGTATGCCCTTGGCTTTCTTTTTTAGGATGTGAAACAAGTTTATTTACACTAAAGCAAATGTGAATATGTCAGCGTGTAGTAACAGAAGATGTGCATTCCCTATTTCCTGCAGCAGCTGGTATGTATTCTGTAACTAATGAATGACACCTTGAATATAAGGGGTCTAGAGTGCTGTGCCACAGTCTTTCTAGGACCCTAGCTTGGATGTTGCTAGCTTGGGAGACCTGCTGCCACAGTGCGTTGCACAATACAATGCTGAACAGACTAGCTATGTTCAATTTCCGACATCTTAACTTTCTGCAGCATCCCATAATTAGGAAAGGAAGGAGATTTATGAATATAGACAATGCTTAATTGTCAAAGAAGGACATGGTGGGGCATAATGCCTTCCCAGAGCATTATCTTGTATCTGGAGGAGGACCATGGCTGCTTTTGAAATTAGTAGCATACTTCCATGATATAACATTGTGTAATTACATGAAATTTGGTTTAGATTTGATTCTTCATGGTCCTGAGATGTAATTTCAAGCTGCTGTTCTGACCCTTTTGGGCCTGCACATAAAGGCATGGATCTCCCAGTTTTGGAAGTAACTCTACTTGAGGCCAAAATGTCATTGCTTTCAAGTAGACATGAAAAAATCATAGAGCAGTCTAGACTGAAAAGGACTCTGGAGGTCTCCAGTGTAGCCCCCTTGCCTAGGTGAGCACAAATTCAAAGACAGATCAGATTGATCAGGGCCCTCTCCTGCCAGGTTTGAAAATCATGGATGGAGATGCTAAGAATAGCCTTGAAAAAACCAGAAAGCATCATGCTGCTGCTAATCAATTCCCTGAGAAGTCTGACAGAAATGCAAAAAACAGTACTAACTTGGCTGTTAGTGTGACTGCAAAGGTGAAAGAATTACAGAGCCCGAGAGAGGTGCATATGTACTATTTGCCCTGATGCTGTTGGAGAACAATTAATAGAAATGCCCTGAAACCTGCTTTTAACTTGCTGCAGTGACATGATGAAAGATAATCAGCAATACTGCATCAGTGTTTTATAGTAGGCACTAACTTTAGTGCATTTGGGATAAACAGACACTGCCTACATATAGGCCTGGGCCTAATAGTGAGAGAGTTTTAAAAGATGTAATGTGCTAGCCTGAGAGTTTTGACAGAGGAGAGACATAGAAAGAAAAATAAATTCCAGAGCTAAACTTGAGTCCTGCTGATGACAACAGAATTTTTTAAGTAGGGTTGTTAATCTTCATATGTAATTTTGTAGAGAAAAGAATTCAGATCCTATCACTCATATCTTCAACCCAAAATTATTAAACTTCCTTTTCTCTGTAGAAACACAGTTTCCTCTTTACCCCAGTTCTAAGTTTGTGGGGTTGAGTAGGACTGGGAGGTTTCAGTTTCGAAGATCTTAATTTCTCCAGCGCTAGTCAAAACCTGGATTTTATTATTTATGGTTTCCAGACAAAATTTACAATCCTGCTTCCCCCTACCACTTCACCTCTGCCTCTCAACAACATTTTCCCTAGGTTCCCTTTTCTCCATTTTCCCCACAAGGTTTGTTTTTCAGTGTGACAAACCTTCTCTTGGGACTTGTATTCTTGCCCTAGTGCCACCATGGGACTTCAGAGACAGTGACCAGAAAGAATTATGGAGGGGTGATAAGGCACCTTAGAGTGTGGAGCAATGCACACTTAATTTTAAACTATCATTCATTACACTGCCAAATGGAAAATCAGTTGTTCCCCTTCCTATATAAGCTCAAATAGACTGTGTGCTGCTATCCCTCTCTAGCCTCTTCTTACTTCTCCCTGCCTAGAACAGGGCTCTCCCATTGTCTTCTTTTTGCCCCAGTAAGCTGTGCCTTATTTTCCATCTCCCTATATTGACGACAATTGTTCAACTGTACTATAATTGCAGAATAAGAGATGAGACTCATCTGCTTTTGTTGCCCCTTCATGGTACTCCTGGTGTTTGTCCATCTTGATATAAATTGCCCTATATCAGATCTGTGGGAAGCAGAGCAGTATCATCTGTGCTTTGCTGGAGATAAACTGTACAGTTCAAAAGCTGCACTGGGCAGGAGGCCTTTTGGAAAAAGCAGACCCTGCCACTGACCATGTTGAACTAACAAGAAGTCTTTGGTCTTTATCTCAAGATCATCCTCCCTGACCACCTGTGAAGAACTAGTGGCTACTCTGCTATTTCACCTAAGGACTTCTCAAATGCCATGTCTTCTGGTGTCTGTAGCTTAAAGGCCGGTGTGCATCTCTGTATTGTATCATGTAACATTGTGTACTCCTCAGTGAACAGTGCTCTGCAGAGTTCTTGAATGATACTGTGGTTACTTTCTCACCTAGTCACCAGTTGTGCTGAAGAAATCTGGCTGGTGAATCGCAGGCACAGGGGCACTTGCTGTATGAAGTCACAGCTTTATAATGGAGAGAGAATTGTATGGCCTAAGACTGTGCAGCAAGCATGTGGAAAACCAGACAAATCTCCAATCTGTATAAGAGCATATTCTCTGATCATCTGCCTGGATTTGGCCTTAAATTTTTTTTTAAATACATTTTTATAATTTTCAGTGTGGCCTGTGGGATACTGAAGGTGCAGGGCTTGAGTTTGGACTGTAGCATCTGTTGAGGAAGTCGGTAGGAGGTTTGTGGGTTGTAGGAAGGAAGGATTTTGAGCAGCCGTTGGATCAGTTCTGTAAATAGATTGTTGGCTAAAGAGCTTGTTTTGTTTAGAAAGTGTGAAACCCTTCATAGAAACCTTTTCATATTATTACCTATCAGAGGAAGCAGAGCTCAACAGAGTCAACCATGTTTGGAATTTGTGAACAATTTGCTCAGAGTTATGTGCTGACACCTCAGGTTAGAAACAGAAAAGAATCTGTGGTTTCCTCTCCCCTTGCAGAGGAACATGTAGAATTTGGACTGGGCTTCACTCAGAAGTGAGATTTAAATTGATGTATTTATCACAGAGAATGGAAAAGACCGATTTAAAACAATAAAAGTGATGTATTTATAGAAGAATATTATTAGATAATTAGCATTTCTGAGTAACAGGGAAGAAGAAAAAGCAATTGTTCACCTAGCATCCACAGAGACTTGCGGACAGCTATGTATATGATAGTCATCTGACAATAAGAGGATTATGTCGCTTCCCCAACAGTGTTTGCCCTTTTCTCATGGATCTTTCTCTCTGTCATTGTCAGACTTTTTAAATAAAATATTGGTCCCTCTTCTGAATTTTTAGCCTTCAGAAGTTCCTCTGAAGTTTTTACTCTCTTCTGATGGCACAGGTGATAAGGACTGACTGCTAACAAAATTCAGAGAAAAATATAACTAAAGCGCTTAACCAAGGTGGGTTTCCTTTTCCTGTAGTCAGAAATTGTACTCGTGGAAACACAATAGCCACACTGACTCATGCATGCAGGGTAGCAGCACGTTCTTGTTTGTTCAGTGCTCATCCCTGTGAAAGCTAAGTGCTGTAATCTCTTGGCCGTGCTGTGGCACAGAATGCTGTTCTCCAGGTTAAGAGACCTGCCTGGGTGAGATGGGAAGCTGAAATTGCCACTTGCAGTTTATGAACAAGGAATGAGTCAACCTGGGAATAAGCAGTGCTGGTGTGGTGCTGCAACAAACCTCCTGGTCTCCTGTGATGTATCAGCACCAAAACCAGAACAGGCAGTAGAGAAATAAGAACTCCTATTTCCAGACTAAAAATAACACAAATGGGATATTTGTCAGCTATGGTATTTCTTCCTGTTGTAATTGGAGACATGTGATTGCAGTATTGTAAGAGGGAACATTATGGTAATGATCGTCAGTGTGGAACTCCCTACAATATGTAACTGAGTTAGGCAGTAATTTTACTATTAGCTTTTAACATTAAAGTATGCACAGTCCAAGCAGTATCCCAAAGCTATCTATTTTGATTTTAGTGCTACAGAAAAATAGAAATCTTGTTCCAACTGAAAGGCTGAAGAGATACAATCCCATTGCAAAAAAAAAAATCCCAATTAACGTGAATTCTTGGCTTTATATTAAGTGTTGGAATTGTGAAGCACAGTCACATTCTAGAGAGTGGTTCCGTCCCAAAAGGAACAGAGTTCTGGGTGACCAATGCCAAATACAAAGTGTGAGCAGTTATGCTCCAAGATACTAGTTAGTATAAAGTTGGTGTAATTCTGTTCATTAAATACTTTTACCACAAGTTTGTACCAGCAATGCCTGGGGTACACGGGTATCAATCATGAGAGGAAAATACAGAAGAAGGTTTTTATGTAGAGTACTCGTTCTGTTCTGAGACTATGTTTAATGAAGGGCTTTCTTGGGTTGTGTTGCAGCAGTTATCATGGTAGTAATTCTCTTGTGCATGATTGCTAAGTGAGCAAAAGTTGGTCTTCCTGAGATGTGAAGGATTTGTTATCTCTTTAGTTTTCATAGTTCCCAGAAATAGGTGCCCTTCAGATAACAGCTTTGAGAAGAGGTCAGACAGGTAAGAAAACTTCTTCCCCCAGACCTTTCTTGAAGAGGCAGAAGATAATCAATGTACTGACAATAGATTTTCTCAGAGAACATGAACATATTACCAAAAATATCCCTTACATCATAGCTTGTGAATTGCTTTGGTGAGGCACAGGGAAAATGGCTTGTTTTGACTTATTATTTCACCTTAACCTAGCTCTGAATCTCCTTCCATCATAGCTGACAGCTCATATTTCCACAGAACAAGAGATGTGCAGACCCATTGCTGGAATCCCATAAATTCAAGGGCCTCTGTCATGCAAGTTTCATCCTGAGGCCTTCTGTACTTACAGCTATGAATTAAGACCATCATTGAGCTTTATGAATTCTATTTTTCTCTTGTAGCTTGCAGAGATTTCCTTCTCTTATTCTGATTCTCTGCATTTGCAGAGACTAAAAATGAGAGAGGGTATGTGTGTGGGACTGAGACTGGATGAGTGTGGATGGGACTTATTGCAATAACAACCAGTGCCGATATAAGTGAGAAACATGGAAGAATTGGAAGAGGAAAACTGAAACTGGCTGACAGACAAGTGAGTCTAGGGATGGAGAGGACAGAAATGAAATTGAGACTCTGACAGCAAGTCCATAGGGATGGACTGGGTTTTGTTCAATTAAAAGAGACATAACTGTATGAGGTGAGGAATGCAGGCAGGAATGGAGAGGCAACAAAAATGAGACAGAGATGAAGAGTCAAGTATGGAGAAGATAGAGGTCTGAGTCAGGGTTGTCTGTGGTGGGATGGAGCAGAATGCCAGAATTAAAATTTTCTCCTTTGCTGCAAAACCTTGGTTCCTCCCCAGAACAGGTGCATCCTGTGGGGAAAAACAATGCATCATGTGATTGAAAGCAACAGCAGAATGCAAACACAAGGAACTGAATTCAATCTGCACCAACAGCCTTAATTCCAGCCTTGCCTTACAAGGCAGTGGCTTGGATTTTCTGCTTTAATATTGCTTTCTTCACTCTTCTGGTCTTATATGCTTTGTATGTTCAAAGTGTCTTCATGAAATTTAATTAGAAAATTTGGTGTGTGAAGCAAGTGATGCAATACTGATGATGGGGTAACCTGTGGAGAATGGTAGGCTGTCATCATTCAATTCTTGTGCCAAAATCTATCTCCAGCTGACCCAGATGTAAATGGCTGTTTGATCTTTCTGCCTGAGGAACCAAAGGCAACTTTGGCAAAGAGACTTGTAAAACAGATGATTCACTTGTTGGATATAGCAGTTAAAGTGCCTTACTCTTGGAGTCCAGGATAGCTGGGCTAGATCTTAGAATGTGGTGGGAGTAGTGGCACAATGAAACTGTTTTCTGAGCCAAAGGCAGATGAATGAGTGCTAAAGCAAAGCTCTTTACTTTCTGTGTCGTCCTAGTCTTTTGAGGTCTCTTACCTGCTTATGTAGAAGAGAAATCACTTCTGTGGAGAAACATGACATGAAAATAATGCTGACTAAACACTCATGTCTGAAGGGAGGAAGGAAGTCAAGTTAGCCATCAACCAAGAGGTAAATCTCTTTTGGGGTCCATTTACATTCAGATTTGGTTTAATTATGGTGTTTCCTGGACTGAAGAAATGCAAGACCATCATGAGGGGACCTGGGCCACTCTTTTATACAGCTCTGTCACCTTAACCCTCATTTGTTAGTAATGTGCAGAGGAGCCCCTCTCCATTTTTCTCCATTGATTGAAATGCCCTATAGGAAGTTTCAAAAGGTCTCTCTTATCCAGGAACTGGAAGATTTAGACTAATTTTTTGAATATTTAGGCCCAGGTAAGCTTTCTGAATGTGATTGTCCTATGTGCCTTAGGACACCTTGGACCTTAAGAGAGAGTTTTCTTGTCTCTGGTGAAGTGACTGTGCGTATTCACCCTGGGTTTTCTGGTGGTTAGAGGGCAGGAATCTTCTTAGAATCCTTAGTCTTGTCAATCAAAAAGAATGAGTCACTTACAAAAAGTAGCTATATTATTCTTGAGTATATTTCGAGGTTTGTGTTTTCTGTTCTGTGGCTTCTAAGCCTTCCCACTGCATGTGAATTATCTCTTCATATTTGTTCTGCCACGAGGACAAGACACTTGTGTTTTTTACAAAAGAAAACTGTAATTCCCACTTGAAACAGGACAAAAGGTAAAGGGCACAAATGAAATACATGGTATTCCATCTGAATGCAAGGACACACTTTTTCAATGTGAGGGTGGTTAAACACAGGAATAGGTTGCTAAGATTTGTTGCAGAGCCTCCATCTGTGAAACTATTAAGAAACCATCTGGACATGGCAACCTGTTCTATCTGGCCCTGCGTGAACAGGGGAGTTGGACAGGATGACCTCAAGCCTCACCTATTCTGTCATTCTGTGATCCAGGAATTGCAGGTTCCAGAAAATGGTAAAAGCCTTTTGCAGCTTGCAGCTGAGCCCTCTCACTCAGTTTGCTTGGAAGCAGAGTGCCACTGTTTAGGGAACTGAGTGAAGTGGAATTGTTTCTAGTTGCAGCCTACCTGTATGGTCCTTCTCACATCACTTCTCCACTCAGGTCAGGCACTCTCCTTCCCTTTTCTCTGTGTCCTGTGAACACTTACACTTGGAAAACATTCCTGAGAAGCTGGTGTGCTATTTTGCAATTGGGTCCACTTTTGGAACAGCATCACCTCTTTGCAGCTTCTTTTCCACCTCACTGAAAACTGCTGTTACATGGCAGTATAATTTGTTTTCCTGACAGAGAGGGATTTGTTCCCAAAATGTAGCCTGCAGCCTCTTACAACAATAGGAGTGATACTGCTAGTCATTTACTTTGCTGTCAGCTACTTAACTATGCCATGTCATTCAAGCAGTACTTGTAGAATAGTATAAAAGTAGGTACACTACTTGTGTGGCCTATATATTTTAAAAACAGACAATGGACAGTTTAGCATTCATGCAGAAAAATGTTTTATTGTAGTGAAGTCACACAGGACAAAAAAGTGTCCTTACTTCCTGATTCAAGGCTATGCTGAGCCATAAAAACACATTGCACTTCCAGTCATATTTACAAGACAACACCTAGTATTTTGGGGTTTTTTTTTAAAGAGCTTGAACTGTTTAAAGCTGGAATCCAGAATGTTTCCTTACTGGAGTTTTTGGGTTTTCTTTTGTCTGCTTCACAAAAGCAAACCTGAAGATGGCATGGCAGCAGGTACAGCAGGTTTACAGAAGAGTGGCCTTAATGACAGAACAGGTCTTTACCCTTTAGGGTAACTGCCAGCCCACTTCTTAATGCAAAAAATCAGCAAAGCATCAGCCTGGCACACACATAACAAATGGTATGGAGTCTGTGACCATATAGAAAACAAAAAGAAGGTGGGACAGGTTTTGAACCTGCCAACCTTTTAATTGTCTTTTCAGGGATGCAAATACAATATGGTTTATCATCTACTAACTAGTCTTCCCACACAAAAGGTTATATACAACATACTCACATTTTTACATAATGATATACAGGTCTTCACCACCACCACCTCTTGTGGTGAAAGAATGTCACATATCAAGCTGACAGATATTTAAGGCAAAAAAAAGTTCATGCAGAGATAGCTTATTCTTGGTATCTTGAAAGTAAAATCTTACAAAGGATGAACAAGATGTCTATTTTTACAGTATTTACTTTGTACAGTGTGAAGAGGAAGGACAGGCTTTTTACACATAGGATTCCTTAGCATACTGGACCTGGTCTACTTCAAAAACTGGCTGGCTGCACCTCTGAGCCACATACTCAAGTTTGTTCTTTTGACAGGATTCAGACATGGCTCTCAATCGGTAGACTCCTGGGGTCACAGGTAAGCTCACACGAGAGTTTACTCCCACAGTGACACTGAAGGTTTCAGTTTCCACATCAGAATCCTTCATCGCAGAAGCTCTGGCACTGGGTAGATCCCTTAGAGCCATATATGCTGTGTCCTGTGCACTGCTGCTGCATGGATGAGGCAGCAGAGCATCCTGGTTTGACACTGCTAACCTCATAGTTTGAACCGTGAGATTGTGGGAGGCAACTTTAGTGGTCAGGCAGTTTTTAATAGCCTCTTCATAAGAGGGTGGTCTTCCTGGATTCCTCTGGTCTACCTCTCTGAACACTTCATCAACTGACCTGAAACGGGGCCTTTGCCGATACTCCACAGGTTTGTCATCATTAGGACTGTTCTCCTGGACAATTCTGCAGGAGAACTGATCTTCTTTCTTTGTGAAACTGTCTCTCTGAAAAAAAAAGTTTTTTCCAGGCCCCCAACTCTGGGTTTTTATTAGTGTTTTCCTGCGATTTGCAAAAGAGAATGACATGGAATGTTTTTTGATCTCTCTGATAGGTGTACTGCAGTCTTCAGTGGCCTTGGTGGAAAAGGACTGGGGCCTATTTAAAAAGGTTTTTTTGGGACTAGAGGGTGAAACTACTGGGGAGCTGGTGAAGACTGAGCCATCAGAGCTCTCCAGGGAGCAACTGGAGGATGTTTTGGGTAGAGAGTCAGTTGATAATTGTGAAGGTAAGACTGCAAGCCGTTTCTCCAGTGCCTCCAACCCCAGCTGTTTCTGCTGAACTGGAAAACTGTCCTCACTTTTGTTTAGCTTCTGTTTCCTTATTGTGCCATCAAGGCGGTTATGGAAGGACAGGTCTGACTCCGAGTACCTCCTGTCCATTGTGCTGATGTCATGTCTGAAACTAGTCAGTGAAGAGGCAGATATGTGTGTTGGATGTCTTCTGCTCACAGTAGCATTCCTCAATTTGGGCTGCTCCATCTCAGAGGTACAGGGGCTGCCTTCAGCTTCAGGATCTGGGCTGTCATAGGCAGAGTCATTCTGTTGAGTAGCACATAGTTGTTCTGTGGGGAGAAACCAGGCATTAGTTTTCACAGACCAGCTGAGGATAAAAGAGAACGAATTCCTGCAGAAGAGCACTGCAACCATCTTGAACCCTCTACAAGTCTCTGTGTTTTCACATATATATTCACATATCAAATTGAAGAATTAGTCTGTGATATCCCCAGTCTGTTCTCATACCTGTGGAGCTGTCTGTGTGCTCCAGTGACTCCTCAGCCAAGGCACAGTCAGGGAAAGCAATATTATTCTCAAATATTTCTGAGCAGTTGTTTATGAGGAACTCCACCAACACTGTCACCTGTGCACAGAAAAGAGCTCATTTCAGTCAGAAGGGATGAAAATATACTGAACAGGCTTTCTTGCCTGGTGCTGCAGACAAATGGATCTTCCCCGATACAGACAAAATGCCATCCATCAGCCACAGCTTTGGCCTCACTGCCCAGGGGGCCCACAGGTGGCAATGTCCACTGTGTCCCCTTGCCCTCTGCATGCAAAGTATCCAGAAGCTGTGCTGTGATGTAGGGGGCTGTGTGGCAGCTGCTGCTTCTGCTCAGAGGAGGAGAGATGAGGGGTAGCCTGGCCCATCACATCGCTGGCAGAAGGGCACCAGAGCTGAGGGGTACCCTTGGTATCCACGGGGGGCTGTTTTGTTCAGCTTCTGCAATGGCAGCAGGATCCCTATGGACAGCTTGAGCTGCCCCAAAGGGAGGGGCTGCTTGGTGAGTTCAACGCACCTTGTCATTCATCTCCTTCTGCACTTCCAGCGGGAGCGTGTTGTCCATCTCTGGGCTCAGCATATTTGGGCCAACACAGATGGCCAGGTTGCTGGAGTCCATCCTGTTGGTCTCAGCATTTTGGCTGATGTGGTGGAGCAAAGACAGCAAGTGCTTGAGCAAGACAAGGTTTGGTTTAGGCAGTTTGTCAGCCACCCTGCATGAACAGAAACAAACCATGGTGTTAATTGATGGTGCAGAGGCTTCTGCTTCTGTATTTGAGCTTGTCTCAACCAAATTCAGACAAGACAACCTTCCTTCATTAAGAGTCATGTGTGTGCTTTTTTTCACAGCTTAGAAGTACAATTCAGAAAACCCCAACCATAGCTGAGCATGTAGTTAATTACAAAATTTTTGATTACATGGTCTTGACTGAAGGGCAGCATTGCAGCAGCCCATGTCCTTGTGTACACTTCACCGCCAGAAGATGTGAAGTCTCCATGTCAGTGGCTATCCCACAGCACTGTGACTATATTAGCTGAGACAATGCAGCCTCTGTCCTCTTCCTATGCTAGTTGTTTCATAGAGCAATCTCAACAAAGTTCAGGAAGTGCTGCTGCTGGAGCCCTCCAGACCAAACCCCATGAGGCAATAGCAACAGAATCATATAAATGACCAGCTTTTAAATGAGACTTAGTTTTGAAATACATCGTTGGCCTCTGCAGCCACTCCACTGCATCAATGCTGGGGCTTGTTGCAAAACTTCCTGGTTGAAAAACTTACTCTTTCAATTCTTCAATTTTTTCCTGCTTGCTTGGTTTCTCCAGAGCTTGCATCCACTTCTCATAAAGGTCAGCTGACAGGAGTTTGGAGGGAATATTTCGGAGAAAGTCCTGCAAGGCCAAGAGATTTAGATGAAACTTTGACGTTATCCCTGTAGACAGAGGGAGCATTACTGTCACATGGGCTCTCTAGGAGGCAGGTTGACTTGAGCTGCCTGACCATCAGCATTGACAGAGCAGTGGAATGCACAAATGTACTTGCACTTATGTAGTAACAGGAACAAGCTTTCATCTGCTTTTTATTCACCCATAGATCTCACTATTCCTCCCTGGGATTATATTAAGGAGAATGACAAAGGTAGTTTCCTCTGGGTATGCAGGAAATCAGGAGCACAACAAGTGGGACTGAACATCAGGTGGAAAAGGAAAATGCCAGACTTTCCTAAACCTGAAACATTTAATCTGGCTTTAGTTTGAAGACCCACCTAAATCAGCTCTGAGCACTGGAGTGGGCCTGTGCAGATTAGCAGTGTCCTCCCACCAGTGTAGCTTAGAGTTGCTTACCTTCAAAACCACTGCCAGCAGGTGCACAGATTTGCTTTTCAAATCCACATTCCTGCCTTTATTTAGATCCTCCTTCAACTCCTTTCGTGCTTTCTCATTGGCAGCTTTTCTGAATATCCCTTCAGTGGAAGGTCCTTTCGTATACAATACAGCTAGGAGATCCTTCAGGGAAAAGTGAGAGAATAGTTACTTGGGTGAAGGAAGGTCATTCAGCAGAACCTTTCTTTAGAAACAGTTGAAAAATTGTCTGGAGGTACCCTGTGCTCTGATTAGTTCAGTATCTAGTTCTTGCTCCAAGTAGTTTACATGGCAATAGCCTGATATTTCCCCAGTCCACTCTCTTTTTGAATTGGTGAATTCCACTAACTTCAGTGGAGCTACCTTTGTTTGCTTCCAGAAGCAAAAAAGAGATGGCTTAGTTGAAATTCCTTCTCTCACCAGCCAGGTAAATATTGCTTATAAGAGACAAGTGCTTGTCTATTGGGAAAGCCAGTTAAGTGGGGGAACTGTGGGAGGACCATTTTTATCCAGGAGACAGTGTTTAGGTATTTGTTGTTGACAATCTGTAGCTGTACATTTTTTCAGGGAAATATAGAAATCATTGGAAGTTTACACTGCTAAAAGATTTATTTTAATTACTGCTGTAGAATCACAGATGTTCATACTAAGAAGCAGATCTTCATCTCCTAGTCCTGGACTTGGTTTGTCTCCAAGTTACTTGCAGTGAAAGCTGAGTGGGGTCAACAAAACCCATAACCTGACCCTTTGTACATCTGGGATGGGCCCTGAGCTTATCAGGAGTGTGAGTGGAAGGGAAACACCATAATCGCTCATCTCCTGGGTGCTGCAGCACAAGTCCTGGGGATTCTACCTCACACTGAAGTCAGAGGTATGATAACTGTATCCCCAGGCTTCCTTACCTGGACCGGCTGGGGCAGTGTGTCATCTTCCCCACAGATAATTTCCAGAGGCTGGCCAAATAGAGTGATTTTGGCACCCAAGTCTAGCTGCTCTGAGGAATTTCCATTGGTAAAGCTTTGTCTCAGAGTAAATGACTGCGATATCACCTTCTTTCTTTTCTTTGTTCCATCTGTTGCAAGAAAAAGGAAGGCCAAAAATGGATTAAAAACCCCCAAAGCCCGACAGAACACTATGTGGTCTTTCATCTGTGTGCAGTGCAGAGATGTATGTTGAAACAACTCAATTAAAAAGGGAGAAACTGAAAGACAACTAAGTGGTTACTAGGGAAACAACTGCCTAAACTGTAAAACTGTGACCATCCCTCTAAGGCCACCACCTTTCCTGTTTTGGGTTGGTTGTTTTTTACATTCTAGTTACTGTTTCTTCTTAGAGAGAGGGAACATGCAAGGCACAGAAATAACATTTATAGAGATTTTTGATATTTCAGTGGCTTCTGTGATAACTCTGAGGCAGATATGCCACTTGGGCAGCTGGCAATGAATAACAACAATTTTCGCTACATGGTCTGACTGTGTCCCATCCTTAGGGCAAAAGTGGAAGTAGGGGCTCCTGCTTTTTGGCTTCTTTTACAGCCTGAAATGAAAACACATGGCACCAGCTCTGCCAGTGGCTTTGGGGCCAGCTCTAACGACTGTCCTTCTAGAGCTACTGCTGGTCCCCTGCCAGCCTGCCAGTGGAAGATAGTTGCTCCAGAGGATGGGAATATCACAGTAGTGTCTCACTGCTTTGGGGTCAGAAATCTCTTAATATGGGTTTTGCATCTGCTTCATAAAGAGGAGTAATGATGGTTGTGCTGGGGTGGGGTGTGCCCTTTTATCCTCTTTCAGAAACAGTGAGAGAAGGATCCTTTTGAAGGAAAGCTTTCTAAAAGATTTGCCTTCTGCAAATTTCCAATTATGTGTCTTCTACTTCAAAATAAAACTGTCTTATGCAGATCGGAAGTTCTCAGGACCTGTCTTTGGGGCTTAGCACAAGTCCTTGGTAGGGAGAGGTTAAAAGCTATGAGAAACTCACCTAACATTATGGTGTCATATAAAATGTTTGCTTCTGATACTCCTGAAAGCTGATCTGATAAGATAGTCTGCTCCAAATCTGACCCTGCCCTCCTAATGGTCTCCTCTGGGTTGTTTACAAGTACTGAGGTTTTGCATAGTGAGAAAAAACAAGTGCTGTTGCTGCTGCCAAGAGGGTTTATTTGCTCTAGTGAGCAACAGCTGGTAGCAGTATTTAATACTCACTTGCAGTGCCACACCTCAGTGGGGATGCTCCAGTGAGAAAGAAACACATTTACTTCCCATCGCTGCCAGGGAACACAATGAAACATAGCTCTAAGGACCAGGAGGCAGGGATACAAGATCTCTGACACTCAGCGCTGTCACCTCTGCCACGGAGCGTAAGGCAAAGAAGCAATCTGCAAGTGAGTGGCACTCCAAGGCATAAGCTCTCTCCTGGATGTCGGCTGTGAATTGCTCTCAAGGAGGGGAAGCGAGCAGTTTCAGGTGGTTTTGCACAACTGCCAGCTTGCAAGCATTATATAAGAAGGCACTTACTCCGTTTGTTTTTAAAACTTACCAGTTGAGAGGCAAAGTTTATCTTCAGCATCTGCTGGGACCAACAGGGGGCATTTCTTGGCATCAGCCTGCAAAAAGCATGTTAGCATTACAGAGCTGCCACCGGCGACTTGCTGCAGCTCCTCATAAATCTGTGGGAGGCTCTGGGGAATAACCAGAGCAAGTCCAACACCCGCTGAAGAGGTGCCTGAGTCCAGGATTGACAGCGCCTCACTACCCAAGAGAGGGGTCTGTGGTAAACCCTGAAGCAGTCACCCCGGTAGTGCCCAACGGGTCACAACCCTGTGCTCTTTCCAGGCTGCTCGTTTGATCCCAGAGAAGCCACAGCTGGACACAGCCTGCCCTTTTGAGTTCTCCCCTGGCACTGGAAATTTCCTCTCAAACTCCTCCGGGGAGCCTTGTTGTTTTTGAATTCTGCAAGATTCCTGAGCAAAGTTCCTCGGGAGTGAAGGGAATGCACTGACTGTCCCCAGCAATGCCCAGCTTCACAGAGCTGCCTTTGAAGAGCTCTGCCAGCTCGTGGGTGAGGGTAAGCAGCAGGCAGCTCCTACAGGGCCCCCACTTTGCTAAGATCTCTCACACCAGTACCCAAGAAAGATCAGGGAAAATGTAGGGGCTGCTTACCTCTGACTGGCACTCAATCAGACTCTCCATGTTCCCAACATTTAGTGTCTTTGACTAGGCAAGAAAACAAAGACAGTGAGTAAACGAATGCAATGGTTTAGAAATCAAAGCTTTTCAAAATCACTCTGTTGACAGAGCCGAAACAACTCAGACACTCACAGAATTACAGCTGCTTAACACTTTCATTAGGAGTTTGATCGGGGGAGCTCTGGACACTCTAGTTTCCTTGAATCCTTTTGTTTGCCTGTTTATTGAACAGCGAATGGACAAAGAAAGAGCGTTGTAAAACTGCACCCTTCTTGTCTTTTTCCCCAGCAAACCAGTCTAGCATGTATGATCCTGAACCAGAAAGATCTCCCACACAAGTAAACCATTAAGCCCTTCTCTGGAAGGGCACTCAGCCCTGCTGCCCTAGCTGCCTCTTTATTAAAACAAAATAAAACAAAATAAAAGCAGCTTTCCCATTTTAATCCATGCAAAAAATGAGCAAATTGTGACAGCTACGTACGGTTATTAATCTGCAAACATGAGGCTAAGAGACTGGGTCAGCTCTGCCCACGACTTACACTTAGCAGTGGGCACACCTCTCCCCCATCTGTTATTTTTGTACATCTCTGTACAACTGCATCTGAAGCCCCTCCACTGACTTCAACCCCAATGCCACGTATTTTATCTGAGTCAGTACTTACCCAAGGAGTGAGTCCAGCCAGAGTTCCTTCACCTCCCGTGAACTGCAGAGGAAAGGAGAAACAGCATCACTCCCCACTGCTACTAAATCCTTTGGACAGAGGCAGGCGACTAAACAGTCTATACCACGTGTGCTGCCTTATATATGCAGAAGGGGCAGGTGGAAATTCATAGACAGGAAGCATCATCATGGGGCAGGACAGACACTACAAAATTTCTGGCTTCCTCTTTCCTTTTAGAGGAGCTACTTTTTTTCCTCTTTAAAGAAAAAAGAAAAAAAAAAAGCTGCTCTGGTAGCTGTTCTGGGTGGAAAAGATGACACTCATCAGGTAAAGGTTCCAACTCTCATCACCAGCGAGAGGTGGGATGTGCAGAGAGGGCTGCAGTGTGGGCAGCTTTTCCTTACTGTTGAAGGGCAGTGGGTGCAGCCTGTCCTTTGACTGCTCAGTGACATTAGATTTGGCGGCTTAAAGATATACCACTATATAAAGTTACACTAAGGATAGTTAAAACTATGAATGAAATAGACAAGATTCAGATAAATGTTTTGTATGTTTTGCTAAAAGCTAACGGCATGTTAGTGTTACTGTCTGCAAACAGATGTAGGCACATACTTTGCCGGTGCTAAGTAGTTCTTGAGAATCTAAGCACTGGAATTCTATAGAGGAAGTAGTATTATGTGAAAATTTACTAACATATGACAATATGTAATAAAAAGTCTTGCTTAAAATATGTCTTAATAAGAATTATATGCCCATGTATTAAAGTTTGATTCAAGTGAAGAGACAAAAAAATCTAGGGAAAATCTATCTCCGCTCTCCCTCTATTTTTTCAGGATCTGTTGCTAACTGCCCCCAGTATGGCCACATCAAGAATATAGTACTTGCTCTACCTGGCCATTATGAAAATTCATCAATGTTTGATGTCAAATTCACGGTGTTAGTTTTATTGATTTATTGACCAAGGCAAATTACAACTCTTCTAGGTGGAGACCTTTGGATCTTGTGAAAAAGAGGAGTTAAAGCTGTCAAAGGGTTGGGAATACTTCAGCAGTGGATTTAGGTGTACAGTTTTACAAGCACACTTGTAAAACTGTATTTTTTCTGCTGCGTCCCCCGTGGATGCTCCATTTCACATGTGCCAAATGTGGGGCTGTGTCTTAGCACAGCTCTTTGCAGATGCACGTAATGGCTACATCGGCTGCTGAATTCATCCTGAAAGCCATTCTTTGCTAACCACACCAGACCTGGCCTGTGCAGTACTGACTCTGTGTCATGCAAAACAGAAAGGTGATCTCAGCTTGTCTCTGGCAGAAATCCAAAGTGCAAAATTCACTTTGGTTAGATAGACTTGTGTCCAGAAGGGCAAAAGGAGAGCCACACTGCTTTTTTGAGGTGTGGAAGATGTTGTGGAATATGCTGTAGATGACTTTTCAAGTCCTCGTGAGGCCCATCATTTCCATGCTCCTGTACAGACACTGGTCTGTAGAATGGTTTAAGGTTGAAACATAGAGGAATCTCAATCAATTACACTGCAGCCCTGTGCATTTACCACTGATCTTTTATTCACTGCTGTAACTGATTTTTTGTTAATTATCTGTCCCATGACAACTATCATTTCTCTACTAAATTCCATGGGCTGATGCATGTGCTTTCAGAAAGATTGTCATCCTGCATCACTTTCTCCTGAGAATTTATTCTGAGGCTTCTTGGCAGCTGCAGCGCTGCTGCTGATATTCCCAGCAGGATTCTTGGGACAAGTAGCATCTATTTTTCACTACATCTGTCAAATGTATATCCAAATACACGTCTGTTAAGTATCTCAGAGGCTTAGGGGACCTATGCAATTCACTTTTGTCTTGCCCTCACTTCCAGCACTGTACGCAGATGTATTTCTGAGCTCCGTCTGTTGCATGATTAAGACACAGGGTTTGATCTGAAAAATGTGTGACTTGTGAAGAAAATGTGAGTTTAATGGGTGGTGATTAGCCAGACCAGAAGCTTAAATTACATTTAAGGCACAGCTGTACACAGGGCATAATGCTTTCAGTTTCCCAGGAGAAGATACAGTAATGGGTGGTGTGTTGATGGCGCATCACCAGACTGTCCGTTGGCACACACTGCTGTATCTCTGTCCAATTAGTTCTCATCCATTAACAGTTGTGGGGATGTAATGGCCATGGTATGTGGAAGGTGTGTATGTATAGGCCCACCCATATGGAAAATAATTTGATTTTTTTTTACCCCCCTGATAGCATTCTTTATTTAATAGCTCTTTTATGGTATGTGTCAACAAACACTTAATTTGGACCAAAATTGCCTTAAAGCAGCTTATTTTATTACAAACAAGCATGCCCCATCTGAACAGCAGGCATCCTAAAAAGCTATGGTTTGGTGAAGTAATTGTATGGCAACACAGACGGAATCTTGGCTGGTTTTGTGAAAAGCAGTAAGTGAGTATATGCTGGCTTCTGCCAAGCACCACAGAGCTGTGTGCGGAGTCCCTGGGTCAGAAGAGCTGTCCTCACACCTACCATCCAGAAGAGCTTCACAGCTTCTTCCATCAGTGTGGAAAGGGTAATGCAGATGTAGCACCCAAAGCCAATCTTCACACTGAATTTTAACAGAAAAGGCCTGTACTATGGGGTGTGTACAAATGAAATTCCCTTGTATGAACAGCTTCTCCTCTCCTTGAAAAGCTCTACCATCCAGCTCTGCTTTGCAGACTTGAAATCTTTGCTATGGTCTGTTCCTCCCTTAATTTGGTACAGATGATGCATCAGAGTTTTGATTGTTTATTGTTCCACAGCTTCTGCCCTGGGGTGAACAGAATAGATGGCAGGTGGCTTGGGCACACCTGGAGCTGTTGAAGCTGATATATTGCTCCCAATTCATCCCTAAGTGAATGCACTTTCCTTTGAAGACACGGGATGTTTACACAAAGATGAGGGGGTGAACTTGCAAGGGTTTTGTAGGACTAGCCTGTGTAGAAGCTCTTGCCCTGTTGTACGTCAGGCTGCTTCCCTCAGTTCCGCTGAAGTGCTTTACATTCACCGGAGGGAACGCAGGAACAGGGAGGTCCCGTGGAGCAGCCAACCCTGGGCAGATTCAGGTCTCTCAGAACTGTGTTTACTCCTCAAGATGTGAAGGACTTTCCTTATGGAAGCCAGGACATCAGTTTGATGCCTCTGCTTCCCCCTGGTTCCAGGCAGCCCCTTTCACCTCCCAGGCCATGGTTGATTTTGTGCTCCACTCCCATGCACTTTATCCAACCAGTTTTCAGAGAAACCTTATATAACACTTGCTGCCAACACGGACCAAATGGTGATTTTCCCCTTTGTATGAGTTCCAGTCAAGCTAGGCATTTTCTCCTCTTGCAGTGTGGCTTACTAAAGAACAGCATCAGTTGGCATGAGAAAGGAATCAGGAGCTGACAGCAAACAAAAGAATAAATCTGCTGTGACTGGAGAGTGACTGTTTTCTTCCCTCCTTATCAAACCACAAATGGGAAAACCCCAGCCACAGCTCACTTTTGTTTATTTACATTACTTTTGCAAACATTTGACATGGTAGCTTTTAGAAATGAAGGAGTGTGTGAATGAATCCTGAAACCTCGCTTCACCCTGTTGTCATACCAGCAAGGAGGCAGCAGGAGCATGGCTGTGAGAAGGCTATATCAGAGCACTGACTCTTTCAAGTCCATATAGAGCAGAAAGAGCCTTCAGCAGTGCTTCTCCACGTGGAAAAGGGATTGTATTCCAGTTTTGTCTTCATTGCCACAGCTGCAGTGTCCCCAGGGAACAATAGGAACCTTTACCAAAATAAGGAAAGAAATTATGCCGAAGTCAGAGGTTATTGGGTTGGTTGTTTTTTTGGAAAGGAAAACGCTGTACAATCTGTCCGTGGACTCAAAGAACAGGGTGGAAAGTCGGTTCCTAGGAACAGGTCACATTTATACATGCCTTCTGAAGGCAGCTCTGATTTCCTACCACTCACTCTCTGGAGTGTGTTGTGGATTGCATAGGCACAGTTCAGGGTTTGATAACAGAAAAGAGGACAGACAGAGCTTTGATCAGACCAGTCCCTACTTCCTACCTCTAACAGTTCAGAATGAGATCCATCCACCCAGATGTTGCTGAACTCCTGCAGGAGTCAGGTGGAACCTACCTTTGGAGAGTGAAACTCACTGTCAGTTTTTTTTCATCTCTGTTCTGCTGATTTCTATCCTGAATTAGATATCAAGGTTAGATTGTGGTGTGCATTAGATTGCACCAGCCTTATACATACTGTGTTACTATTGCATGAGAAAAAGTTAAAAATCAAAAATAACACCATATACTCTCCAAGGTGTATTCTCTGCCCTTCCCATGACTCTCTTTTGCTTGTATTTGCTTTGCAAGATGGTTTGTTTATTCTTTCATGGGTGCTTTCTTCAAGACTAAACCTCTAAAGATTTTACTCATCTTCAGGTGACTGGTTCCAGTGGGGTTTTTTAGCTGTGGAGAACAGGTGCATATGGGCCATTTTTGCAAAGGGTCTGTGCTGCTGTTCAGCTGTGTCTGCATTCATCTTGCTGTTGTATCTCTTGGCACTTGGAAATTACTCATCCCTTGGGCTCCCTGAGGTGGCCAGCATAATGGCATCGGGGAATTGAAGTTGCCCATCATTTCTGACTGAGCAGATGAATATTTAAACCTTTGCTTGCTTACAAAATGGTAACAGAGAATATGTATAATTCAGTCTGATACCTATTCTTTTCAAAATTTCTGATTGAAGGTACTCAAAAAATACTGAAAAGTGAGATGCTTTCTTTTCTTGTTACTCCAGCAGGTTTCTCCCTTATTTTGCTTCTTTATGTTGTTCATTCACAAATCAGAAACTGAGATGGGACTTCTCTGCCAAGTTCATATACTCTCAGGGACAGATTATGCTTTTTACCACATACAGAGAGGTGTGAGTCCTGATTTTGCTTTTCAGGATTAATACAAATCTTTTCTTTTGGACTTCTTTTATATATATATATTTATATAGGCTTGTATTTCTCCTGTTTCCACACCTTTTTTTTGGCTTTGAATTTCAACATCAAAATTATCTCAGATCTCAAAATGACAATGAGGGGAAACAGAGATAACTGGGTTTTCACATTGAATTCTAACTTATGTGGGATTTACAAGCATAAGTCATCTCACTTTCACACAAAATATGATCTACAGACTGGTCTAGGAACCAGTCTGGAACAAGACCAAGAAGACTTGGCCCGAGTGTAATTTTGGGTTTCATTTTATGTTTGTTTGTCCCATTGATGGAAAAATGAGATAAGAAAGTCAGGCTCAGAAGTGCCAACACCTTACCACTCCCCTGGCAGTGCAAGAGATGCTCTAGGCATACCAAGTGCACATGGCAATGAACACAGCTGTCACCATAAGTGCCCAAGCAGAACAACCAGAAACAGCTGGATTTTCTCCATCATTTGTCTCTAGTTGGCCACCTCGAAGCCCCAGTAGTATGATGGGAATATCCCCAAACTCTTCAGCATAGTGTTGCCCTTGTGAGTTTGTCATTCCTCTGTTGTACCTGCTTCCTAAGTAATGAGTAGAACTGCCGGTAACCAAGTCCTCATCACCACCAAATTAACCAAGAATAGGAACTTTTATGATCACACACCTAGATTCCTTATTCCAGGCAAAAACAGTGTCAGGCAAAGCAAATCTTTCTAGGCACAACTCTGCCAACCACAGTTACACTCCGCTGAGCACATCTGACCCCATACTTTGGGAGAGTTATTTACTGTCATGTGCTGTCCTTGTGCATGCACATCCACACACAGCAAAGTAAAATGTTCTTCTATGAAGTTTTGGCCACCCTTCAAAATCAAGATGATAAATTCGAAACAAACATCTCCATATTAGCTGGTGATTGCCATATTGTTGCTACTAGCAACAGCTGCCCTGTTAGTGTTTTATATAAACACTCCACTTCTGTACTGCTATCCTGTTTTAAAGCATGACTACCTTATGAGGATTTCTGAAAGCAAAGGCTTCTTATGGCACAGGCTCTGCCTCCTGCCACAGAGCATCACGAGGTCTCTGGGCAAACAGGACCATGGCTGCTGCTGCGGAAGGGACATGCAGAGAGTGGAGATGCACCACAGGGCAGGGCAAGCTGGCCTTGGGCACCAGCTCCAAGCAGCACAGCTGGAGCGTACCAAGGGCTGCTGCACCTGGAGCCAGGGCAGCCAGGTTCTCACCCTCCCATTTGCAAAAGCACCATGACACTTCCAGGACAGGACTAAGAGAGGAATTCCCACCCTCCAGGGCATGCAGGACCTGGGATTGCCTCCTAGTGAGAGTGGGGTCAAGGGAAATAAAAATGCTTTTGAGATTGATTTTGACTATTCGTTGCTGGAGTGGGCTCAGCTTGAAGTCCAGAGTGTTCTCTTCAGGCCTGCATTCCTGCAAAGTTGGCCATTAATTTATGCTGCTGACATGCAGACCAGGAGCTGTTCTGGCTGTCTTTGCTTATTCCACTTCTGTGTGCCTGCTCTGAACCCTGCATTTGCTTTCAAATGTGCAGTCACTGCACAGAGATGACAGTAAAGAGTATGTAGAGAAGGTACCCTGCATGCCACAAAGCCCATTTCCCTGCTCAATGGTGGCTGAGGCTTGAAAAGAATTTGTTCTCCATTTGTACTTCCTTTTAAAGGTTTGTTTATACTCTGTTTGAGCCTTACCTTTTCTCCCATTTATCAGATGACTATGTTTCTTTGGGATTTCTCTATCTGAAAACAGTTGCTGTGTGTGGTCTTACAGTCATGAACTGCCTTATTTAGAATTAGCAAAGAAAATTTGCCGTGGAAGGATATATCTTTAACCAGGCAAACTGATACAGGTGCAAAACCCTTTCTCAGGTCTGAAAATAAATGCCTGTCCTCACTCTAAGGACAAGTTGAGAATAAATGCTCTGAATTTTACTAGATCCATTTATCAGTTATATGGTTACTTGTCGAGATAAGATTAGGTACACCAGAAGTACCTCAAAAAGGGTCTTTTCAAAGAGAGATGGAATCCTCTTACCTTTAAGCACCATAAGATCTAAAAACACTAAGCCAAAAGATGTACAGTTCAGCAGCTGCTGTAACACCTGTGTAATCCTAAGACTAGATTTTTAGGGAGTCTTAGTATTGCTTGTGGAACACTGTGAACCGATCTTTTCCTTGTGTAACTTCACTGAATTTAGTATTCAGAGAGTAAAAATGAACACTCATTATCCCGTAAGTTATGCCAAAACTAAGATCCTGTCACGTTTTTAAGGGGGTCCTACTTCCATTTAGTATGCAACAAGGCAAAGTGGCTATTCTTACTGTATTATGCGCAGACCCCCAGAGTGTATCTTTCAAACTTAACCTCCCAGAATTACTACAGCTCTAAGTTAGTCCCATCCAATCCTATACTCAGCAAAAAAGTTTCCCAAAATCAGGGGCTGAAATATAACATATCTCTGTAATTTACTCCTGTCTGTGCTGTTTTAGGAGATCCAGATTGTTGGAAGAGGCATTTGAGAGGCCTCTGTTACGTCCCAGTGGTTGTCCCTCCTCCCTGCAAGATTTCTGTTTGCTTCCAGAACCAAGCATTCCCACAGTTTTCTTGGATGAGAGTGTGTGCAATGTAAACCTGTCATAACCGTGAGACTGACATGAATAAACAATGCAGATAATATTTCTGTTCTGACCTTAAAGGAAAAGTCCTTATGAACGTCACAAGCATGGAAAAAGTCATTATTTTAACAATTGAACAGGCTTAGTTGGCACTCAGTAATCAAACTGTAAACAACCTATGACACAGTAATCCTCCTATTAGGGAATTTTCAGACTAACCAAGGCCTCTAACTCTATTTTTTGTTGGGGTTTTGTGTGTGAACTCCAGGAGATGCTTCAGTTTGCTCTTTCATTTTCCATGCAACACCTGAAAGGTAGCCTAGCTTCTGTCTCAGTTTCTCATGAAAAATGTCCTGAAAACAATGGGTCACAGCAATGTGATATCTTTTGGTGGAAACTGGAATGTACAAGAGAACCCTGTAAAGATTTGCCTTTTCTACCTCCTACATGCCATGTAGCAAAGAGAAGACCTTAATTTTAGCCTTAGTGACAAATCTTTGTCAAATTAAAGCATTTTTTAAGCACATGACCCATGAGGAAAACATGCAAAATATCAAAATGCAGCAGTCACTTTCTGACTGCATGAAATACTCACTTATTTTAAGCATGCAGCTTATTGTCAGGATAATATATGATAATGTGACAATGAAATAACCAATATGGCAACTGAACTAGCCATTTTTCTGGATTCTGTAATAAAACTGTTTCTGAGAATGAACTTCCCTCCCTTTCCCCGATTTCTGGGAAGGGATCTGAGACAGGCACTCCAGCATGGTCACAACAAGGATTTAAACATCAGGCTGACAGTGGGAAATGGTGTCACCTGATGTCTACATGCTCTTTGAGGAGTTACTTCCTTCAAAGTGAGCTTGGGAAGGGCCATACAGCACTGAAATAATTGCAACTGTTGTGTACTTTCAGGCTCCTGAGGAGGCTCTTGCCTTGTATATTCAACACAGAAAAAATGCTGAAGGTAAACTTCATATATATATATATATAAATAAAGGTAAACTTTGTATTTAATCTTCAAAAAAACCACAGGGATGGTGACCAGAGGGATGTGTGTATGGAGACTGACTTCTTGTCTATATCCCAACTACAAGCCGAGAACATTCCTTTCCACCACTGTGACACCATCTGTGTGAACACTGAAACGTTCAGCACTTGATTCAGTTCATCACTTGTAACCAAAGTGCATAGACAAGTGCTGAGCTGAAGTGTGAACTGAATACCTTTGGTACCCAGACAGAAATCACTGCTTTAACCTTATAATTAGTAGGTTTGTCCCTTTCCTCTATTCGCATCACAAGCAAGCGAAAATCAATGGCATGTTGTTTTATGTATCCCTTCAGAGCTTGAAATTCCCCTCCTTATTTTCAGTACACTAGAGTACCTGGTCAAGAGACAAAGGCCCATTTTATACGTCAGAGATTACTTGTTTTTAACAGTATGGGAAGAATCTAGTAAAAAATGGGATCAATATCCTTTCTTTGGTCAACCAGCAATTTTTGCTTAGCTTACCTTAGAGAATTTTGGCTGGGCTTTGGCCAGTATTCTGTGTAGATAAGGTGATTTTAATTAAAATAAGGGGAAAAAAGATGCCTGCATTTTCCAGTTTAGTTTCTAAATGCTGAATTATGTTGTACTGATTAAAAAAAAAATCTGCAAGTTTCATCAGTTGAAAGTAGTTGCCTAATTTCTTATACAGAGCTAACTCTATAAAAGGCAATTACAGTCTCAGACACTGTGGTTGTTCTTTCTTCTTCCTTCTCTTTTTTCTTCTTTATTATTTCTTAATAGATCCTAGTTTTAGTTCCTCAAAATTCAGTTTTTGTTCGTTCTCTTTTTCTCAATGTGCAAGATAACACTAGTTTTGCAGAACGGATTTTCCCGCCAAAAATGCCTTCGCTCGCAGTGGTTTGTGTGACTGTTTCTATATCTGTGTAGGGATAACTGATTGTGGCCCAGCTCAGCAGCTGGATCTCCATGTGCCCCAGGTGTAAAATACTGCCATTCTGTTTAGGTGGTGTTCAAAAGTAAACAGGGATAATTTGCAACAAAAGAATGGGAAAAAATGTCAGGCCTTTGTTTTTGGATTGTGCCTTCATGACAGAACACTTACAAAAGCCTGCTGTCATGAAATATTCTATCATTTTTAATAAAAATTTCTGTCCCCGAAATGGGGAATTTCCATTAGAAACCGCAGACATGGTGGTTTCACAATGATACATATGAATGAGGGCTCCACTTTGTGTGGTCAAGGTATTCCCCTGGTCCCTGTTCCTTGGAAGAGAAGAGGGGATGGAAACAGCATTTGCCCACTGGTGGGATTTTATCTCCTTTGCTGGAACTTGTACACTGTCTCAGCAGGAGAAGGCTGGAGCTGGCCTTGGCAGCTGTGGGCATCCTTGTGCTGGGGAGTTACCACTGAGGGCTCTGGTGAGGAAGTGTAGCCAAGGACCAGATCCTCAAAGATACTTAGGGACCTGTTGCCTTTTTAATCACCTACCCACCTTGATTTAAAATGGGAGCTGGGAACATAACTGCCTTGGCAAATTTTGTGTAAAATAAGTGTCAGGGAGAGGTCAGATGGGCTCTAGCAGCATGAGGTAATTCCTTTGCGTTTTCTCTTCTTCATAACCACTTTGCACTAAGCATGGCTGAGATCAAACAAACTTGTGCTTGGACAGTGCTTTTCATTGTGATCCCTTTTGTTTTCAGTACCAATGAAAGGAGGTACAGAGAGTCTACATGACACATCCCCCAAATCACTTCCATAGAAAGCAGATTGTAAAAGCATAAAATCATGACCTAGACTGGACCTGGTAATACAGAGGATGAATTTAATATCAGGGTGCTTGCCTGGAATTCCAAGTCTGGGGGCACAGAGAGAAAAGGAGTGGGGATCAGCATCTAGCATTTTTTTGAGTTGTCACAAATATTGCACAGGAATGTTGCAAAGCTGGGATTCAGAGACAAGTTGCTCTAAACAGTGCTTGAATCAAGTCCTAGTCAATGACTCATCTCTAAAAAATTAGTATGAGCCAAAGATCTGCTCTCCAAAATCTTACGAATGAAGAGATTTCATCGTGTCCCGAGTGGAACTCTGCTCTGGATGAACTCTGCCTTGGACTAACTTATGGGGCCTTTAGTGCAATATCCTTTCCTTAAGTGGGCACTGGATCACTGATATCCTTCAGCATATCTTCACTATGGTACCATGTGTATAAACCTGTAACAGGTCTTCAACATGCTAATAATCCTGTGCACAGGCAGAAACCGTTCCTTCTCCACAAACTTGGCGCTTTAAAAGGGACACATTTTACCATAGGAAAATGAGGAAGGTACCATTTTCTTTCAGGAGCAGTGCTATAATGCAGAGTTAAATATATGAATACTCCTAAGGTTTTGCAGGAATTCAGGAGGTGTTTGGATCTTCCAATATAATATGCAACAATAATAAAGGTGTAGAGAAAACAAAGAAATCATCCTATTGTGTCAGCTGATTATGGATAACACCACTTGCACATGTCATAGCGGATTTGTACTACAGACTCCCCAGCTGCCACTGGACCTCACCCCTTTAATGCTGGCTAACCTGATTCCTACTAATCAGCTGTCCTACGGCAGAGTGTGTGTAGGCTCACACTTCTCTCAACACCTCCAGGAATGGTTACACTTCAATTTAAGAGCAGCTAGCAGCAAATCTTCAATGCACCTACTGACTGTAGCTCTCTGTAGATGGAGACTAAATGCATTTTAAGGGGGATTAGATTGGGGTCCCTCTTTTTGCCCTATATGAATCCTAAAATCTTTCATCAAAGTGACTCACAAACCTTCACAGTGTCTTTGCTGTTCAGCATACCTATATAGTTTTATTTATATATATATATGTTACAGAGTGATAAAAATACCTTCGCATTATTTTCTTTAAAGTCCATTCAGAAGCTTTTGGGGAGGTAGAAAGTACCAACATTGTCAAAGACCTTTGCAAGCTTGGATTGCCTTGGGAACGTCTTTGTTTGCCCATCCAAATAACAACTAAACGCAAGAACACTAAAGGCAAAGTTTCCATCAGTACCAATCCATCAGCAACAGCAGCCACGGTGCTGAGAACAACTGACAGCTGTCAAAGTGGATGCAGCAGAGCAGGAAGGAGGGAGATGGTTTAGTCAGTTGAACAGCTTCCACTTCTGCTGTGGCACATACTGCTCGTGGGCCCATGAGACAGGGAGGCAGCAGTTGACAGAGATGCTGAATGAGAAGCTGGCTGACTCCTCAGAGACAAATACACATCTTTATCTTTGAGATAGCAGCCCTCACCTGGTGCAAGCCACTGTGAACTGTTTTTTGACTAAACCCTTAAAATGACAAATTGTTCAAGCACCCCCCACTCAGCTGGTGCTTAGTGGGATGGCTTGTAGCAAGGACACCTGGCTGACATCTTCAAGGATACAAACATAACAAATAATTATTAGTGAAGACAAAGAATTATTTAACACTTATGCAGATATAATATTCTTCTACTTTTCTCTCTCATTTTCTCTTTTCAGACTGATTGTGGGGTGGAGTAAGAAATCCAGATACTAGTGGAAGTTGCATATAATGAAATGCAGAAGTTGGGCTGGTGAAAGGGAGTGCTCAATGAGGAGCAAGCATCTCTCATGACACCTATGTCACCCAGCTAGTGCAGTGGTAGCACCGAGGTCAGAGGTAGACAGGAAAAGTAACAAGCAGAAGAAACCTCTTCTTCAGCTGCTCGGCTGCTTACATCTGTTTTTCTGCTTGCTTTTCCTTTGAGATACAGACCCAAAGTCACAGCACAGACTGTCAAAAGGGAAGATAGACTAGAAGGGGTCTATGAGGTTTCTGTAGAGCTACCTGAAGTTACTGAGGAAAAGCTTGCTTGCTCTGAGTGAGAAGGGCAGGGAGAGAAACAGTCTCTGGAACCGTACCTGTAGTCTGAACCTCACTGTTCCTTTTTTTTTTCCTCTCAGATTGATGGATCCTTTTATCCCAAACAGAAGTGAAATGAGAATCTATGACTTTAGTGTGAATGCCTGTCCGGCCATAGCTACCTCCCTGGACTTGGTTTAAGCTGCATTGCCACTTTTCTTCCATTCAGATTTATAAACACAGCTGATTCTCCTTGCCAGGGGCTTGGGAGCCCCAGCTTTCAAACTCAGGCTAACAAACAGGGATATTTGAAGTGAATGTGTTCATAAGCCTGCACAATAAAGCAATAAAGGTGTCTCTGGTTTTTAATAAAGACATGAGAAATTACATTGAAGAACTGAAGAAAAAAGTTATCTTGATTGCCAGGTTAAACTGGGAAGAAACTGGGAAGTGTCCACTTTGTGGTTTCATGGGCAAACCTATTTTAGCTGCCTTGACTTCGTGTGCTCTCCTAATGTCTCTCATGTGGCTACATAGAATTTTTTTCCTTAAGATCCCTTTCTCACTCTGGATTTTAAATGAATGCATATGGAGTGGGCTTAAGATAAGTGTAAATAATATTCTTATCTTTTTTATTTCAAAAATTTTAATACATCTCATCACAACCCAAGGGTGTTTTCTAGCTCATTTTTATTTCTGCAGTGAGATATGCAGTTACCTCACAGTAGCTGTGATTATGTTTCCCCTCCACACTGTTCACTTTCTCTTGTCTTTGGCCCACCCAGCCTAAGGTTTGGTTTTATTTTCCTGGAAATGGATTCCTCATGAGACTATTATTTCTCTCATCATTTCCTGAAATAAGTTTTGCAAGAAGGGAGAAGGGAAGTTACTTCTGCAGATTATGAAGATGTTTTTCTTAGAAGCTCAAGATATTCAAAACCCAGCATCATAGGGAATGATATTCCAATTAAAATTCCCTCACTGAATTTAACTTTTGTTTTGCTAGTTTGCAACAAAATCCAGGAAAGTGACCTATGTTGCTAGGTCTGTGACCGGCATTGTTTGTCTAGCCTGACTTTCACACAGCTGTTTATTTCAGTGCAACTCTCTTCCCTTCCAGTTTCTTAGGAAATACCTTGGGAAATTGGAGTTTTGTCTAAAGTGAACTGAATTTTCTTCCAAAAATTTGTAAGACTTAGAAACTTTTCATGGGATGAGTAAAGTGTTCCTCATCCAGCTCATCATCCTGTGCCTGAAAAGATCATGATTTCCTCATGTAAGAGAGATCAGGGATATCAGTCACCAAAGCCTAAATCTCACCTTTCTTTTGGCCTGAGCGTAGAGTGTAGGTTTCTCATGGAGCAGAGTTGGTATTGCCTGTACCTGCACCAATGCTGTCCTATCCCAGGATGAAGGACCTTTGCTTCTATGTGTGATATCCACATAGCTGACCTTTTCCCTTTCATCTTCCCATTCTTACTTTTGCTGAATGTTAGGCTGGTATTCATTTGTTCATCCTCCTTTGGCAGATTAAGAATGAAGAAACGTAAAACTAATAAAGGCTTCTCTGACACAAAAGTATATGAAGAAATAAAACATCTTTATGGTAATCCCTTTCAGTCCTGGATCTTGTGTAGCTTTCACTTACTGGTGAGCTGTGTCATGAAATAAAGAGATCTCAGTGGTTGCCTGCAGCTCAGGATTTCTAAGAGTAATGATGCTTACTAGTGTTCAAATAGTTCTAGACAACTCAGGTGAAAGTGAATCTGTAGTCTCCTGTGACCAAGAGTGATCAATTTCCTTTTGATACGAGTATGCCTGCACATCTGCCCTTCTTGTCTCAGCCACCTACACCAGTCCCTTTAATCTGACTAGCTATAATGATTTCTGGACTTGCAACAATCTACAAGGGAAAACAGAAACACAAAAGTTTCCTCACTTTTACCTTGCTGAGACTGGGGGCTCTTGCCCAGCTACACATTCACACCTCTCAGCACAATCCCTCCTACAACCATGGCCTTGCTGTTGTGGTGCTGAGTTCTTACCGCATGGCCTGCTTCCAAAGGGAAGAATAACATGATCACAATCTGTATACAAAGTGATGCCTCTACTTCCACTTCCCACATTCTGATATAATTCTGAGATAGCCCAGATAGAATGACAGATGGATGCTGTGCCATGCAACCCAGCACACTTCTGTGAAATGTCAGCAAAATTCACCAGAAAGTGGCCACAAGGAAATCAGTGGGCCAGACAAGGATAAGAGAACTACATTTGAAAATGAGTACTTCCTGCTTTTGATCAGACGTGAATGCTGCTTTCTCACTGCATGTAACACACAGCTCACCAAGACCCAGCCTGTGCTTCAGCCAGAAGGTTGTGCCACAGCTGCAGGGGGGATCAGCAGTGATTCAATTCTAGGTTGCCTTCTTAGGGAGAGTCATTTCACTGAGACAGAGCCTTGAGTCACAGAATACTCTGAGTTGGAAGGGATGCACAGGGATCATCAAGTCCCGCTTTTAAGCAAATAGCCCATACTGGGATAGAACTTGCAACCTTGGCATTATTAGCACCATGCTCTAAGCAACTGGGCTAATCTCATATTCTTTAGGAATGGAGGCTCAGGGTCTCAGACAGCAGAAATCCGCAACAGTCACTGCTGTGAAGACATGCTGACTGGCGCTGCCATGATTTCTGACCTATGTCTCCATTTTTTCCCTCCATCCTGCCATTTACACTGGCATCGGTATCCCAACACTGAAAGCACAGAAGCATGACACAAGCATTATTTCATTTTTTGGGATGATGGTTATAGTCAGTTTCGTGTGTGGCAACACTAAGGGTTCACTGGAGGAGCACAGAGTGAACCCTTATTGCTCAAAGTGTTGTTCAAATACAGCACAACATAATGCCTTTTGCCCAAAGAGGATGCAGTCAAAATCTGAGACTATGTGTGGACACAAACAGTCCAAGAGGCATCACAAGGAACAAAGGAGACATCCCTGTCAGTGCAAAAGTAATGGACACAGCACCCATTTGCTCTTTTTTTCTGTCTAAAACTTACACATCTACACCCAAATTAGTCATCCAGATTCTCTCTGTAGTCCAGAGAGAGAGCAAGGCATGTCTGCATGGGGAGGAATTCTGTCCTGCAGTAGGAACCAAAGACAGCTCAGAGCATTTCTGCAACTGGAATGGCCTTTTTCTGCCTATTGACTATAAACATGGTTAAACCACATCTTCAAATGTTCAGTATTTCCCACACCACCACACATGTATGTTAAATACATAACATGTACAGAGTAGCATACACAAGGTGACTGGTAACATGCTTCCTTCAACATGAGAGAAAAGCTGGAAGGAGCCTATTTTCTAGATGAAGAAATAAACTGAGATGGAATAAAAACTCCTTGTTCTTCTTTATAGAAAAGTGCTTCTTTCAGATCCTGATAAAGGCAGATATCCTCCTTGTGCAACTCTTAGAAAATAACAGTTTTCCTTCCACCCATACTGCTCACAGTATGCAACAGGAGCACTTTGCCCTTAAACTGTTTTCCCCAGCAGTATCTCTCACTCTGCTCTTTTGTGCTCTGAGGTGCCTCTCATTTGCTCTCCAAGGTTCCCCTCCGCCTGTACCACTCTCATGCCTCCGTTATGATAAAGGAAGCCTGGGACTGCCATGTCTGATTTTTCTGGACAATTTTGGAATAGCTGCTTCGGGTGCATGCCATGCCACTGGGGATGCTCTAAGATGGGTTATCCCCTGCTTTGCACAAGGCACAGAGTACAAAACACTACCAAGACCAAGACAGCAGTTGGGTTTATGCCTCCAGTTTGACCAAGCAGTAGTCAGAAAGGCAAAAAAAGAATGAGAGCAGAGGCAGATCTGCAGATGGGATTGCGCAGATCTGCAGATGGGATTGCGCATATCAGCGAGGGGCTCCTGCAAAGGCTGCGTAATAGCAGGTGACAGTGAGAGGATGTTCCAGCCCACTGTGTATTCAGAAAGCAATTGCAGGTGACATTTCTTCATATCATACTCCTCCTCAGAGAGGAACTTGCAGGTTCTGAAGTGTTACACTTGTTTGCAAATGGGAGGCTGATAAACTAGAAGCAGGGTCTGCTTCCATGTGATAAACTAAGCAAGCAGGCAAAAAACCAGTTCCTTTAATCTGACCAGCTATAATCATTTTTAGACTTGCAACAATCTACAAGGTAGTACAGAAAGGTAAAAATTTGCTCTTTTACCTTGCAGAGACTGGGGGCCTTTGCCCATCTCCCTCATTAACACCGCTAGGGACTCCTGAAAACAAGCATTTAAGACCATATTACTCTACATAATGGGTGAGACATAAGGCCTTCCCAAGGGCCATGGCAGCTGATCTGCTGAGTAACTGCCTAAAAGGCACATCAGAGAGATTTTCTCTGCAACCCTGGTTCACATGACCAACAACATCATAAGATCCGTGGCAGCTGGTTGGTGTCTTGCCTCAGTGCCTAGTGGCTTGTTGTGCAAGCATGAAAGTTTTTTACAACTCAGATACACTTGATTTCTTTTAAATGAGCTCTTACTTTTGTTGTCAATCAAACTTACGTTGGCTTGTGTCATTCTTGTGAAAGTAACTACATGCCTTTTGTTGTTTGAGAAATTTGCTGAATTCCTTGTTCCCATGACCAGAATTCTGTTTTCTGGGACATGTTCATCATCATTGCCCCACTGGGTCTTCCCCCAGCGTTCAGATGACCATTGCTTGTGTAATCCTCACAGCAGCTGATGGATTTAGTGATTACAAATCCACAGTATATTTGAAAAAGTCAAAGGTGGGGTTTCAGATTATTTGGTAACACAAGGCTCTACAGTTGTCACATTCATGCTTCATCAACTAGTATTTAGCCAGCCCAAAATGAGGCAAAAGCCATCTTGGACCCCTGAGAAGCTGTTATTTGTCAACGCCACCTGTGCGTGACTTCAAGCTAATTTTTTTTTATTATTATTTTTTGCTTGATGGTTATAACCTTTCACAGATGACTTCAAGCTTTTGCAGACCTTCAGAAACCAGAAAACACATACACACACAATAACACCTGTATCCATCAGCCCCAATACAAATAACTTTTCTGTGACATAACGCTGACACTAATCTAGGTTGCATTTTAAATATGCTGAACACCATTTATAACAGTCCAAGTCACTAGGGCACATTCTGTGTCTTGTCATGTTCCTGAGGTAACTCAGTGTTCCATCAGATGAGAGACGCAGTTGATTGCTAGATTAGCACAACAGCACCTCTGCCATCCTCCCCACCTTCAGGACATAAGGCAGATGGAGAAGATGGGTTTTGCAAGGTGAGCAAAAGACATGACCAATGAGTCTACAGTTATTCCTCTCCAGGTCTCTTCAAATCCTGGCTGGTCCCTGGGACCACTGCCAGCCAGCTCACAGACCTCTTCATGCTTCTTTTCTTTGCAGTATGAGACATGGAAAGATGCTCTCAGAGGCAGAGTGAAAACAACCAACCAAACAGATCTTCTTTCCAGAGTATGAAACTTTACAGGACTAAGTCTCTTTTGCAAATATTTTCTAATCTGGAAGCTGTTGCAGCCAGATCCCCAAACCCCAGAGCCAGGAGGAAGGTCTGGTAGCTCTAACTGCTTCTCCAGACACAAACTGGCATCAGCCTGTGTAGTCTGTGCTGGGAAGGAGCTGAACTCAGTGCAGACAGAGCTCCCAGACTTAGGAAGGTCTTCCAGGACTATCAGCCAACACCAGATACACAGCCACTGTGACAGACTATCTCCTGGCCACTGCTCTGAGCTGATGGTGATAAAGCAGGATTCTGCTTTTGGGGTGGGTGATTATATTTCACTAAACAAGCTATTTTTAGTCTATTCAAAATTGAACAAGAAAACCTGCATTTTGAGGAGAACAGCCAGAGTCTGAGAGTTCTCTGAGCATTATCTGTGTCTCCTTATATAAGTGCATTGTGTAAGGAAAAGGAAATAGGATGAGTCCCACCAAATGCAGTTACAAACGCAGACATCCATATGCACAGGTAGGCAGAATTTGTGTGCCTACACAATTCTGTCATTTTTACATGGGAAAAAAAATGCAGACATCCAGGGCAGATTTGCAGACTGTGTTTATAATTTACATCCACAATAGTTCTGAGCAACACAGTGTCCATTTAAGGGGACTACCCTGCCCTTTCTTCATTCTGATTGTGTTGAAGTGTCTACAGAGCAAATTCCCAAACAATATTTAAACAACCTGAAGGCTTCTGTGTTGTGGTCTGATCCTCAAGAGTTATGGTTTTCTGAACAGCCAAGCACAGTCTCCTTACATTGTATTTAAAATATACTCAAGGACAGGGAGGCCCAAAAATGTAAGCTGCAGAAGAACTCAGCAAGAATGGAATACCCTGTGAATGAGGCTAGCATTTGTATTAGCCTGGAGGTCTTACCAGCACCCTTCTACTTCCTGATTTTAAAAACATTTTGGGGAACTTCCCTTCTATTTTGGAACTTTTGCATTTAGTTGCAATTGAAACCAAGACCTGTGAAGAAATGTGGTGGTGGTAAGCCCCTACAGATGACCACAGCAAACCTCTGTACCCAAATACTCAGCAACTCATGGAAGCCTTTAACAAAGCTGAATTTTCAGCTTGGGCCATTCTGTTGCAAAGAAACCAATGTGCATGAAACATTAGAATATAGGACCTAGCAGGTTGGGTCAGGCTTCTGAACCACCTTCTGAAAACCAGATTTCTATCTCTAATGGCAAATTAAATGCTTCAGAAATCTCATGCCTTTATAAGACACTTTTTCTTCTAAGCCTATAGTTTATTAATGTAATTTACTCTTGACAAAAGAATACAGGAGTAGGCTGATTTAGGTTCTTATTTGATTAGAGGCTGTTTTCCTAGAAAAAGCAGGAAATGTAATACACTGGCAACCATTTCAGTTTAACAAGTACATCATTTTCAGTCCCCATGGACCGAAGAGCGCAGAGTTCAAAGGAAAGATTGCTGGTAGGGACCTGGAGCATTCTTCTGGGTATCTTGTACCCTCTTAAGTAGAATCAATTAGCAACCATTGTCTAATCCATGCAAGCTGTGACACATATGCTGCCCTTTTGCACTAAGCCTTGATAGTGGGACTGTCAGCTTGCTGTCCTTGAAGGGAGAAGAGCATTTCTCTGTGCCAGAGGCTATGCTTTTCACATCACTCAGTTCTCTCAGCCATATATAGAAAGATCCTTACCTTGGTTGTTCTCTGTAAGGCAGCATATAATCATGTTAAAGAATGACTAACAAAGTGAATGAATGTGTTCTGCTATTGCATGAGTGTTTTCATGCAACATAAGCAAAATGAAAAATGCTTGAATGGGCTTATATTTAAAATTCTATGTTTAAATACTCGTTTTTTCCCTTGACGGCACCTTAAAATGATACTGTTTTAATGCTGTCTGCTAAAGAAGGTAGATGAAAACATTTCCATTAAAGACACAGCCTTTCTTCTTTAAGTGCCGGCTGAGTTCCCACTCACCTTCCTCTGTCACCCAAAAAGCAGCCAAGAAAAACAAAGACAAGATCTACAATTGCCAGTAGCACTACCAGGAACAAAAAAAAATAAGAAAACAAACAAACCCGCAAAAAAGCCAAACCAGACCAAACCAACAAAAAAACAACAACACACAACAACAACAACAAAGCAAACAAAAAAACCCCACCAAACAAACCCCTAAGAACCAGGAATGACTGTTGCTCTTCCTTATGCTTCTCAGAAGAAAATATCAAAAGCCTGAATCTATATCATGGTATCACAAAAGTGACATTGCAAATCGATCTTAAGAATTCTGCATATAGATACCATCTAGGGGAATTTCTGATGGGAAGTGTATCTAATACAATAATGAACAATAACTGAAACTTTTTTAATTACCCCAAACAATGGAAACAAAAAACTACTTCTGAACTGGCTTCGAGAAGAAATTAATAAGAATACATTTAGATCTTTTTGTTCTTTTTCAGTCATCTCTCTCTGATAAGTCACTTCTCAGCAGACATGAATAGCATTGATGGGAAACACAAGATGTTCATTGTCCATTAGTAAGACAAATACTGCAATTGAGGTTGAATGAGGAGGTGCAGTCTCTGTTATTTCCCACACCTTCAGGCTGATAAATTAGTTCATCCCCTGAGTCATTTAAGAAGTATGTGCCTTATGAAGAAGTACCAACTTGTCTGAATGTAGAAGGAAAGCAAAAAGCCAACGAAGTACACTGGGCTGGCTGACCTGTGTGCAGGCTGGATGTTTTCCCTCTATGAAGAGAAAGGGTGTTCAGGGGTGTTTGCAATTTAAGACAATGGTAAAGAGCCTTTCAGAAAAGTTGGTACTTTTATTTCCCCACAGATTTAGAGCTTAGGCTGATAATTTTGCCCAAGGAAAGGATCTTTCTCAGAACAAAACCAAATCATCTGGGCACTGGAGAACAATCGAAATTTCTTTCTGCATTGCTGCCAGGAAAAGGAAAATTAGTCTGATCTGTGATGCTTTTCTAAATATGCAACACAATTACCTGGACAGGACACAGGAGAAGGATTCAATTTTTACTACATGTATGAGCTAATACAGAGTTATGATGCATGCATGCATGCAGAACAGTTACTGGGAAAAAACAAACAAACAAACAAACAAACAAACCCAAAACCCAACCAAAAAAGCAAACACCAGATGCCTGGAACATCATACTTCATAACTCGTTCTGTGTCTGCTAGGGTACATAAGACTTTTCCTTCTATTGCTGTAAAAGGGCTGTCCAGGTCCACTGGGCAAAACCTTTGCTCAGGGTCATTAGCCGGCTCAATTTACATACTAGATTGCAACGCATCCAGATGGCACCTTGTTAGAGTGGCAGCATTTTTTGAGTAATGGTCTACAGTGTCCTAGATTCCTGATACATTTTTTTGTGAGGATAAAGGGCTTCAAAAGCATTGCTCCCCTCAGGGTGCCTGGCCCCCTTCCTTTTCATCTCTCTGTGAAGCTTACAAAAAACAAGAGCTGGGACCCTGAAATGAGCACTTTACCCATCTAAGGGGCTAGAGAAACATTTATGATGTATGAAGTAGATGAAATTAATTTAAAAGTTGGACCTAATCTTTTTTGTGCTGTGAACTTCCCTCTGGCTGTGCTAGCAGTCCCCCTCAGACCATCCATCCAGGGAAATTCCCTTTCTGCCTTTAGTATCCTCATGAATGATTACATTTCAGTTTCTTTAAAATAAAGAGACCTGCTGGCTCTCCCACTTCCATTTGTTTTGAAGGATCTGCTCATTAGGTAGCATCTGAAACAGAGACTGTACTATGAGGGTCAGAACAGAGAAGTCCAACTAGAAAAGTAGAGCTGGAGGAGAAGGAGAGGCGCCCATGGCAGAATTCAGTATGGAAGAGAGATGCATATTGATGACTTCCTCAAGGTGAGCACAGACTTTATGCAAGTCACTCTCCTGAAGTGAAAGCTTGTGCCCTTTGCATATAAACCAGAAGACATCAGATTGCTGATTTGAAAAACATTGATTAATGCTTAAGTGATTCACTGATTGTCAGGCATTGGAACAGGCTGCCCAGGGAAGTGGTGGAGTCACCATCCCTGAAGGTATTTAAAAGACGTGTAGATGTGGCACCTGGGGACATGGTTTAGAGGTGGACTTGGCAGCATCAGTTTCACGGTTGGACTTGATGATCTCAGAGGTATTTTCCAACCTAAATGATTCTTTGATTCTATAGAGTCAACCAACTGCTTTGATGTGGAAAAGTTACTGTGTCAGTATGTTATATATATAGAAAGGCTGGGTTTATGGTCCGAGGGCGGGCATGGTCTATTGACTCTGATGTTGTTGATCTACACACCAGCATGATTATTATTAACCTTGCTTACTATAGCACAGTGCCTGGGGCTCAACCAAATCATGGCACCACAGGTGAAACAGGGACCAAATTTCTGCCTGAGGAGGTTATATAACCTGGACACAGCAGGTACCTGGGGTCCGTGCAAGGAGAAGATTACCAGTTTGAAGTGATCTGGTAATCCTTTTCTAAGTAAGAACCTGCTACCAATTTCCTGGGAAATATTTTTATAACATAAGCATAATAGCCTGGAGACTTCTGCCATGAGCAGGCTCTTTGAAGTTAGGATGCATTCAGATTTCCCTGGGATGCGGATGGAGGTAGTGACATGCCCATTTGTAGGGTCCAGGCTCATGAGCAGGGTACTGCTGCAACCACTTGACTGTACTCCTACCAAACGCCAGCCAACTATATGGTGATCTTCCAGCAGGGTCTAAGTGGTAAATTTTCTGAGGAAAAATAGGAGGATTTGTCTCTTTGCAAAAGAAAGGGAAGATTGAAACTGTTTTGGAAATGGCTTCTGCATCATGAGAAGTTTAACTGAATATAAAATGCTTTCACTGAAAAAAATATTTTCTCAGCTGAAGATCAACTATTTGAAATATAAGTTCTTGCATTTCTTCAGCAAGTAAGTTCCCAGTAGCCTGCCAAAAATAAGAGTTTGGGCAGCTGTTCTTAAGAAATAGAGTTCCTTTCAAATTTCTTCTTCAAGCCAGCACCAAAAAGATCTGTTTGTTTGGTTTAGTGTGGGTCAATAAAAGTGGAGTTGCCGATTTACCCAGCTCACCTGTGGTTGGCTCAGCATGGCTCCAAGCAGAAAATGACTTCTACTTTCAGTTTGGCTCTGAGCTCACTCATGCAGAAGCTGAACTTTGAGAAATCCCCAAAGACGAAGCCTGGCCACAGTATTACAAATAGACAAGTGTAGGATTTTCCCGTCATCTGTTTATAACGGACTAGAGACCTTCTTGGGGTTTTTTGTTATTTTTCAAGAAACACTTAAGGCAGAGGGGTTTCAGGGATTATTTTTAGATAAATTATAAGAAAAAAGAGAAATATAAGAAGTAAGAAAATCCATTTTACGTGATATTTATGAGATATAATCAGCGTACACATTTTCTTGAGTAGAATTAGGGCTACTGCTGTTAGCCAGGGAGAGATGGATGATCATTGCTGGGTTTCTGGAAGGTTGTGATCCAAGGCCACCATGGCCTCAACTTTACAACTATGGATATGAGTAAAGTCTGGCTGGCTGTATTTAAATATTCCTGCTTGCCCAAGAAAGTGAAGAATTGTCTCTTTATATGTGTCTGGATGTGTTTGGACACTTTAGATGCCTATTCTTTTCCTTGTCCTGCAACCAGTCCCTTGTTTTAGCAATGAAGCTGTGGAAGTGGCACATCAGAGTCATGGTCTGAGAGAGGAGAAGGGCCAAGAGGGAGATCTGGCCTTGGCCTTTCAGGAATATGTGAACAACACTTTGATGAGGTTGATGATAACCATGCTTAGGTGAGGACTGAAGGATGAGGAAATGTCAGTCAGAAGAGAGATCTTTTTATCTTGGGAAAACAGGTAGCATGAACACACAGGTTCATCTACAAAGCCAGGAAAGAGTACATGAAATCATCCAGTCTGATTGCATGTCCACACTGGAATTAGGGATTCGTTAGTCTGGGACCAGCCCAGCCAGCAGTGTGTGTCTGACTGAAATGATTCTGCTTTACTTAACATAAACACTTCCCCTCCACGCCCCAAAAGGTTCTTCTTTAGACCTGGCGATCTCAGCAGAGAGCACCATTTACCTTGGTATTTTTTCACCATGGTTCAAACTTTCACAATGGCTGTTGACAGTGTGGTTATGTCCACGTTTTATTGTTCCCAGCTTGTACAGTTACCACTTCCCCTAATGCAAATTTCTCCTTCTTTTAAGAGACTCTTCTGGCACTTGTTTCCCCTACATGAATGAACACATACAAGGAGTCACCTGATCTTCCTTGTAGAAAGTTATCTGGGCTGATACCCTTCAGATGTGTTTTGCAGGGTTTTTTCAAATACCTCAGAAGTTTTTATGGGATCTTTCTGCAATTTCATCAAGCTTTTAAGTCCTTTAAAAAATACAGACACTAGCATGTCAAAATTTCTTCAGTTCCAGTGTTTCAAACACTTTTCTAAAGTAAAATTAATATCCTTACTTCTGGTAGATGCTTTTGTTATATCCAAAGGTGACATCAAGTTCTGAGTATACAAAAGCTTCCTTACAAGTGGTTGTGTTGCTAATAAATATCTGAAAGATGCTTTAAAACAAATTACCTGTTCCAGTTTCCATCATCTATCTGACTTAAAGCAAGATATTGGCCACTGACACACAGAGGGTAAAAGCAATATGCTATCCCCTAGGAAAGCTGAGGTTGGGTGCCATGGGCCATGCAGATGCTGGTGGATGGGTCTGTCCATAGATTCTGTGGACCTCTGTGCAGCCAACATCTTTGGATGCAGAAGAGGTGAGGACAGTTGTCCCATGACTCTGATGACACCCGGTCCCACAGCAAGTTCACACCTGCAGTCTCATGTGAATGCAATTTCATACCCAGGCAGAATAATGTTGATAAAATTGTATACAGATACACAGCGAAGAGATTGGCTCACGGAGTACATAAGTCTTTTTGATCAAGAGCACTTCTAAGAAGGGCTTACTTGCAGTTGATACACATGTATCAGACTGAATACAAGAAGTTTAGAAAAATGATAGTTGACAATATGCACATTATCTTCTCTGGATTATTGTTCAGTAAGCAATAGATGCAATGAGTCTGGCTAAAATGCCTCCTCCTGTCCAGAGGTGAGCAACTCAGTGGGACTTCATTCTGACAATTAAGTAAATGGCATTTTGCTTTTATGGTTATAACTTGTTTAAAATTGACTAGTCCATCCACTAATGGATGGGATTTGCACAGGAAGCACCAAAGACAGACTTTATCCTACAGTGGGAGCTCCTCGAGTCCCTTGCTTTTCACTGGATTCTTGAAATCTCAGCAACTGCTGTTCCTTTCACATGCCAGAAACAGCAGCGTTGCCTCACACTTTATGGGGCTAATTTCCACACCCAGGTCTCTTCTCATTAGTACACCAGTACATGTGGAGCAGAGGAACCACCGTGACTGCACTCCAGCCCCAATTCCTTCAATGCTTGAGTTTTAAAAGATCTATTCAAAGGCTAGGGGCCTGCCACTTAGCTTCCCAGTAGGGGACAAAAAGATGTGATGACTGCCTGGGACAAGAGAGGAGAAGAGGTTGGTGTATTAGACTGTAACAGGTCCAGCAGCTGGGTTGTGTTTCCACATAAAACCCAAGTATGCAGGCTTAATGGCAGTAGACCAGGATCCTCCATCGGCTTGGATGGCCTACAGACAATTGCACTTTCCTTGAAGGACATTTGCTTCTGGCAAACCATGGGTTGGTCCATGGCCACAAATCCTCCAGTGAACTGGGCTGAGACTGATTCAGGATCCTGCACCTTCCAGGCGGCCCTCTCTCATGGAGGATGAAGAAGGGCAGATGTATTTTCTATCTCATTTACACCTGATTCCCATGTCAGGTAGCACTCACATCTTCAGGGACCTCAAGGAGAGCAGAGTCAGAGCAATACGCCATGAACAATGCCATTAGGGCATATGAAGATTCTCCTATGTCAGCTAGCTGGAGCCTCCTCTGGTTGTTCCCTGCCTAGCTCTCTTTTCCTCTGCAGAGCAGGTGACAAGGTTACATGTGGAATGAGAAACACAAACAATGGTCCAGTAATGCCCTTCTCTTGTGCAATGAGAGGACCGCACCCCTATACGTGCTGCTTCCTCCCAAGCCCTTGCTTGCTGTCCTGGCTGCATGGCAGCAGGGAGCTCAGGGCTGCTGAGAACTGCAAAGGTTTTGCTGCTTTGGTTGACATTTAACTATTAAACAATTTTGTGGAGACTGAAGTAAAGGGTGCTGATTGTGGGAGGTGATATGTGGATGGGAGAAAGAGTAGGAGTAGTAGGTGTCATGCAGTAAGAGCTGTCTGAGTGTGTATACATTTTGATTTTGGATGTCTTAAGGACAGAGCCCTTCTGGGTCCCTCACAGACATGTGAGGCTGAAAGCACCTGTTCTTGGCTAAACCTGGGAGTTAAGTACTCCTGGATCTGACCAGCAAGAGATTGCATGGCAGTAGAGGCATGGGAAAACTGTGTGACTGGACTTAAAAGCCCTGCCAAATGTGACAGCACAGGCCAGGAGTGGGAAGAAACCCTCTGGCTCCATTCAAGCTGGTGGCTGAAATAGTCCATACAGGCTGAAACCATGGCATGATTTGAAGCTGACCTCCAAACAAACCTGGAGTCATCTCACCGTGATGAGATGAGACTTGCCCAGCTCTCCTAGCTTCAGTCAGCACCAAAGACTCCCTGTGAGGGAATGGGCACTTCTTCAGGCACACCTGAGCTAGGGGAGGATGAATGTTACTTGGCTCAACTCGGCCCTGGAGCTTTTCATAGCATTGGGATGGCCCCACAGCCCTCTATAGCTCATCTTCCCTGGTCTCAAAGGTGCCTGTCATCACCCTCACAAGTGGGCTGCACAAGCACACTTGCATTGGAGTAAAAACAGGACACAGCTCTCATCTGCTTTTTTTTCACCCATAAGCCTCACTATTCCTCCCTGGGAGGATGCTGAGTAGGAGGACAAAGTGAGTTTCCTCTGGGCATGCAGGAAATCATGTGGGACTGGAAGTAAGGTGAAAAAGGAAAATGACAATCTTTCCTAAGCCTGAAATATTTAGTCTGGCTTTGCTCTGGCTTTTGCTTGGAGTCCCACCTAGGTCAGCTCTGGCCACTGGAGTGGGTCTGTGCAGATTAGCAATGTCTACCCATGTCTGCAGGGCAGAGGAGCTCATCTTCAGGTGCCCTGGCAAGCCCAGGGCTGATGCTTTGCTCACAGGAGACCTCTGCGGATTACCTCATGTTGACAAAAATGGGGAGGTTCTGGCTGAAGGCTCTGGAGGCATCACCAGCAATGGTTAGGGTTGTCAGTACTGCTGGCAGCTTTGGGAACACAGGATCTATTGCCTGTTAATGGGTTGTATGCACCTTTCCAAGACTTTCGAGCATAGCACCAAAAACCAACCAGAAAACTGCTGAGGCAGAAGGGATGGCACCATCAAGGGGCCTTCCCCCAAGAAGACTGTACCCCCAGCAGAGCAATGCTGCTCTTCCTAGACCTCTGTCCCAGCCAGGTTTCTGCCTGCTGGGTCTCACACTGCCGGCTGTGCTGCCCACCCTGTGATGGCAACATGAGGGAAATGGCAGGCATGAATATCAGCCTTGGGACGCCCACAGCATATTTCCTTTCCATCAGCAGACAGGATGTTAGCTGTCATGGGTGTTAATGAGTCTGTAACGTGATGCTCCTGCTTTTCATCAGCGCATCTCTCGGTTTGAGGCTTTATCTTCTCAGATCTGTCTTTTAACAGGGCCACAGCACTGAAGCCTCATCCCTCTGAGGTCTTCTCTAGGTGCAACATTTTTTAAAAAATGCAGAATTCTATATTCTAAAAGCATCCCATGAGTACCACTGTCCCTTTCTGAATAAAGTTCATCCAGATGTCTGCAGTGCTGATGGACTCAGGTATGTCCAAAAGCAACATCGGATGTGCTGCTGTATATTTCTTGTGGCACATAGATGGGATATATGTGTGTATATAAAAGGGTCATGAAAATCTTTTTTGGCTTGCCTCAGAATTTCATTTAGAAGTAAAATGAAATTATTAGCTGTTTAGTGATAAGCTGGTTACAACTGACGCTTGGACACATAATAAAAGTTTTATTGTTTTAAACAAGGTGTGTTAGTGGAAGCAGAGAATCTGCCCTGTGTGGAATAACTACTCAGTTCAGCATCTGTGAGGGCAGCAGCTGCTTCCCAGCAGCTGGATGCAGCTTGTCACTGGCCACATGATGAGCATTCTGCTCCCACCAGTCTGCAGGTGAAATTGAACAAGTGAGTGCTCCCAGGTTTTCTCTAGCGGGAAATCTCCACCTCACTTTGAAACTCATCATGCAGAATCCTAATACAGAAGTAGCAGAATTGGTACCAGAACTGTGAGTTACCACCCACCAACCTTTGCTGCTGTCTGTAACTTCCAGACAGGGAATGGTGACATGTAGGAACAGGACAGTAGCACCTGAAGTCTCTCCATTCATTTTAAAGCTGCATGGCCTGGTCCACTGCAACCTGGACACTTGTCATGCAGCAATGTGGTCTCTGCAGGCCATTCTGCTGCAGGCTGACCCCTGTATGGGAGATGCCTCAGCTCCCAGCTGAGCTCCTCAGCTCCCATCAAACTCATCTGATCGTAGCTCACAGTAACTGGTCTTGAAGTCACAGATATGTGTGTGGTAACATCAACCAGTGTCAGGTCAATACTGTTTCAAAACATGCTCAGCTTTCCTGGTGTCAAAACCATGTTTTTGGTGTTCATTGAATACATTTGGATTGCAGCTTTCATGAGACTGTAATTGATCGAAAGCACAAAGGGAAATCACACAGGCCAAATTTCTAGAGCTCACATGAAAGTTAGAAAATAGGTAGAATGAAAGTTTTAAGGTTTCTACCAACAATGATGATGTATTTTTCCCACAGAGAAGCTTCTTAATTTGGGCGATATTTTTAGTGTTGCTTTTTTAAGTACAAACGTAATATTTCCAAAGAAAGCAGACACCTTCTACAAAAATGTCAGCCAGCCTCTGAATTTCTCATCAGAACAATTTCAATGAATTGCTTTGAACCAATGTGCACAAGAAGCTGGATACATAGGTCTGTTTTCCCAAAACTCTTTCCCAAGGAAATTGTTCTTAACTAATACGAAGTACTTTCACTTATTACTTTTATTATACAAAAAAGAGGGATCTTGCATGGATCAGAGTCCTGTTATGCTAAGAGTTAATAAAGGGACATGTCTTACCCTGGAAAACCTCATCTTTTGGATTTGCTCTAGACGTCTGCAGTTCCTGATTGTCTTATGCCCATCACTGTGTTAAATTCTTAACTACTTTTTTTGCCACCAATTCCTATAAGGAAAGGTAACATTATTAACCTCATGTTACAGATGAGGACCTGTGGTGTAGAGAGGTGAAAAGTCATGCTGAAGTTAATCTGAACTGGAGCAGAGGGTGGATGCCCACTCTTCCCCTAAAAAGCAGCACCCTGCCCACTATGCTTTCATACAGCTGGTGCTATTATTTTTTTATTCATTCATTTCCCATCAGTCAGCCTGTGAAAGAAAGCTCACAGTACTATTATCAGCTGGTTAAACTAGGCAACTAAAGCATTTAGCAAGCATAAGCACACAAAGGGTGAAAAATGGAAGAGACAGTAAAAGTATATGAAGAGAAAAAGTGAAGGGCGGGAGTAGCATGGCTGTCAAGAAGTAGTAGGAGGTTATAGAAAGGAAATTGAAGCTTCGAGCTGACCCACAAAACTCCATAGTGTTACCAGCAACCTCACTGATTTCACCTTCAGAGATTGCGTTTTGCAATAACCTTCACTTGACTCATCAACACCTGCCCACTTCAGTCCTGTGGCCAGCAAGAAACCCTACCACCTCCTTTAACCACAGCCTTCCACACAAGGGTCTTTGCTGTCAGCCACCAAGCCCTGCATGACTCACGCCCTCCGCATCTCTGTCCCCTCTGCATCTCTGCAGATACTTCCCTGAGCTTTCTCAGCTTGGCAAGGCAAGAATAAAAAGGCAAATAAATGTAGCTGCACGATGACAGGAATCAGATCTTCAGTTTTTGGATGGGATCCAGCATCTCTGTAGGAGAGTTCAGTACATGCTGTGCCTCCCTGCTCAGACCTGGCTGCCTAGGCAAGGGAAGGAGCCAGGGCAACACAGGAAAGCCCACACAGAGCCCAACTTCTTGTTCTGTCAGTGCGAAGAACCCCCCAAACACGTTTCCCTCCACAAGGAAATGCAGCGCTAGCCTCATTATCAGGTTGGAAATCAAGACAGTTGTTAATTAAATTACTTTCCCAAATGTCACACTAAGAGCTGCCAATCAGACTTGCTTCACTCTCCTGAAAGCCATTTGAATGTTGTCTTCAGTATTCCGCTCCTTTCACCTCTTGCAAATCCATCTGCAGTCATGGCAAGAGTTGATATGGGCCCACTGACCTCTCTAAGATGACATCAGTGGAAAATTCAGTGAAAAATCTGTGGGGGTAGGAATCTGGTCCCCATAGCCATTAGAAGAGGATGCAGCTTGTTTAATGTCTTCCCTGCCAGGAGTGGTCAATCAAGTTAGCATGCAATGACCGATATGCAAACTCAGCCGCAGAGGTACAGAAGATGCCTGGTACAAACATCAACATCACCTGTCAGAAAATGTCCTCTAGACAACATCCCAAGGAATAAGTCTCTTCAGGGTCTCAGTTTGCTATGAAGGCTGTGTGCTTTAGAGCAAAAAGTTTGCCCTACTTACTTCCTTTATTCTGTCACTTCCTGATAGTTTTCCAACATAAATTCAAAGAATTTCTGATTGGCCTGTTAGTTAATAACCAGAAAGTAAGTATGGGATTATCCTTGTTACCTTTTTCTAATGTTACTGATAGTTGCTCCTTAGGTTCAGAAACCAGACACTTCAGTGACTTTATCTCATGAGCCAACTCTTCACTCAATGTCTAGATCCACACTAGTTGATTAGAGCGTATTCTGCATGCTACTGCAACCAGGAATTGGTTTGAGGGCTGGAGAGAACTAGTTTCTAGATAGTTGAATTTGCAGGATGAATAAATTTATCAAATTTCTGGATATGACTTATGCTACAATCACCTGCATTAGCCTGGTCTGCTTGTTTGTGAGCTTCTGTAGGGAAAGGAAAAAATCACCATTTAGACGGGGAACAGTTGGGACTGGATGGTTCACAGGTGCAGCAACCAAATCACAAAGGCTATTGCCCCCCATGTGAAATTCATCTTCATTGCATACTGACTGTGAAGAGTAATGCTCCAGTAAGTGCTCCATGGTATTTGCATATATTACTGTCTGCACAGAAAATAATCAGGGAGTGTTCCATCTGTGACTGCTCTCAAACCTGAAAGGTGAAAGCTTTATGAAGGGGGGTTACTTGTAACTATTCCACCTTGTGACAATTTTCTTTCTATTAAGTGTAATAGAAGCTTTTCTATTTATGCTTCTATAGGTTCAGCAGCTCTAGACCATGTCTGCAGGCAGCAAGTCTGGAGTGTATCCCAAGAAGGCAACGTTTTTTGGAATACAAAAGACATTTTTCATGTAAGGGCTGATTAGCTTGTGCTGATCACAGACACACAGAAATCTCTTTCCATAGGGCTTTGTGGACCATTTCCATTGCTTTATGTCACAGTGAAGCCACCAGTAGCTTGGTCATGAGATGTGAGGTCTCAGAGAGGGATTGTGTTTGCAGCACAAAGGAAGATCAGTTTAACCTGACTTTCACATGAGCCTCTTCTGCACCTCAGAGGTTTTATCCATTCATTAACTCCAGTGTATTCAGTGGAAATGATACATCATTTTGTGAGATGAGATGATTCAAGGCCTTTATGGCTATTAGTGCTGTGAGGCACATGCTGATGAAGCAGCTGGGGCTCTACCCAGGCTATTAGGATTAGCATCAGCTCCAGGGATAGGCTAAGCAGGCAGCCACCCAGGGGAGCAAACTACTGAAAGTGTGAAACCCATCACAGTTCTCCTGCCCACACTGCCTGGAGAGTGATGTGGAGGCAAGGCTTGGGGCAAAGGGAGGTGGCAGCTACTGCTGAACTGCTGCTTGGAGAAGCAGCAGCTCCTGCTCTGCTCTGCCCTGCCCCGCCCCAGCTGACTGCCTGAAGCACAAACAGGAAAACCCAGGTCCCAAGGGTTATTTGGCTATTTCTCCTGATTCTACTGCTTGCCCTCTCCCTCCATTTTGTACTGTAGGTGCAGCATAATGCTGGCATCTGACATTTGCTCGTCCTGCTGAGATATTGAGACAAACCCACTGGCTTTGTCTGCAGGGGTCTCAGTTAAATCTGAGATAGCCAGAGCACACCTTCCTCCTCCACACACCCAGGGTACAGACAAATTAGGTGCTGGCACTATTTGTAAAATGTCTGATGGCACCCGCAAGAGTATAGATTACACCACTGGGAATGCTCTGTGCTCCTGGTAAATGCTGCCTCCTGCAGAAATGAGAGGGAGGACCCATACTGAGCACAAAGGGGGCATGAGGCACTAGGACCACTTTCCTGCCCAGAACGGTCTGTTCTCACAGACACAGTTCTGACAGATAAAGCCAGAGGATGGAGGAGGCAGGGACTTGGGGCTGAAAAAGGGACAAAATGGCCCCTCCAGCTGATCACCCATCCCCAGCTAATACAGGATTGCTGCTGTCTCCTTTCTATAGAGAAATCAACAGCCCCTTTTTCCTGCAGGCTGCTGGAGTTTGCAGCACTTGGCGGGAGGGGGGGGGAGGCTAGGATGTATAATAGTATTTTTCACTCGTAACACCTAGCAAATTATGGCATCAAAGAAAACAGAGCAGTGAGTCCTAGGCACTAATTCTGTATCTGTGTCCCACCTGTCCCCTTGGGCTTTTGGAGGGTTCCAAGCTCTGAGATGGAGCCATATGGCAAGCCAGGAAGTGTCACACAGAGCCACTGCACAGACTTTAATCAAAAATGTTTCCAGTGAGAGGAAAATGTGTGAAACTCATCCTTTCTCACAATCTGACAGCTTCTGATGTTCATGTCAAGAAATTAATGCAAAAAAATGTGCTCTCTCTTAAGAGAGACATAACTGAGGAATAGTTAATGAGTAAGTGCTCATACAGCACAACTTGCCTGATTCCCCATGCAAGGAGTGCTCAAGGACTTGGACTTTGGATACTTGAAGACTCAAGATACTGAAGCCCTTCCTGCCTTTCCTCTGAAAGATTTTTTTTAAATACATAACAAGCCTTCTTGCACACCACCATGCCCAGCTAGCAGTGCTATTTGACTAAGTGCACTAGGTTTATTAGAAGGGAAGTCAGAGCATTGCAGTGAAGTAGCTGCAGTTCAAATAGCAGTGTTCTGCTTATTTGAAATCAGTTTAATAAAGGAAGGAGTCATTGCCACTAACATCAGCAGGTATTTCCCATTGGTTTGTGTAGGTAAGCCATGACCTGTAGCAAAATAAGGCACTAAATGATATTACAGCCAACTGTTTTGCTCATTTTAAAGGCTTTGCTGCTCAAAAGAAAGAAAAACAGCAGGAAAACAAAGACTCAAAATGCACTGCAGGGGGAACTGCCAATGGAGGCTTCACAACAGCACAAGCAGAAACTCTCATGAACAAGGAGTCAGTACTGGCAGCCCCTGGCATACAACAGGAGAGATGGAGGGAAAAGGCTCAGCTACTGCTTGGCTTGCACAGGCCTGGCAGGAGAGTGAGAAGAGCTGCTGGGACCAATGTCAGAAAGTGCAGTTCTCACCACCTCTCCCCTCCGTCCCCTCTACAACAGCAGCCCCCACTGCACCCACTATTCTGCCAGCTCAGCCACCCCAGGCATCACATGTACACTCCCACATTTGTGACTCGCCTGGGGTCCTCTAGCGCATGACACTGACAGCGGCGCCACATGATATATGCATGGGCAAGCCAAGGTGTATCACCTTGCTCCTGGGCATCAAATATCTGCACAGGCACTCGATGTACATACCTGGCTGAATGGACCCATGGCTGGCTCAAACCTTTGCTGAATAAGAGCGATGGTGCTGAACACCGGCGCGAAGGAACAGTCTTGAGGGGCTGAAAATAAGAATGAGTTTGTTATCAGTTTCCATCCTCCAGGCAAAGCTCCCACAAAGGTGAGGGATTTGAGCATTTATAGAAGTCATTGCCATGAAGTGTGTATGGAAGGAAGATAAAGTCTGTTTCTGCTCCTAAATCATGGATGTTGCTGAATTTTCCCTCAAGTGGCAAGGCTCCAAGCCCCTGAGTGGTCAGCACAATAGCCACTGCCCCATGGAGCTAGGCAGGCTCAGCAGCACTGGCCAAGACAGGTGAACAGCTGCAGCACTGTAGGCAAAGCCCTGGGGCCACCAGGCAAGGCACCCTGGTAGGTGTCTGCCTAAATTAGGGCAACCTCAGCACTATGATAGCTACTCAACCTGAGATCCTTTCATGGGCGGTGGGGAGACATGGACACTTGTAGGGCACTGTTCTTCCCTCCCCACTTCTGCAGCCAGCTTGGGATAAGAGGAACCATGTCCTTTCCCGTAAGTGCCCACTTCTCTGTGCTGACCGTAAAGAGCCCCTGGGGCAGCTGTGTTGGATACAGACCTCCACACTCTGTAATGCAAGATGAGAAGAGACTGCTCTTGGTGAGCCCAGCATGCAGAGGCAACCAAGCTAAGTTTCAATTAGAGGTGGATAAGCTGCCTCCTGTAAATCCACAGGGAAGCTCCCTGCCTCTTGAAGTCCTAAAACCCCTGAAATCTGTGCTTTGGGACAGCAGGTTCTGTGTGGCTGCCAACCATCTGAACACAAGCATGAGTGCTAAGGAATGAGGCTATTTTAGGAACAAGTGACACAACCAAGGAGCATCAGAGGCAAGAAATGGCTCCTTGCTGCCAAGTGTTGACATGAGGCCAATAAGGGGCGGGTTACCACCCTTTGGGGGATGCTTGTCTTATTAAAGTCATTATTTACAGTATTTCTTTGAGATACTTGAAAAGAAGGGTGATATATTTACAGAGAACTTTCTGAACATTTGGCCTCATTTACTGAGTGGAAAAAGAATGATTAAAAACACCATCTGCTTTTTATTGAACTTTGTTTCAAATTCAGCAGGATTTCAGCAGTTTTTACCTCTAACTCTCAATGTTTACTCCTGAAAGTTTGTTAGCAGCATACCATTCCATGCAGTTTACAAATGGCAAACAAGCCTTGCTGTTGGGGTCTGAAAATCTTCTCTGCCAAGATCTAGACAAGTCAGTGCAAACCAGCCCAGCACAAAATGCAGGCACCTGTGCTACATGGAGCAGAGATGGAAACATCAAGTGCTCCCTGAAGGTCTCAGGGACCAAGAGCTGTGAAGGGTGATGCGAAGTCCAGCTGAGGCCATCCCCATGGTGCCTGCCCATGTAACCCCAAAAAGCAAATGCAGTTTCCCAAAGGAGATGAGTGATGTTCCCAGTTGTTATCACCAGAAGAGAAGTACAGCAGCAGCAGGGTAAGTCACCTTGCTCTCACTGCAGGGAAAGGTGCTGGCAGTCAGGACCATGAAGCTGCAGCAGCAGCACTGCATTGGGATACTAGAAAATCACTTTCTGCCAGGAACAGTGAAAGACAGGAGTGGCCTTGTATATTTACTCCTAGTTTATACAAGTTTGACACTGGGATATTTACTCCTGTGGCTTCTCTGGTACGAGAGCTTATGTGACAGGAATAGGCGACACTGCTTCGTACCTGCAAAGGATCTGGTTTCTGAAGGCAATGCTTGTTCGTGCCTGTATTATCATGGCCCTTTTTGCTGTCTACATTGACAAATACCTGAATCTACGCAATCGGAAGTCAAAGAACCAAACACTGAAATTGCTTATTATGTATATGTGTCTGTTATCAGAGCAGCAGGTCTTTTCTTTGGTAAGTGTTGACTCATTATTACCAGAAGCTCTTCTGTAGCCAGGTGCTCAAGTAAAGGTCAGTACGCGATAAAGCCTGTGTTGCTCTCACGGCAGTCACTGAAGAGCTCACGCAGTTGAACGTGGTTTGGGGAAAGGTTACTCTCCTAAGATGCTGTAGGGTGTTGTCCTAATGCTTGAGCCCATCAAGACTCTGGCTGGGGGTAGTCCTCCAGCTTCAGTTTAAAATACAGTATGTGTGGAGGGCACAGTCTATCCATCACTGGTGTTGCAGTATCAGGATACAGCAAGGGAAATAGATGCACCCTGCAAGGGAAGTGATGATGAATTCTGACCAAGGCAGAGGCCCATTTTCTCCCCAGCTTACTCCCTTGTGTCATGAGCACTGACTATATCAGCTTATAAAACTCTCAGTGTTGCCTGTCACCCCACCTGCATTTAAACCTACAAGGACTGCTCAGTGCACACTCCCAAATAAGATGCACAGGGGAGGGCAGACACCAGTTTCTTAATCCAGTGCAACATCTGCCAGAACCTGGCTCTGAGAGGTTGGTCAGGAACCTTTTCTGAACCCACCTAGGACCAGCCAGAGGCACACTCTCTGCAGAGCAGACAGGAGATACTCAGGGAAACGCAACCTTCCCGACTGCTGCCCAGGATGGGATGGGGTTTACAGGTCGTGGCAGCATGATGCTCAGGGTGCCCAGATCAGTGTGCCACCAGAATGGCAAGGAAACAGTGCTGCACTGCAGGGAAGAATGAGGTTTGTTCCTCTCCCCAAACTAGTGTAAAGCAAATTATTTCTATTGCTGTCATTCCTGTTGTTCTGGAGTTGCCACAATTTTATCTATTAAGTGCATATAGCAAAGATGAAATAAGCTGTGTGTTTTGAGTAACATATATAGGCACATGCATATTTTGACACCAGTAAAAATATCACACCTGATGTTCCTCCTCGTGTTCCAAATACAAGGAATTTATTATTTGATTTATTCAACCAAATAATGTTATTCATGAAGAAACACTTTATTGCCAAGTATTGCCACTACTTTGGTGGAAAAAAACTGCATGAGGTTACTATTGAAAGACTGAAGCAGGTACAGAGAAGGCAAATTAACTTTCTCCTGTGCTCCAAGAGCTGGAAGAATTTGTACACATATATGTCAGTATTGACTATCAGTTACATCATACTTTCTCCCTGCAGCAGTTTTCCTCCACTTAGCAGAAATCTTTGCTTGCACATAACACAAGGATGGCATCTGCAGATGGCAGAATTTCAGGACCACTCACTGGGAGCCACTCACTCAAGGAAGTCCCCTACATGCACCATGCAAGGGCTCCACCCCAGGCACCCACAAGGAAAGCTGCCTTAAGACTCAATCATAACCAGAAAAACAGGAGGGAAAGTCTAAAACAATATCCCACTGCTATGAACACTGTGGTGGGATATAGGTTACTGAGAGTGTTAAAAATGCTGGCACCTAATTATTTCCTTTTTGAAACTGGCAGACAAGTCAAATTTCCTTTATTATCTCAAAGCACTCCACCAAAAAAACCTGAAAATCCAAAGTTCAGTCATTCTTCCTCAGATGAGCTAACCACGTCCTGCTGGATTATAGGAGTAAATGCACTGCTTGTTTTTCCTCATTCAGAAAGCCTTGCCAAGTGTGTATACAGGGACATGAATTTGCCACCTGAAGAAACTTTTAGGTGGCCATATTCTTCAGCAAGCAAGGGCCAGCACTAGATGGAAATTAATCTCATTTCTAAAGCCTTGAACTTTTGTTTCTTAATGACTTTTAGATATGTCCCCCTGTCTAAAAACATATTTCTACAATCCTTAAGAACAAACTAAAAGACTCTTTGCTCTCTTCCACCACACTAGGTGAGAGTCCATGTGAGAACAGCAAATTCCTGTTCTTCCCTCTTCTCCTGAAAATATCTATCACTGAGAGAAACACAGATATTTCACACAGTTCACATTACGTAGTCACTTAAACCAAATTGCCTAGGATACCAGAAGCAGAAGCAGGGAGGGAAGCCCAGGAAGTTTTCAGGAGGTGTGCTGGCAGGTAAATCTGCCTTTCCTCAGCCAGGTTTTCCAAGGGACACAATTAAATTCCCAGGGACTTTCCTTTCCTTGGCCACATTGTGCACATGCACATGCAGAGGAGGCTGGGGCAAGGGCACTTGTGACCACCCCAGCATATCAGACCACCAAAAATGGGAGGAAAAGTGGCTCCCAATGGCACTGAGTTGTTTAAATGAGATTTTGCCTGATCTCTTCCCAGTTTTGCCTCTCACTTGAGGTCAGCAGCAAGGAGGGGACAAGAGGCATGGGGGTGCCATCCAGATGTTCTCCAAGGCAGTAGTGCACTGCCAAACCACACCACCTGCAGAAGCTGCCGGTTCCATGGCTCAGGCTATGCCTGTGGTAGCCAGTGCTGCCCATCCTGAGGCAGGGCTCTGCTCCCCACTGGGAACAGCCCAGGACGCTGCTACCTCAAAGAGGGCAGGGGTTGAGCAGGGCTCTGCTACTTGGCATGGGCCAAAGCAGGTGTCAGGGCTGGCTTTAACAGTTTATGTGTGTTCTCGTTTATATTGATTATAGATAATTATGCTGCAGTGCTAGGGAGGACTAGTATATTTAGTGCTTCTAAATATACCAGTGCAGACAAACCCTGGTGCATGCCCTGGCCATTTCTGCGACCAGTCCTATTAGCTGACATTTCAGATATGCAGCCCTTGGTATTTCCCAGTGGTACATAGATAGGTGGCGCTGTCTGGCTCCTTTGTCCTTCGTGGACCAGGGCACCTCTGTAACCTCCTGGGATATGTTGGGTGCTCTGCTGCCCCACCACCCTCAGCAAGAGCTGACCTGCTCCCTTAGGCGAGGGGTTGGTTTGGCTCAGTCAGGTGGGCTGGGAAGGAACTTACAAACTTATACAAGAGGAGGATTTCTGGTCTCAGTTATATCAGTGTGGGCAGAGAGTGGTGTCTCTGAAATAAGCAGCAGCACTCAATTTAAACTAGCCATCCCAAGGTGTGGGTCCAGGCTTATGCAGAACAAATCAGACTGCAATTTGCTTTGAGCTGGTCTATGTTGAAACTCTTTTCCTACTTCATGCCACTAGCATCGCACGACTCATCACAGTTACTCTGGACTTCAACCAACACAGCAATAAACAGATTTTTATCTAAATAGGTTTAAAAGCTGACAGCCTAGTTATGGGGACTGATGAGATTTTCTTTATTGACTGTGCCATCAGTGTGATTTAGAGCCTCCACAGGGGCCTTGCTGAAGGCTCTCCAAGACCCAGCTGTGACAAATCCCCCACAACAAGCTCTGCTGAGCACTGCTGCTGGAGCCAGCAGCGATGGTACTGGGATGTTGTTCTCCCCCTCATCTTCCCACCCTCCTGATCCTGCCTTCCTGGTGTCCTGACCTCCCACAGGGCCAGTTATTTGTCTGACATCACACATTTGCTTTCCAAGGTAATAAATTACTGCAGGAAGCAGCTTTGCACTGGACCTCATTAACCACAAACACTGTCGTCCCTTTTCCTGCCATGCCATGCAAGCCAGACATCCATGACTATCTGCTGTAGATACACATTTCTCAAGCTCCCAGGGGGACCCACAGGTCTGTGGCAGATGGTGCACTGGACTGATGGATGCACAGGGCTGGGGAAGAAAGTCACCCTTCTTGCCTCTTGGGATCTTGTCCCAGCACAGCCTGGGCCTCCTTGTGAGGCTCCATTCCTGTGCCATTGCAAGGGGTTTGTGGACACTGTTAGTATCAAAAACAATGGGATGTAAAGTGAAGAGCTTTATTTGGTACTGTCTTGTTCCATTTTCAGAGACTGCTGGTATTCTGAGAAAGCATCAGGCTTAAGTAAAATAGATCCATAAAACTAGAAGTGAAGCATCAAAGTGCAGTAAGACGGATCCACCCTGATACTATGGGTATAAGTACTGGGGTTGTGTTATGTCTAAAGAAAACAGCATTTTTTTTCCCAACATATATCAAAAGATTACTTTTGAAAAAAGTTAAGTAAAAATTGATCTCAGGGCAGCCAGCATCCTAACGTTCTCCACTAAATAATAATTTTCCTTTTTTAATAATTTTCTTTTTTTCTTTTTTTTTAAATAATATTTTCTTTTTGTTTCTTCTCCACTTTCTCACAAGAAACCGAAAAATAGAGAGTTTAAAATGAAATAAGTGGGAAGAAGAGAGAGAAAAATATGCATATCTGAAATGTTCTTTTTTTTTTACAGTGTTTCTTCTACAGAAAACTTTGAAGAAAAATGCAACTGCTATTTTTTTTCTCTTCATTTTTTTTTCAATGTAAGCTCTTTCTTATTGGAAAATAATCCATTTCTGCCATCAGCCCTAGATTTGAAGAGTAGGAGGAACAATGGAAAACCAAATTAGCTGTCATGTAAAATACTCTTCCAGGCTTTATATTTGGAAGCTTTGAAGCTTCTACTTATCATCCATGCATCTCTGTGTAAGGGATCCATGCAGAGAACACCTGCCAATAATCTAATTTTTTGCAAAAAAGTCTATTCATCAAAAGTGATAATGTCATGAAGAAATGTCATGTTTCAGTGCAGAGATTCAGTTCTCAGCAGTTTTCTTTTTGTTTCCCAGCGAGCACCTTGCTCCTGTCTGAGGTCAGACTAAATGATGTACTGGTTCCTTCTGGCCTCGCAATCGATGGGCTGGTGGCTGGGGCTTTTCTCCCCGCTGACATGAGCAATCTCTGCAGCTGAGACCTCCCTGGGGACCAGGCTTTGGTCCTGAGCTCACACCAGACTACCAGGTGCTGGGGGACAGAGTTCACAGCATGCACTAATGCGAACCATATCTCTTGCAATGGTGCTAAACCTCTCCAGAAGAAGTAGAACAACAACAAAAGCTAACCCTCTTTAACTCTTTCTTTCACACTGATATAGCCAAGACACCTCCCGATTTTATTTTAACCAATGTCCATTTACTCGTGGCTGAGGGTTTTATTTTGTTTGTTCTGTTTTTCAGGACTCTGTTTGCCTTAGAGCGATGCCAGAGCGATCTGGTAGTGCAGTGATATCGTCAAGCAGTTCTCTTTAAATTCCATCTCTGGCAAGAAGTGAGGCACGTCGACCTGGCCGCTGCTCATCTGACCCTGACAGCACTTTCTCGGGACAGGGATTGCTCTGCTCTGCGGGGCTGAGCGCACGAACCCGCGGAGCCCAGCAGTGCGGCACCTGCCCGATACCCGGGGAGACGCATCTCCAGTTGTACGAGGGAAGCCTCGGGGTTCGCTTGTGACCAGATTCAGGACCAGGCTCAGACCCCCGGCAGCTCCTCAGGTGTCCCTATCCTCAAACCACCCGCGGCAGCAGCAGCAGCCAGCATCACCTCTAAACCCGCTCCGCACGCCCGCCCCGCCGCGCCCGCACTCACCGCCTCGGGCACGGAGCCGCCCCCGCCTGCCCGCGGCCCCGGCATCGCTCCGGGAGGGGCCGAAGGAGCCGGGCAGTGGGACCAGAGGAGCCGGGCAGTGGGGCCGGAGGAGCCGGGCAGTGGGGCTGGATGCAATAATAATAATAATAACGGTCCGCCTCGGGCGCGGAGCTGGAGCGAGTGAGCGGAGACCCCGGTGCCGGCCGCCCCCAGCCCTCCCCGCCGAGGGAGGAGCCGCTCCCTCCCGCAGCAAACCCCGGGGGTCCGCAGGGATGCCGAGCGGGCCGCGGGCAGGGATGGGTCTGTGGGAAAGGGGAGCGCAAAAATCGATGGGCGCAGGGGAAGAACGAGGTGAAAAGCAAAACGTGACTTACAAAGAGAAAACCCTTCACGGCTTCTTCACAGCCAAGTTTTCACAGCCAAGCCCTCCCCTTCTAGCATTATTACTGAGGCAGCGTGGCAGGGGTGAATGGAAAACTGTAGGGTGTCGGAAGTAAGGAGCACCAGTGCTGGGGAACTTGCAGCCCAAATCTGAGCCTATCAGGCATGCAGGACTGAGGGATGGGGCCAAGTGACTTAAGGGTTAGGGGTCTGTATCACCATTGGCCTGGATGTAAAGATTCTGTAGTGCACTCATCAATGCAAGTGTCCACTTTGGTCTAGAAAACACACCCTCAGCATAGGCCTGGGCATAGCTTTGGGGAATCGCCCCTTTAAGTCTGCTAAGAAGTGCACAGAGCTCTTAAACAACTGGGATCAACTTTCTACTACCCAACACTTTCCATCTGCTTATTGAAAACTATGTTACCCAAGCACTGGAAAGTCTTATCAGTTCAAAGTGGATTAGTTCTTCTACAGACTTACCTGTACTTAACTACCATGTTTACAAGTGACCTGATCTCACTGAGTTGTGCTGCTTGGCAGCTAAAGTTGAAGGATTTATTTCAAGTAATGATGAATTGCCTCTAGATGGGACACTAGCTCTTGCAGACTGGATTATGGTATTTTTGCTAGGAAAAAAGCAGAAGAACTGCTCTTTCTCATGAGGACAAATGTCCTGTCAAATGTGGGATGGTTAATAAGAGTTCGAGTTTGCCTTTGAGGAGGGGGAGGGATTAATTTTCACATCCCTGACTGTCCAAAAAGCAGTCCTTGGGAGAAAAAAATCCCAATCATCAAAATATAACACCTTTCAAAACCAGTCAGACCCCTTGAAAAGACAGGTATATACAGATTTCCACATAAGTTGCATTGAATTACAACAGTTCTGCGCCTGCTTGTGTACGACTGGTATCTGCAAACCAGCTACCTAGCTCTGCCAGCATTATTCTCCCTTTCCTGTCTCTGAGTGATCCAGGGATTTCTGGAGGGCTTTTTGGTTTGTTTGGGGGTTTTTTCTCTTTTATTTTTTCAGCTTTATTGCTGAGCACAACTTGTATAAAATATTAACAAAACTTCTTTCTGAGCTGCTGGATTCTCTCTGTGACATCCTCTGGCAGCCTGCAGAAATCAACAGGGAAGTTACACGAGACTTGGCATCATCAGTGCAACTATTGTGAAGGCTCTGTTGAGCCCTGCAGGACATGAACACCAGCCAGCTTTTCTGGAAGTTGCAATATGTTCCCGAACAGCATGATCAGGATTGATTGACTTCTACATTTACAAATGTGTTTATCATTTTATATTGGCTCAAATTGGACAGATAAGAGACCTCCAGAGAAGTGAGACAGACCATTGCTTTGCTATTTAGGTCAGAAATGTTTTCTGGATTGCTGCAAAGGGAAGAAATTTTTTCAAGGATCACACAATGTCTTGGGCAGGACCTTTCTGCATGTGAAATACTGGATAATTTCAAAAGGTGACAACTGAAGTGAAAGGAAAAAAATGAAAATTAGAAGTGTAGATGGGGTCATATTATTTCTTACAATTCATATTTCTTTTGATTCTTTTGCTAAAAAAAAAAGAAAAAACCCAACCATGTTTTGATCTTCACAAAGCCTCATATGTGTTAGCAGTGTAAGATTAACTGGGATGCCTCATTAAAGCAAGCACTCACCAATTAAGATAATAAAAAATTGCTATTTGAAATTCATAAGAGACTGAGAAGTTAAAGAGACACCCAAGAGCTTAGCAGGTTTTCATTTGCAGATACTTAAGGAAAAAAAAGGTGAAGATGCACTCTGGAACGCAGCCCAGTAAAATCAGAGAGGGGTCTGTGAGCTCCTGTGACGTTTCATTACTAAAGTGCCTGCTGCTAGCCAGCCCATTTGCTTTTGCACTCCATCTGCCACCTCTTATACATACTGAGATCCAGGCTCTGCTACCATCACTTCTGTTGACAATTACCCCTCAGGTGTCGCTAACAGCACTGCTCAGACCACCTGAACAGTGCAGGACCTGCGCCAGCACCTGGGTTTTCTTTGGGAGAGGGACACTGTTTCACTGGCACTCAGTCAACATTGCTCACTCTTACTTCCTGGAAACTCTATGCAATACAGTATATTACTATATTTATATTATTACATTTTATTTATTATATTATATATAATGCAATAATAATAATAATAATATTTAATTATATAATGTTATCTTCATAGTATATTATTGTATTATTATATTATTTTTGTATTTCGCATTATATCTTATTATCATTTTTTTTCCCAAGGAATTGATGTCAATTCTCCAGCCTGAAGTTTTTTTCACATTTATTTGCACCATCTGAAAGGCTGACTTGGTCTTTTTTGCCTGCTGTTACTAAGTGAATTAGCTCAGAGGAGAAGATATGTATGTTCAGGTATATAAGCACATGTACAAAGACCATGAGTATGTATGTATATATGTATGTGCACAGGAGTGTGGTGGGTTAACCTTGGCTGGCTGTCAGATGCTCACCCAGGTGCTTTCTCACTTCCCCTCCTCAGCAGGATGGAGGGAGAAAGTGAGATTTAAAAGACAACCTCATGAGTCTTCCTAATCATTCCTTGGACCTCCAGCTGATGAATCATGGATGGGAACCAGGGAATCTTGGTTGATGTATATTGCCAATGGTGCACCATCAAGTTAGCCATGGGCACCTGCTGGTCTTTGACATGCAGCAACCCCACAACAGAGGCATCCTCCAGGAGGCTGGGCAAGGCAGGCAACTATTTAAACCTCTCTGAATCAATGGCAACTACATCAAAAGCCCATCACTGCCATTTTGGGTCCTTGAAGTGCCCTCTCCTGAGACAGTCTATGCCAAGGATACAAGGGGCCTCTGGGCTGGTCACAATGGGTTACTTTTGCCATTTGTCTCCTGTTAAGCTCATCTCAGCCTCCAATATAGACAGCTGTTGGGATCCCCTTGTCAATCCAGAAATTCGGATGCGTTCCTCCCTAATGTACCATAATGGCTTTAGGGTACACTGTGCAGCAGTGTCTACCAAACTTTAGACATCTGTGGATCCAGTGTGCCAGGCCATGAAATCCACACAGTCCACTAAAGCTGACCATCCCTTTCTTGCCCCTGACCAAAGGCACTGATCCTCAGTTCCAGGCTGGAGACCCTTGCAGTGTCAGATCACAAGTCCCTTCACGAAAACCAAGGGATGCACCCTTAGTCCTCTTCTATACCTTGGAGATTGCTGGTTGCCTTCCACCACCTCAAGAGCAGTTAACTGACAGCTGCCTTGGATGGCCCTCCTGATCAACTCTCTTCCCTCCTCCCTCTCAGCTTGTGTACATGGACTCCTAACTGGGGGGAGGTGGGATGTGGGGAAGAGTTCACCATCTCACTTCTTCATGTCCCCTGCCCAGTCACACAAGAGGCACCAGAGAGTGGTATGCCGTGTGTGTCTGGGCACCCCTGACAGTCAACGTTCTGGCTGGGGAGATGAGGAGAGAGAAAGGCTTTCTCCAAAAGTCAGAGCCAGTGGGACCCTCTATCCATAGGTACTATACTAGAATCTGGTCAGTCCATCATCTTCAGGCAGCTGGAATATAATGCTGGTGAATTTTGGACAACCCTTCTGGCACTTGCTTATGTACACTGAACATCTGGATCTTTGGAGACCTGTTTGTCATCCAAGTCACTGAAGAAGATTTTCCAGTACTGCTAAATCTCTCAGATATCGGATGCCTTCTTCAGCAGTAGTGGCAGCAATCTGCTTGCCTCACTGGTGGCTGTAACATTTCAGCATGTCTTGAAGTTTGCCCAGGGTTGGAGACCATCTATTTTCCACCTCTGAGGTGATTTCTCTAACTTCCTTCTCTTTCTTCCTTGCTAAAGGAGCAGCTTCCTGATCAGACCCTTCCTCCTCCTGCTCCTGTACTAATTGATGGTACGGACCCATTGACCTCCAGAGAAGCATGCAGTGCTTCTTTTTGATTACTAAGGCAATCACTGTAGCTAGGGTTTGGGTCCTTATCTTATCCACGGTGTTCCCAAAAGTGGCTTGGGTCTCTGTCTCAGCCGTGTTTCCTTAATGGTGCTGAAAGGAGGCTCAGGAAGCACAAGGAAAGCCCCAGTGTAGTGCTAGGAGCTGCTGGGTTGCACTGGGGCAGGCAAGGCCTTCCAAGTAGTGTGCCTTTGAATGGGATTACACACCTGTAGAAGAGCAAGATCACAGGCTATGGGAGGTGATAACCACCCCAGCCAGGCACATGCCCAAGTCCTCCCACACATCCTGCAGTCTAGGGATCGATGGCCTGAGGGCATATTTCCTTGTCACCTCACTGGCAAACTGCTTCCTCATAACACCAGACTAAAATCAGTTTCTACACAAATGACAAAAAGATTACGTTAATCAAGCTGCTTAGATAAGGATTTGGTGAGGACTTCTGGTGATGAAGGCAGACACATCAGCCCCAGAGAAGAAGAGAGAGATGCAATCCCTCAGCTCTCCGCAGGACAGCCCTCCTGGCACGGAGAGGATACCCATGCTAGGGCTAAGCACACAGCTGCTGCTTTTATCAGAATGTTTCCAGGCACAGCGAAACACAGAGATAAGCACTGCAGCAAAGACAGGAGCCAAAAGCAGCCGCTGCAGAGCCCTAGGCTCTGTTACACTGTAAATCAAGTGAGCCCTGTGAGCCACACAGGAGCCTGCCAGTTATCAGCTACCACAGCTATAGTATGCCCAGATCAAAACTGGTGTTATCTCGTGCCCCACATTGGGCGGCAAGAAAAAAGACTGGTGAGTTGATCTTGGCCAGCTGCCACACGTCCACCTGGATGCTTTCTCACTCCCCCCCCACCTCAATAGGACAGGGGGAGAAAATCAGATTAAGAAATCCTTCAAGGGTCAAGATAAAGACAGTTTATTAAGAAAAGCAAAAGCTGTGCATGAAACCAAAGCAAAAAGAGGAATTCATTCCCTGTTTCCCATCCGCAGGCAGATGTCCAACCACTCTCCAGGAAGCAAAGCCTCAGCATGTGTAATGGTAGCTTGAGAAGACAAACACCATAAAAGATGTGCAGGCTCTCATTTGTGTGCTGTTTGCTCTGTGGATTGGATCAGAGGGCTCAGAAGTGTGATCTGCTGAACCCTTGGCAGGGACCATGCAGTGAATGAGTGTCTTACTTCATGTGAGTGCTCAGGGAGAGGTGGTGTGCCTCTGCAACTCCGTGGGTCTCTGCTGGGAAGGAGATTTAGCAACAGAGAGCGCCTGGCTCTTGCACTGGGCCGCACAATCAGGCGAAATGCCGACTGCAGTGCTGGTAGCTGGCAGCGTGCACTGTGGGTGAGGCAACCTGTGCCCGCATTGGTTTGTTCAGCCATCCAGTTGTTTTTGAGGGACTCTCCTGGTGTTTGTTTCCAAGCACAGAGTTCATGTCAACCCCGGATGGATACTTCTGTTCATGTCAGCCAACAAGGTGGAGGTATGTCATGGATCACACACTCAGAGATGCTGCGCAAGGTCAAGCATTGCAAATGTGGTGGATCTGCATATGCCAGGACATTCCATGACAACTGCTCAGGAACTGTATCTTGAAGGGCTTGTACACTTTGGAAAAGAGGCAAATCTGCATCCTTTTCTTATCCCCAGCCCTGACTAGCAAGAATTGTTTGCAAGAGAGTCCAGGCCCATGTTCTGGAGGAAAACAGGCATCAAGCAGTGTGGGATGAGGTAGTATTTGTTCCTTTAGGCCAAAAAGTACCAGAGGAATTACAGATGTATCCTGAGCAGTGAGACAGCAGGAATGCATTCCTTCTGGAACATGCTACAAGTACATTGCATAATGTTTGCTAAGCGCTCCCTCCAGGTCTCCATGAAGACAAAATGTTAGTGTTTTATGCAGGCAGCTACTTAGCTGGGGTCTGGGGCAGGAGCGGTGTCAGGGTCTGTGCTGGGAGCTCTGCTCTTGGGAAAGCAGCCAGAGGGGCTGGAGGAAATGAATCGCCAGTGGCAGCTCTGGGACAGCAGACTAAATGAGTTTAATGCAGTATGCAAACAGAACAAGGCTTCTCCCTAAACAGGGTTTGGTAATGAGCCCACGACAATCTGTGTTTTCTGAGGCACAGCATGCATTTTTCAGGTGGCTGTTCAGTGTTTCATTTGGTTTTATGCAGCCTGTTCTATGTGTAATTGGGGTTTGTGCCTGTGTGTTCAATTTCAGAAGTGAAGCAGTAGTAAAAAGGGCATGTCCTATCATTTCCACCGAGCTGTGGGACTAGATTTCCACGTGGACAATGTCCCTGGACAGGTTTTCAAAGCAGCCAGGAGTTTAAGCTCTTCTGAAATTTTCTTCAGGTTTTTTGAAGCTCATGTGGGATACAAAGTTTTTGGAAGATTTGCTCCAGAGAATAACTTCTGGTTTTCAGTGGTTTGATTCTGCAACATCCTTTTTCCTCACTAATATTGCATGAAAATTTCTGTGAGAACCAGAAAACAGAAAGCAGAAATCCAGCATCCTGCCTTTCTGTGTGCTAAAGCCTCTGCTTCACTCTCACAAAGTGTGCTGGAGCTGTGCTACACAATTTCTCCCACCTCCAGCTAAGGCACCTCATAATGGTGGTGGAAAGCTAAACCACCAAATTGTGGCAAGGAGCTGACAAGTCTTACTTACTGGAACATCAAAAAATATCATCAAATATAGGCAGGGATTTTTTTTTTCTCTCCAAAGCTATTCAAATGACAAACTGAAACAGCTCTGCTGAACTGAGAGCTGAGGTGTTAGAGTGGAAACACTTGGCAGCTGCAGTTAGAAAGCCCTGAAACTCAGGATCCTGGTTTGGACTGAGTAGAAGACATGTGTTCATGTCCGGGGCATTGGACTAGATGATCTTTAAAGGTCCCTTCCAACCCAAACCGTTCTGAATCTGTGCTCTTACTGTGGACTGTGTAGGGTGACCCTAAGCTTTGGATCCTCACATTGTAAGTATGAGTAGATTATGCAAAAGGTCGATGCCTTTGGGCTTTAGCAGAGGAGGGAAGTCCAGACGGGTGTCACTAGTGCAAGGTGTGCGATATGCAATAGGTGACATCAGTAGTAACTTTCTACCTGTTTCTGCAGCCAGATTGCTGTGGGCTGTCCTGCCCTCTAGTGCCTGCTGTGTCATCATACGGTCCCCTCGCACCCACGTGCACACTCAAGGGACGATGCTGTGGGTTTAAATAGGGACCGGGAGCCGGAAACCCCCGGGCCCTCCCCTGTGCAACCTTGAGTGCAGAGCCAAGCTGGAGGAAAAGCCCTGTGGGGAGGTGAAAGGCTTCTTGCCAAATCCACAGGGGTGGCAGGCTTCGTACCAAACACATAGTCAAAACTGTTTCCTTCCAGCTGACACATTCAGGACAGCAGTTTTATTCAGTCCTCAAAGCCGGTGCAGTTGACAATTTCTGCAGCAGCCAGGGACCCTGTAGTGCCCAAGCACCGGCTCTGCAGATCCATGTGTTATCCCCCATGCCCTGGGGAGCAGCAGCCCCTCTGGAAGCCAAGACTCACACCCAACCACCCATCTCCATTTCTCTGTCTCCTCTGCTCTAGGGTGGTGGATCAAATAATCATAGTAATGTTTTCTAAAGTATTTTGAGGGTCTGAATGACTTTTGCATTTGGTACTTAGTGGTGGCAGCCCATAGACTTTTCAAAGAGGATGTCCCTATCCCTCTCCATATTCCTGTTCCCTGGGTTCATCTAGTCCTGGCTTGCATCGTCCTGCTTTAGCTATGTACCTCTGAGTCCTTGTGACCCTCCCAGTGAGAGTCTTTTCCCACTCTTGCTACTTACACTCCGTTTTGTCCAGGACAGACCCCACTGGTGGTTATCCTGCAAAATGGCTAGCATATAAAGAGGGCAGAGGCTGCAGTGTCTCAGCTAACATCATGGTGCTATAGGACAGCCACTGACAGAGGGCCTTCATATCTGCCGGCAGTGAAGTCGGGCACATGGAGACCACCACTGTGTTTTGTTCTTTAGAAAGAGCAGATGTAGAGGCTCACTGGTACTGCTTTGAAACCTTCACAGCACAACAGGCTTTCACCTGCATTTGGGGAGGTGCCAGTGACAGCTCCTGATGTCCTTCCATCTACTCAAGAACATGGGCTGCTGCAATGCTGCCTTTCAATCAAGACCTTGTAATTCAAGATATTAGAATTAACCCACACTCAGCTGCAGTTGGGGATTTCTGAATGATACAGAATGATACAGTGAGCAGATTGTTGCATCTTTCTGGAGGAAGCATTTTCTGTCTGAGTTTAATTGAGATGTGCTCAAATAAAGAAGCAGAAGCCACTGCACCAACAATTAACATCATGGTTTGTTTCTTTCATGCAGGGTGGCTAACAAACCACTTAAACCAAACCTCGTCTTGCTCAAGCACTTGCTGTCTTTGCTCCACCACATCAGCCAAAATGCTGAGACCAACAGGATGGACTCCAGCAACCTGGCCATCTGTGTTGGCCCAAATATGCTGAGCCCAGAGATGGACAACACGCTCCCGCTGGAAGTGCAGAAGGAGATGAATGACAAGGTGCGTTGAACTCACCAAGCAGCCCCTCCCTTTGGGGCAGCTCAAGCTGTCCATAGGGATCCTGCTGCCATTGCAGAAGCTGAACAAAACAGCCCCCCGTGGATACCAAGGGTACCCCTCAGCTCTGGTGCCCTTCTGCCAGCGATGTGATGGGCCAGGCTACCCCTCATCTCTCCTCCTCTGAGCAGAAGCAGCAGCTGCCACACAGCCCCCTACATCACAGCACAGCTTCTGGATACTTTGCATGCAGAGGGCAAGGGGACACAGTGGACATTGCCACCTGTGGGCCCCCTGGGCAGTGAGGCCAAAGCTGTGGCTGATGGATGGCATTTTGTCTGTATTGGGGCAGATCCATTTGGTGATGACAGTTTTCCTGTTAGTCATTTCCCACTCACTCTCAGAATTTAAGGCACCATTTTGGCAGAAGCGACCTGCTCTATGCTGTCCATCAAACAAAGACATCAGGCAGGGGTAGAAAAGCCTGTTCAGTATGTGTTCATCCCTTCTGACTGAAATGAGCTCTTTTCTGTGCACAGGTGACAGTGTTGGTGGAGTTCCTCATAAATAACTGCTCAGAAATACTTGAGGGGGACACTGTTTTCCCTGTCTATGCCTTGGCTGAGGTATCACTGGAGCACACAGACAGCTCCACAGGTATGAGAACAGACTGGGGATGTCACAGACTGGGGCTGCTGGGCCAAATGCTTTAATTTGATACATGAATACTTCTGTGGAAACCCAGATTGCTGCTGACAGTTTAATATGTTAATGCAGTTTTTCTACAGGAACACTTTCCAGAAGTTCAAAATGACAACTCTCACAAAACATAATTAAATCCCAATGTTAAACATCTGCCTCAAGCACATTTTGCTACAGATGTGCTGATACCTCAAGGATCTCTCTGCCAGGCTTGAAACAGCATCGTTCTCCCAACCTAATAGGTCCAGACATCTCTATTCTGTTACTGCTCCTCAGGAGGAACAAGAAAAGAAAGACACATTTTCAGCATTGCTGATATGTTATCTATGTCAATTTTTGCACTTTCCTTATCAAAGTTAACTGCTCCAAGAGCTGTTTGTTCTCCAAGGTGAGCTGAAACTGTAAAGTCTAGATACTGGGTTCAGAAATCTGTGGCGTTGAAATGTCCTCTCAGAAACTGTTTTCAAAAAGAGCAGCAGGCATTGAACGTAGCATTAGAGCAAGCACAGATGCCTGGTGTATGTTTTAAGTTGGGGTTTGGGAGGAGGGGTGTTCAATTTACTGTTCATCTGTTGGATAATGTTTACCTTACTGAACTGTAAGGTTTAAAAATCACAGCAAAGTCCTGCCACTTTTGCTTTCTAGAGCTGCATTCAGAAGAGCAGCAAGAGAGGTGTACACAGGGAGTCAGAACTGTGCTTTTCTGGGCAGACAACCCTCTCAATTTTTCACCCAAGAAGAAAGAGGAATACATGTGGCCATACAAGGAGGAAAGGAAGGGGTGCAGTTCCCCAAGCATTGTCAAAACATGTCTTCTGTACGAAAGAAGGTTCTGATGCAAAACTTAGCCAAAATCAGAAAGGACCTTCTCCTCAGCGAAGGTATTAAAAAAAAAGTCTTCACTGTGCAGCATAAAGTGCAAAATTAAGGAAGGTGCTTCTCCATGAGCACTAGTTCAGTGGCTTTCAGCTAAGAGCTACAGCATCCCCTGTAAAAGGTATCCAACTCAAGAAGGTGTTGGGGACACAGAAATAGGGTCCAGGTGAATGTTTAGCTTCTCCCTGTCAGCCCTACAGTGGCTGTGGTAGGGCGTGTGGTCTCTCATCACTTAGCCCCCAGCTGTACTCATGCTTCTTTCTGCCTTAGCTGACACTGGTCTCCCACCTGCCCCTGTTGAATTGTTGCCATGATCTTTGATTTGGAAGGACTATGTGATTTGGAACACTTAGAAGGCTATTTATGTAGCAAACAGGAAAAAAGAACAGGTGCTCATCAACTGTTTTCAAGCACACTAGATATTTTGGTGGCTTCCTTGGTTCCAGTGTTTCCAGCCACCAAAAATACTATGCTGTATACAGACTGGTTAGTCTTTGCTCCTGGCATGCAGCACGGCCATTATATGGTTTTGTCAGAAAGAAATAAACTTTGGGAAATACAACTCTGTAAAATACTTCAATTGGGATGAGCCATTTAAACTTGCACATAACCTTTAAAAATATTTAAACTGAATTTACTGTCTATTGCCACCAGATGTCACTGATAACACTAAGCAAAGCACATTTACCTGTGGTTAAAGCCTTTCCTCAAAGGCAGGTTTGCACCCCCATCTATTTATTCAAAACAGTTTGCACCATGGCCACGAGTGTTTGACGTTGTAGACATTACTTTAGCATTTGTCATACGGAATCCTTCCTAGCACTGTTCTTGCTTATCATCCATTTGGATTGTGTCATATTTTTTCCCAGAATTTCTCTAGGTTGGATGGACACAGGCTTAGGGACTGGGCTTCCTTAAATCTACAGCTGTGGGAGTGACCAGGAGACCAGTGTCAGGCTTATTGATGCAATCTGGCAAGGTATCAAAAAACACACTTTCCATTGCTTAAGGTAAAAATAAAACCCATGAAAACTGAAATGGCAATAAAATTCTACCTTCTGACTTGTACCAAAATGGTTGTAGAGAGCAACAGAGGATTAGGATCATCTTTATGGAGACAATCATGGAGCTTGACACAGCTGACATAGAGGGGATATCAGCAGCCACCCTCACTCCCTTGTCCAGGGCAGATGGAGCAGACAGACTCAGCCAGAATGGGCCTGGGGACCAGCAGGGAGGTAGAAAATGACTAATAGGACAGCTATCATCACATTTGCTTCTTTTGCCCTGACAGAGTCTCGCATGGGCATCTCAGCAGGCAGTGGAGCAAAGGCTGCTGTTCCTGAAGGTCTTCAGTTTCAGAGTGTTGTCTGCCACATGTGCTGACCCAGCAGGGCGGGTCCCAGTCTGAGAGTGGGATGTCAGGAATGACATCTGAAGATTCAAGGACCTGTTCCACATTCCATACATTCAAAAGGGTCCAGTGGACCTCACTGGAACCCTTATATGTGTGGCTTCAAAGGCAGACTCTGCCTGGTATCGATGCTGGCCTAGGACATCCAGTGATAATAGGGCAGCTACTGTTGCTTACATGGAAATATTCCCTTGGAAGGTGTCAGGTATTTGCCTCTCTGTAAGTGGCTGAAAATCAGAAGTAATGAGATGCAACCACCAACAAATATACTCAGTGGTTTGAGGATGAGCAGATTTGAATGTGTTAAACTAAGTGTCTACAGTCAGACGGTTTGAGGTCAAATTTAGGCTAGCACACCACAGACACATTCTAAAGATGTAGTGTTCCTCTGTAAACGGAGGTTTATGTTGCAGTAATTCAACATACTGTGCTATATTTTTCATTTATCTTTCATTCCTAAAAGTATCCAAATATATGTCATCTCTCAGAAACTAAAATTGTCCATGCTCACTCCACCTGCCTGTTAGTATTTGAGAACAATTGCTCCATTTCTTTTGGTGACATGCAAGATGGGAGTCAAAGTCCAGCAGTGGAAAGCTGCTTTAGATATTGAAGTCAATAGAAACAGGATTTTACAACAATTTTGTTTTCATGAGAATAGAGACTCTTGTTATAACTTCCTATAAATCAGTCTTATTATGGTTTAAAATAAATAAAAAGTAAATTAAAGTGTGGCATGTGAAAACTCTAAATGTTTTAGCTTCTTTAGTGGAATACTGAATGTCAGTTTTAGGGATTACTCATTACTGGATGTCTTGTCATATCTTTACAAAAGACTCAGCATCACTAAGAAAATTGTCATGGATATTTGCTAAAAGATTTGAGCAACTGAATGCTAACTTTCATATTTGCTTTGGAAATTGTCCAAGAAGAAGGTGGTCAACTGGAAGATTTTACTTTCTGCAATTTCTGCTTTGTGTTTTATTAGCTGGAAAATTTAGTTAGAGGGTGTTGTATTGTTGTATTTAAATTGTCTCTGACATTATTTTTATTCTTAGATTGTTATAAGAGAAAATAATTATATCCATTGAAATAATTCAGTAATATTGGTTTATGAAAGGTCAAGAACACATTCAAGAGAAATTCCAAGGCTTGTACACCACAGCTAATCTTCACATAACACTAAAAGTGCTGTTCAGAAAGTCCCTATCCTCACTTACTTGAAGTGATATGAACAATGTGAAAGTTAAAAAAAAAAAGCACAAAGTTTGGTCATATCCAGAAAGACAGGCTCCTGATCTCATCCAACTGTTGTGGTTTTTTTAGGTAGAATGTGAAGAGTTTGTTTGGATTTTTATGCTGTAAAATTGTCAAGGGACTACAAGGTCAGCCTAAGGTGTTTTACCTAATATTGCTTGGCATTTCACTTTCCACCTGTTGTAGTATGGTTAGAGGGCACTTACGGAAAGTTATGTGACAATTTATATGTAGATATTTTTCCTGTAGCATCATTCATATGAGAGTGCCATTTTTGCTTCATTAGAATTTACAAATAAATCCAAGCCTGTAAATCATGACTACACTTTAAAGTCTGCACTCAAAAAAAATGTGGCATGAAAACATTACTACACTATAAAAATTGTCTTACAATAGATTTGCAGAATATATTAGAATAGGGAAGTCAATTCTCTTAGCCCCAATATATGGGGCAATCTGTGTTCTTTTGTCGACAGCTAATGGTTGCATTTGATAAAAACCTCATAGATCTGTTTCCATACCCCCTAAATAAAATATTTGTTTAATGATAACAGCAGCATGGGCACCAGGAATGCTCATTTGTTGAAAAATATTTCTTTACATGGATAAGGTGTACCCAAGTTTTAAAGAAAAATATTATAATGGCCATTCCCAAGACACCTTTTGCAAGTGACTCTTAGATGGTGGAAGGACATGACTATGCTCTGTAGTCAGCCCAGCACTCACATTCCTTTGGCTGAATGGGAATTATTTAAGTTTGCTCTAACTTAAAGATAGCAGTAGCAACAGAATTTACTTAGGAGCCAGACAGGCTCCTATGCCAATAAAATTGCACTGCACTGACCCAGAAAGGGCATCTTGCTAGTAGACAGATCAGTGGTTGGGCAGGTTCTGCTGCATTTCCTTCCACCTGCACTAAAACATTTGCACAAAGCAATGTTAGAAACGTGTGGCAGGGACAAACTGACATATAGGAAGGGAGCTGGTCAGTAATGAAAGGCAGGAGAGTTGTGTACCTGACAGAGGGACAGCCAATGCTTGGGTTTCTGCTGTGTAGCATTGGCAAATTAATGTCTCAAGGCTGGAGAAGTGTGGTCACTCCAGGGTGACCAACCTTCCTGCTCCTGTAAGCTACCTGCCAAAACCCTCATACGGCCAAAGCTTAAGGAAGAAGAGAAAGCTCCAGTTTGGGTTTACCTGCTCCCCATGGAACCATGCTCTCCATGGGGCTGGGGAGCTATCTCTGTCAACATACTTCTTCACAGAGCTGGTGTCTGAGGTCACCTGGCAGGCTCTGAGCCTGCACAACCCACTGCTCATCATGTGAGACTGCTTCATGCTGGGAATCATGCTTGTCCTGCCTAAGGATCCACTGCTGGACACCCCTGATCAGTACTCTTTAATATCTCCACCCTTCCCAACGCATATGCTGCTTCTGAAGGGTATTTTACTGATATGGCAAAGCCAAAGCCACCAACATTAGGATTTGTCTGAGCAGCACTCAAAGTTCTTACACTGAACACTCCACAGATGCCTGTGGAAAGTCACACAGGTTCTTGCTGCAAGCAATGTCAAGGATGGACTTGCTTTAGGATTCACATGGGATCACAGTTCTACAGGGGCTTCTTGGGGGTATTGGTGGGCTTGTGGCAGAGGGTTACAGGCAGAGACAGAGCAGGCTGGCAGTGGCAGTAGTTCTGAGCTTCCCCAAAGCTTGCCTCTTCCACTGAGGGTATATGTAATGCTGGGTGACCATGAGAGAAATTGCTGAGAAATATATTTTTCTGTTCCAGACAGGTATAACAATCTACTAAACTAAAAAAATCTTAAGAACATTGGTTTTGTAAACTATCAGTTCACCAATACTGGAATTCACAAATCCAGTATATTGCCTTTGTTTAATAAACATTGATTCAGTATATTATTTTAGTAAGTACACCCAGATTATTTCCAACAAACACTTTAAAAACTGTGGCTTTCTTAATTTGGAGTTGCAATTTACCTTCAACACTAGCTTGACACATCAAATGAAGAACAAAAATATCATTCCTTAAAATGTAAAAATGACAATTCTAAATTAATGTATTTTTCCTCTTCCAAAGACTCTGAGCTACTGCTGCTCTTCAAGAAAATACTGCTGTCCTCCAAATGCTATTGAGACACAAGATCTTCTGTCCCTCCCCAGCCACAGATGACTTGTGGTTCCCACAAAAGTTGTGCCAATGAACTGCTCCACAGGAACACACCTACACCCTGTCCCTGGGCTGCATGACCTGTCCGGCCTTGCAGACAGAACAGGGCTGCAGCAGTGCCTGTGGGAACAGACAGGGTGAGCTGAAGGAAAACAAAAAGTCAGGAGAGCTTTTCCCTGTTCCTCTAAGAACGTTGCATGAGCTGAATAGGTGCCACAGCAGTGTGGGACTTGAGACTGGAAAATCCCCCAGCCACAGCAACATAGTGCCAGCATCCCTGATCTCTCCTCTATTCCCATGCAATTTCAGACTTGTGACTTTTGGCCATCTACTAGCAGCCTGAGGTTCATTAAAAAGTTACTGGGAAGTACAGAAGGTGGCCATGGGCATGCAGCCACCATGGTCTAAACATACATTGAGTGTGGGTCAGGCGGAATGACTGTTCTGCAGCCCTTTCTGGGCTGAAGACCAATCCCTGCTGCTGGTCCTGTGGGACTGAGCTCAGTGACTTAGCCCATTCCCCCTAGCTCTGTGCCCTCCAGCTAAAGAATAAATTCAGTTTTATTGTCTTTATTTGCACTATATGCCAACTCGCTTCTGGGGAAAAGCACTGTACAAAATGTCCAAGTCCAGGATGCAATTGCATGTTTAAGCAGCTGTTGAAGAACAATTCATCCTTATGAAACAGACAGCTCTGAGGGGCTGCTAAAGCCATGGTCTGCATGGTTATCAGCAATACAACAGGCCATAACAACAAAGAAACATGGCTTTGTAGCAGGACTGGCTTCCATGATCAGCCTTTGCAAGCAGAGGCTGTCTCTCATTCTGTATGTCTGTAGCCTCTCTCTGATCCCCTGCAAAATCAGCAAAGCAACAGGAACACGTGTGAGACAAACAGGAAGAACAATAGGTCTACCATTTGGCTTTTGCTGGGTTACCCACATCCATCCTGAGCTGGATCCTTGTATACTTGGAAGGTTGTGCCTCCAACGCAAGAGCTGTACACTGCTATAAAATCCAATCCATATAGCAAGGATACTTCTCAGCAGAAACACGTACTCTTTTCACTTCTCCTTAGGGAAAGGGTCTTCCCTCAGGCTATTCCCCCCTGCCCTAGGACTGAAACACTGGATTTCCATTATCTTTAACAAAGGCATGAGGGGTCCTTGACAGGAAAGGAATCTTTTTTAGAAGACCTGAGCTGAATATTGTTCAGTACAATGGGATGACCATGCTCCTGGGCACTTCCAGTCCTGAGCACTAAAATTTTGCTTTTCTCTGGAAAAAAAGCTCATGCATATGGACAACTTTTCAATGGAAAGTGTATACACCAACACACATCCTTCTGGCAGCCAGGTTGGAACGGGCACTACCTATGTCACACAAGGCAACTGTATCTCCCTGCCACAAGCTAAAATCTGAGGACCAAGCCCAGCTGACGCCATTTCCAACTTCCAAGCCTGCTGCCAACACCTGGCCCTCAGCAGGTGCCTGCTCAACCCCTTGCATTGCCACAGGCAGGTGTGGGGCTGGAGATCCCCCTGGTGTGCAGGGCCCCACCGTGGGCCCTCAGCCAGCCTCTGGCTTCACCAGGGAAGGTACAGCAGGTGGCCTGGGAGAGGTGGCGGCTGGCACTGCCTGCTCTGCAGTGTTGGCCTTTCGTCCTTGATCTCACCCTTCGGTGTTAGCAGGGTCACAAGGTCTGTTCCCACACTCCTAGGTAGTAAATACAAGCCCTTGCAGATGTGGAGCGTGGAATTTGTAACTCTTTAAGCAGGTATTGCTGGTATTTTAATCACTTTCTCAAATGGCCCATCTGTCTGATTCTGCCAGCAAACAACTGGAGCTCCACAGTTTCTTAGTTCAAGTGTTTATCCAAAAGGAGCAAACCTTTTGGCTTGTGGCCATCTTCAGACAAACAGATTAATAATATTTATTTATATCAAATAATTAACTAGGAAATACAAGCATGAAGCAGTGCTCAGCTTCGATAATGAGGCATTATACAAACATACAGCAAAGCAACCTTCCATCCCTCAATCAAAGTAACAGGCAGGAAAGAACAAGAGAGGTACAGAGCATAAGGAAACAGCACTTCTGTGTCACAAAGATTTATTGAAAGAATTGCTGCTTATGATTTATTAAAGATTGAAAAAAAACCCCAACAAACCCAATGTTGAATGAAATGCAAGTTAAACAATAGGGATGACCATGCTGGATCAGAACAGCAGCATTTCAAGTCCAGTCCAGGACTCTGTCTCTTAGAACAGCAAACAGTAATTGCCTAAATGACACCATGAGGACAGGGGAAGCTGTTCCCCAAAAGCCTTCCGCAGGATGTGGATTTGCACCTCAAAGAATTCCTGAATCAGAAGTGTTTGTGTTGAACATCGCTGCACAAATTTTTCTTCCATGATCATGCTTGATTGCTTTCTGAACTGATTCCTGACATCCTGCAGCAGTAAGCTCCAAGATTTGTTTTGTGTGAAGAGGTATCTCCTTTTGAACCCGCCACCTCATAATTTCATTTGATGATCCCTCTTTTCCCCCAGCTGCTATGCTATGCATTTCAGTAAACAGCTCTCCTCGAACACTTTTACAAAGTGGCAACTTTGTAAAAGGAAAAGAAAAAAAAGGGAATAAACATATTTAGACACTTCAGCTGTGTGAAAGCATATAATTATGTAAAATACACTGCATGATATATTCTCAAATAGCAAATCCATATTCTTTATTATCTTACCAAGGTCTCACAAAAAAGCCATCAAAAAAGAAAAAAGCAAACAGACAAACAAAAACTCAACAAAAAAAAACCCAAATAAAAACAACAAAAAAAGTGACCCACAGAAAACCAAACTCACAGCTCCTACAGCAGACACCTTATCTGATATGAGAGTAGCAATGGACTATGTGCAGTTGCACTGTGCAGACCAAGAACTGTGTACTGTGGGCATTTCCACAAAACCAGCATAGTTTAAGCAAGTAGGAACACATTTTTTAAGTGATCCCCTGTGTTTATAGCACTTGAAATCTTTAGCATAGTCAGGAACTTGGCGTATTTGTAACATTTACCTTATATTTTTAAAAAAAGGCAAGACTCTTCAAATAGGAGACTGTTTGCTGTCATTCTGAGTCATGTCAGTTTTAACACAGTTCTCCTCTACTCACCTCTGTGTGATGCATTCCTATCTTTCCCAGAGGGAAAGTGGATTTAAAAGAAACTCCACCTTAGGTTTCTCCGTTGGTGGACATGGGTTTATGCACTCATCGTGCACGTCTGCAGAGGGTAAGGAGGCCCAAGGAGGGCAGGCCTGCATCTTTTCGTCAGCATCTTACCCAGCAAGGGCCTGGCCCTGTGATATCTCTGCCACCTTCTCCTGTGGCACCACAGCTCGGACTAATGGGCGAGAGGTGGCAGAGCACAGGCCAGGGCGATAAGCTTTATCAGCCCGCTTCCTTCAGTGGAACTGCCAGCCTCGGGGCTGAAACAGATGCTGTTCCTCCAGCACACACATGGGCACGGCTGCCAGAACAGGGCTGGTTTAGTTGGGTGGGTTTTTGAACCCCATGACGATGATGGGCATGGCCCCGGCTCCCCTCGGCTGCTTGAGAGAGACTGGAGGAGGGAAAGGGAGGGGAGGGGAGGTAATGGAAGGAAGGAAAAAGACGTGCTGGGAAGAGCCACCGAGCCCTTGCGGGAGGCCGCGGTGCCAGCGCCGGGCCCTGGCGCTTCTCCCAAGGGCCCAGCCGGCTCCTCGGGGCGAGCCGTGACCGGAGACAAGCGCCGGGCGGTGCTGAAGGTGAAGGAGGAGCAGCAGCACCGCAGGGCCCGCCACAAACACGGCCACGGCCACACCTGGGCAGGGCCGCTTTTATAGGGCGCTATTTCGGTCCCGCGGGGCCATTGGGCGCCGCCCGGGTGACGGCACCGCCGCTCCCGGGGCAAAGTCCCGCCGCTCCCCGCGGGGACCCGCCGGGCGGGGCGGCAGGCAAGCAGGGAGGGAGGGAGGGAGGGAAGGAGGGAGGGATGTGGGCTCCTGCCCTGCTGGAGCAGGGGGAGAGGCGCGCCGTCCCTGCCCCGAGACCGCCGTCACCTCCGCTCACGGTGGCGGGGCTGGGGGTGCTCCCTCCACCTCCTCCTCCTCCTCCTCCACCTCCCTCCTCCTCTTTCTCCTCCTCCTCCTCCCAGGGGCAGTGGGGTCGGGGCCCTGAGGGGATGGCCCAGCCACGTCAAGCACCGCCGTCCCCTTAGGTGTGGGTCTGGCTGTGAGGGCGTGCTGCCTTGGCGTACCCCCAGCACCAGTGAAGTGAAACTATGGGAAGCAGCCAGGTTGTGGCCGTCTGTGGGTATACAGACTACCCTCACAAAGTCAATTAGGTTGGGAAACACCTCCGAGGTCATCCAGTCCAACCTGTGGCCAGATGTCAGCCAGGCCATGGCACTCACTAAGTGCCACATCCAGGCTTCTGCTGAACGCATCCAGGGACAGTGACCCCACCGCCTCCCTGGGCAGCCCCTTCCGATGTCTAATCACCCTTTCTGTGAAGAAATTCTTCCTAATCGCCAACCTAAACCTCCCCTGGTGCATCTGGAGACTAGGTGGTCATGCCCTGTCGCTAGTTGGCTGGGAGAAGAGGCTGAACCCCCACCTGGCTACAGGTTTCTTACAGGTACCTGTAGAGAGTAACAAGGTCACCCCTGAGCCTCCTCTTCCTTGGCTAAGCAACCCCAGACCCCTCAGCTGCTCCTCACAGGACATGCAACCCTTCATCAGCTTCGGGAGAACAATTCTCCCTCTTCTGGAGAATACCTTAATTCAGCTTTGCTGGATAGCAGCATCCTTACATCCTCAGTCCTCCATGACAGGATGGCACAGAGGCTGATGGCTAGGTTACTGCAGAGTTTGGTTTGGGTTTTTGTGGGGGCTTTTTTGTGTTTTGTTTTGTTTTTGGCAGATAGCACAAGTGGTTTGTAAACATTTAACAAATGGGCTAAATGTTACTGGTACTCAGTGCCATTCAAAAATAGCCTCTAGAACACCTCACCCATAAAAGCCTTGTGTGACTTTCATGCTCTGATTATAGAAAGTTTGTGATCATAGTTGGAATGTATGCTTTTGGCAGCTTCAGTCCCTCAAGTCCCCAGTAGGCCTGCTGGGTACACTGGGTACATTTGAATAACACCTGAGATTAAGGTCAGAAAACTCCACCAGGAAAGCTGAAAGACCAGATTTCCATTTCATGTGGTTGAAGAGCTCAGCCGTAAGTAGTGCCAAGAAACAATTGCCTGGTATTTTTACATGAGCACGGAAGTTTCTCCAGTTCACAAAACTTTGTTCAGCTAAGGCGGCACTTCAAGAAAGGTGCAATTACTAGCTTGGCAAAGATAGCATGAGACTGAACAAGCTGTGCAAATTGCCTCCTTTAAGTCTTGCAGGAATCATCATCCCTGGAGTTCTTGGATGTAACTCCCAGGAGCATGCAGAAATCAAGCCACATGGGGCCGGGTGTTGGAAATCCTCCATTTTCTATAGCCAGTAAAAAAGATGCTCCCAGCATCATCTGGGAGCAATGCATGTTGGAAAAGCAACAACGTATTGGTGTGCCCCTGAAATACTCATTTGTAGATGTCCTTCATCTTCTACAGGATTTTGTCTGTGCAGGCAAGATCTGTGTTAATCTGGAGCCTGTGCCCAAAGTCTCCTGGACAGGTAAAAGGCCTATCACATTCTAAGCATACTGATGGGGAAGGACTTTTTACAGTTCTTGTCTGCTAACAGTTATTGTAAAACATTAATTAGTTGGCCTTTGAATAGTTTAGTTCACACCATTTCCTGATTTAGACTACATTTTTGGCAAGTGCAATACATAAACTGTTTCTGTTTATCCAACTCCTCTTGTAGGATTTCAGATCCTATTTATGTTATGGCTTAAAAGTTATTCCCAGAAGTACTGAACTGTTTAAACTAAAGATTATGCTACTGTTCACCTGGCAGTGCTTTGGAATTTCTGAAGAACAACCCTGACTATATGTCTTTGATACATGTATTTAGAGGCGTATCGTGCTTTTTGTGTGTTTACATATGAAACACTGTTGAAAGAAAGGGAAATGCATTCCTCCCAGCAGCTGCTGCTCATTAATTCATTAAAAGAATATCTTCCAAAAAGCCATTCACTCAGGAATTAACAGCTACTATTCTATAAGGGTTCCCAAGCTGTCACATCAGGATTACTATCAAGCCATATAGAAGAGCATACTATAAAATTGTACAGAGCTGGGCGCTTCCACCACTGCTGGTCACCTCTAGAAGATGAAATTGGGAAAATCTCTTGCCGCTCACATTCAGAACATGATTACAAGTCCATTGAAGCCTATAAAAGTCTTTTCAGGAATTTCACGGTGCTTGAGAACATGCCCTCAGCACATAAACACTCATGGAATTTTTTTATTAAACTCACTGCTAAATTGTTTTTACTGAGGAAAAAGTTTGTGAGGGAGCAAAAATTTAAATTTGCAGGCTTATTAGCATAGATTTGGCTCATATCTGGCTAGCTCTGTCCTTGTCCATGTGTCTTGAGTTGTTTTATCCAAACAAAACTAAAACTAGATTACAGTTTTATGATAATCTTAAAGACAGTTTACAATGGATGGAAAGTCATGGTTCACTGACATTAAAGTTCCTGACTAGGCATCAGAATTTCAGTATTGTTCCTCGAGCTATTTTTCTCAAATGCTTCAATTTACTAAAGTTTAAGAAGAAATTCAAGATTGTATTATCAATTTGAAAAACTAACTGTCAACTACAATCTAACAAAAGCTTATATTTGGATGGAAAGATTTTATTGCCTTTGAGCTAACAGTATCAACTGTCTGATAAGCAGAGCATTTCTGCTAATATTTGGAGAATAAACCTTGACTGCTGGGCTTATCCCCTATCACTGAAGGAAAGGCTAAGATTGTCTAGGCTCTCATTAACTTAACTGGGAATTAAATCGTAACTTGGGCCAAAAGGAAAATGCAAGTAATTCCCCAACATTAAAACAGTGAAACTTCATTGTTAGTGGAGACATTGATTTGTGTGGGTTTTATCACTTAAACATTGTAATTGCATGTGACTGGGATGAGCAGTTTTACCATCACCACAAGTCAAAGGCATCATCAAGGAATGTCAGTGAGGTTTTATGCTCACTGAATCTCATCTGTTGTGGGGGAAAAAGAGCTGAGTAGTGAATAATGATTAGGCAGATGCAGTTTCTGCCTTGCCAGTGGCTTGGTCGCCAGTACAGTGCACTACTCATAGTTTTCTGAGACTCCAGAATGACAAAGAACAAACAAATCAATAAGGAACAGCATGTAATGGAGGGAACTTTGGGAATGATGTTACAGTCATGAAAGGTGCTAATTTTATGCTACAGCTGTTAATACATTTTTGTGATTGATTGCATAAAGTCAGATTCCACCTGCCTCATTAATAAACAACTTGTAATGCACAGGGAAGGGTAGACTGAGGAATAGTGTCTGATTTTGCATTTAGAAGGATCTTTTAAAAGACTAATGTAAAGGGGTGCTTAAATAAAATTAATTTGCCATATGCAAAAGATTTCTTACCAGGCTGACCAAATTCTTGTCAACCTAATGAGAGGCTGAAAAACAGCCCTGGCTTTCTGTTTGGAAAGCCAGACTCATTGCAAGTGTTGCTGCACAGTAAAGTAATTGCAAGTTCTGTCATGAAAATGTGAGCTCCAGCATTCAGGGAAACAGTGCACCGTTTTGCAGAAGGGAACACAGAGGTCACTTTGGGTGCATGCTCATTAAGGAAAGGAATTGCATTGGAATGTGGTAGGGTAGAGAGTAAAAATTCAAAGCTCATATGTCTCCAAGAAAACAGGGCAATATGTATGCCACAGTGACTTCTGATGTACAGACACCATACTGAAATTCTAAAAATGTTAAGGATGTAAATTAAGTTAACTGAAGATCACAGTAAGGATCACATCAGTTCTCCCTGAATGCACTAGTCAACTCTTATCCTTGATCATGTACAGGAATGCCTGCTGGACTCATGCTTTATTCTGCCTCTGTTCAGCAAGACTCCAATGTTTATGCACAGGGTTAAACAAGTCTTGTAATTTCATTGAATCATGGAGGATGCCAGCAAACCTCAGCTGAAGTCAGTAGCCTCACAATGAGGTACAACATGCCACAGGGTCCCAGCAACAGTTCAGATATGTGGTTTAAGGCATGGAAATGCTGCAAATCCAAGGAGGATCTTGCAGATCCCCACTTCCTTCTGGGTCAGTTCCATTTGCTGTTCAGCAGTGAAACTGCACTGTGAGAAATAGTGTTACATGTGTGGAGAAAGAAACAATTGAATAATGACATTTGAACCTAATCTGTGATTTAGGGATCAAGAATAGAGGAATATCTATCTCTTATACAGAGGTAGATGAAACAGGATAATACAGGGGTTGAAGAGTTATATATTTATTAATACTTCTAATTTTTGAAGAGTATTTTAAGGTGTTTATAAGAAATCACTCTGATGCTGGGAAGTAATGATGATCCCTTGGGCTTCCTTTCTCACCATTTCAGTTCAAGTACTCATCTGGGGCCTGATACTGACTGACTGAAATCCATGAGCATTTGGAGTAAGACCAGGGTTTCTCTAATGCTGTATTCAAGCTGCATGAAGCAGAAGTCCTGTGGAAGTAATAGAAACATTGAATTTTAAAGAGCTGAGATAATTTGCACTTCCACATTATTTTTTGATTAACAACAATGATTAATTTTTACATAGTTGCAGGCTGGTAGCAGTGTGGGCTGGGACTGGACCAAAAGTGCCTGGTTTTCTCTGAAGTGTTGTGTTTGCTCACCTGAATGTGCCACTACTTCCACAGAAATGCAGTACTTAATGCAACTCAAGTGTTTACACAGAGCAGTCAGTAAATTACTTCCTTTATGGATAGACCTGTGGGTACATTCTGCTCACTGCTGTATTAACTGAATAGTAATGATTAATGAAAAATAAAAGACGTGAAGAATAGTTAAACCAACTTGTTATGCTCTTGAGATAATATAAAGTTTATTGACTGCTGTAGCATGTACTGCCCTGTACGCATGCACCAGTGAAGGCCCTGGTGTATCCCACAGGAGTCTGTTTCTAGCCCAGAACACCTGAAGCCAGCCTGAGCATCATTACATTACAGATAAAATTAAAAGGAATCTTTTATTTTAAAGATTTTCTCTTCCTTCTCTTTCTAGGACAAACAACTGGCATAGGAATCTAGTCTGAGTTGAAAACAAACAGAGTAACTGTACTGACCAGGACCACTTCAATTTCACCTGATTACCTCAGATTTTTATAATTGCTGAACCACATGTCAGCTCAGGTTTTCTAAGAAACAGAATTTACCTCTTCCACATCTACTCATGTTTAAATAAGATTACATAAGAAATCAGATAATAGCACCATAGCTAAAGGCAGCAGAATCAGTCTGGTAAGGTCTGTCTCCAGACAACTGGCACACAGAGACTCTTAATCTGATGTTTGATAAGGCCCGTAAATAGCTGGATTGCTGTGATCAGGTTGACAGAATCATCTCGATTCTGACCTCACACAAGTGCAAAAGAATTTCTGACTTTGTCCCTGTACACTTCATGCAGCTCTTTGGATTATATTTAAACCATGAACACAGTTCAAGGTTATAATTTTGCATTAACAAGGGTTGTCTGAGAGACTAATCTAAAGTAACCAATTAAGAATGATCATGGGAGCATGTCATAGTGAAGTCACGGAATTTTCTCCACTAAATCTCTCAGTTACAGGCCTTGTCCCACTGTCTTGACTCTGAAGAACTTCAATAGGATTGCAAGCTTGAATTCTGTGGGAAGGGGCTCACTTACAAGCATCATTAGCTTGCACTGAAATGGCTTGCAGCTTTCATTCTCTTCACTGCAGCTGAGTTTCCTGTAAATGGGTTCCACAGAATTAATTACTGTGTCTAAAAATTATTCAATTATCTTTTTCCTAGTGTTCTGAGATAGCTTACAGGATGTAAGTTTGAATCCATCTGATCACTAGATATGTAGCATTGCATTTCTTCTCAAGGGAGTAGTAAGCAGGTTACCAGACGAATAAGAAAATAGCTTAAATCCACATTTAAATCCTGCAATGTACTTGTCAGTGTGAGTTTTTCTGTTTGTCTTTTTTAAGGTTACTCATTACAAAATAAATCTTTTAACCACACAAAGTTTCTGCAATATTTTTCCCCGTGCATTAAGAATTTAAACAAAAATGTTATAACTGAAGTTAAAAAATTCAATCACAGTAATTTACAGCCATGGTTAAAATCAGTGGCTAGAGACTTTAGAGCCAGGAGAGATAATTTCGATTATCTGCCTTGTCTAACATGAAACTCAGGTTGTCAGTCAGGAATTCCAGTAACTTTTGTTTAGGGCTTTGTTTGAGTTAGATTGTCCTGCTGAAATTTAACACCTGCAAAAGCAAACAAGTCTTTTTCTTACTTCTTATTTAAGCCATTATTTACTTACCATTGCTGTGTGGTGGCATTTGAAACACAATACTTAATTGCTGCTTGAAGCACAGAAAAAAAATCTTTTCAAATAATACACATTGAAAACCGTGGAGAAAATGGTGGCCATAATCTTACTTGAAACAACACCACTATTTCAAACGTCCTTAGCACTGCGCTAATTATTATATTGCATGCTGCATTTTAAGGCAGTTTTGTAAAGAGGGACATTTTTGTTGCTGTTTTTACATTCCTTTTTTTTAACTAAGGGTGCAGACTGAACTCTGAGACAAGAAAGAACATTGTGCAAGACTTTATGCTGTTATCTAAGGAATATTGTTTCTTATCTCTCTGGATTTGTACAGCACAGCATGGTTAAACTACAGTGATGAGTGAGCAGTTATTTCAGGCGACAGGGGTGGAGGGTATTGAGAGGAATGCAGGGAAGGAGTACATTTAGATATCTGCAAAGATAATACCTTGGAAAATTATTCCTTGCTGTCACATTGCTTGCTGATGAGAAAGCCTCTTAAAGGGATCAGGAGAGTTCCAATTGCTTTGGACACCAGTGTTAAAAATGGTGGGTTGCTAGAGATGGTTGCACTGGAAGAGAAATAGCATGGGTGAAGTATTCTCTTTGGTCCTGTCCACATGACTTTCTGGTGCAGTACACCTCCGGTGCAGTTCTCCAGCATGCCCCTGAACCCTCCCAGGCACATCTGCTCTGTGGAAGGTCCTCACCTATGAGACTTGCTTTGCCAGTGCGTCCAGCTGTTATTCCAGCCTGTGAATTAAGTACCCATGCACACTCTGTTTGCTGTTGTCTCTCAGGCTCTTTTGGTGTTTTCCTGCCTCAGCATGTCACACAGGTAAAGGGAAACCAGGCCAGCAGCCAGGACTCTCTGTTTTCCCACTCTGTGCTGGTGTCCTGCCTGACAGAGCAGCCATGGAAGGCTGGGCAGGGGAACCACCCTGCAGGTCTGGCCTGCTGTGTTGGAGTAGAGAGGACTGAGCACTTCTTGCAAGCTTTCACAGACAGGCCTCAAAGATCACATTCCCTGTGGGTGGCAGGCAAGAAGCCACTTGTGACCCAGAGCACTTAGACACCCTGAAGTGACTCTGTGCCTGGGGGACAGTGCTCCAACAGGCTGTGTCACAAACAGGTCGTGTTACCCAGTACAGCCCACTGTGAAGCCCTTACGGTGACAACGTCCCAAGCGCTCACAGCACATGGCCCTAAATCTGAACTCTGTAATAGAAGGCCATAGATGACTTTGTACTTTCCCCTTCCTCTCCACCTCCCCTGGCAGGCACACCACAGCCAGGTAGAACAACAAAGGGCAACCTTCTTTCTCATAGGAAAATGCCACATGTAACAGCCTAGCATGCCTTAGGGACAATATGGCTCACTAAGGACTACAAGGTTTTTCCCAGCTCTTGTGCTGCTGGTCTCTCTCAGATCCAAGATCAAACTGGGGCTGGGTTTGGAGATGATCCAAGGCGAGATCATGAAGGTATCTAATGGATATATGTTCGTACTGAACTACCCAAAGCAAAATCTGTAAGGCCAAATGACATGGGTGGGAAAACCAAGACAAACTTCTTGGATACAGAAACTCTGCCTCATGTCTGATTGCTATAATAATAAGATAATTAAATATACTGAACAATTAGCTCATGAACCACTACGTCTGCAGTCACTCGATCCTTACCCTCAACTGATACCAGGTCAAGGGACACAACACCCTGCTTCTGGAGTCCAGCAGCACCTCACCCTTCTCCTCCCACACCATAAGTGCTTGAAGGTCAAAAGAGAGCAGTAAACCAACAAATCTGGCTCCAAAAGTGTTGCTAGTAATTGCCGAGAGGTCACACAGATGAAACCATGGCACACAAGGTGATCATGGGGTTACATATTACAGATTTTCCCTTCTCATCTTCACATCTGTCTTTTATTAAAAGAGACCAAAGAATTCATCATGCCATCCTTAAAAGATAACAAGCTTATTAAGTCAAACACTGAGCTGAGCTGTGTTCTGCCTAGGAGCAAATCAAGTCTGTGTGAAATCCTGGTTACAACTGAGGCAGCATGTCAGCTCTGTTTTGAAGGCTCACGTGTACCCAGTTAGTACCCAGGTCCTGAGTTACCTGCTGCAAACAGGTGAAATTCACCCAGTATTTTTAAGATAGCATATTGATACTATTTTCCAAAGTGTTTTGAGGAGTTGCTAGCCAACATGCTATAAGACTCGGTGTTTATCTTTTGAGTCATGCGTCAGAGGTAATTACTTCACAGGCTAGGTGTGTCATTGGGAAGCACTGAAAACTCCCTTTGTTTCAGGTTACCTGCATGCCTCAGTGTGGCAGGTGAGCAGTAATCAACCCGATCCCCTTCTCCTTCAGCGAGGCCTCACAGAGGTTATTTGGCTTGGTAGCCTCTTTGTTTCTGTGTTACTGGCTTTAAGGCAGCTGGGGCTGATTAGATAAGGTGACTGTATCTGCAGCCTTAACATGAAATGGATTTAGTTCACACTCAGTCTTTAGCGAGGTCGTTGAAAACTAATTAAGGATATATGTAGCCATTTGTAAATTGTGTATTAGCGGTTTGCTGTGAAACACAAATATTTTTTTCTTCTGAATGAATATTTAATTAAGGTACAGTTCCAGGTAAGTCCTTGCAAACTAGCAGAGTTAAAATTCAGGTCTGGTGAAAGTAGGCAGTGTTCTGCTTTGTTTAGAAATGTCACCGTGCTTATTCTTGCCTTGTACTTGGTCTTACGTCTTTATTAGTTCCCGCCTGTTTTCAGCATTATTGTGTTATCACAGAGCAAACAGAGGATTTCCCAAGAGATAGGTGGATGCTTGTACTTCAGACTCCAACTTGGTGTCTCGCTCATGATATACTAAGGTCAAAATTAGTCTCCCTTATCTGCAAGAAAAATCTCCATTAGTATATTCTCTCCTTATTCAGCACAGAGAGCTCCCTGTGCAGCCTGCCCTGCTCTTGGGCAGCTGCAGCCTGAAGGGAGCAGAAATTACACCAGTTCCTAATGGCACTTGGAAATGTTCATGTCCACAGCACACACAAGTGATGCAGGATAGGAGAGCTAATGTAAGGACCAGAGATAAACAGTGTCCCCAATATTACATAGTTTCTGTTTCTCTCATTGTTGAATGCAGCCTTTAAGATTAACCAGCCTCACACTGCAAAATAAACCTGATCTCTAATGTTCAAAGGGGGAGATGCCTTGTTGTGTAGAGCACTTAAGTGAGGCTAGGAAAAATATAAGAAGATATCTGAAAGAGGCAATCCTGAGTGGAAAAACAGGCTAGAGCAATATTTGGGACCTCTGCAATTTATATAGTAACCTCTGCATCAAGGAATTTTTTCTGTTTCAATTAGGGAAAAATATGAGAAAATAGTCTTTTGATAGCAGGCACCAAACTGCACGTCATGCACAGCTTGTAGTACTGGCTTAGCTGAGGCAAAAGCCAGGATAGATATTTTATCTTGGCTGAGTACTTAACTGCAAATTGCATTATAGATAATGCATCTTCTGAAATGGAATGAGAAATACAAGTACCAGTCAATATAAACAACTTTCACAATTTACACTATAGCACTTGGCTGTGGAGAGCACTGGCCAGGACGTAGAATCACTGCCATTCAGTCTTGAGACTGGGGTTTAAGGCCTTTCTAGTGTTACAGGCTGGATTTGAGAATCACTAGGTGAAACTCAAGAGCTTAGTTTATGCTGAAAGTCAAACAACATGGTCCTTCTGATCTTAGAAGGTGTGAGTCAGCATCATATCACAGGAAAAGAAAAGGTACTCTATGTGCATTAATTGTATGTTGAACTCTGCATTCTTAGCCCTGAAATTTAACTACAAGTCCTGGCACTCTTAGTTAAATTGAAATAGCTTATTACCTGTGGTTTTGAACTCTTACAGCCTCATTCCCATAATGAGACCAACAAAATGTCACCAGTGTATAGAATTATAAACAACTTGAAAAAATTCCTGTACATAGGTTGATGAACTATTTTTCTCTCTATCAACAAGTGGGCATTTATTTTGCCTCCACCTTACCACTCACATCTGCTCTACGCACAGATCTGTGCTCTGTTGGTGAAGCACATGAACTAAGTTGGCTCACATTATTTGAGATGCAGTTTTTGTCAGCACTGTCTTAACACATCTCTACTTTGATGTTAAAAAACCTCAAAAAAACCCAAACAAGTCCCACAAAATGAAACAAAACACCAACAACCAAACCAAAACCTAAAACAGCTGGTCCCCATAGAGAGAGTTCAGATGTGCAGGGGGTATTTACAGTATACGGCACTCAGCTCTGCTTTTAATCAGATTTCAAATAAAAAGCACAAAGGAAGATATCAAGGTGGAATAGAGATTACTTAACCAGGGAAACTCCCTTCCTCTTTCCTTTCTTATCACAGGCATTAAGATCATTATTTCATATTAAGACGTAAAAGCTGCGTTGCCCCTAGTTTCCATTTGCTTTGAGCCTTGGACAAACATGACTGGATTTACACATGTGGTATAATCTCCACAAATTCAGTATGTCATGAACTTCATTTATCATTTTACGTTTTTAAATAATACCTTGTGACATGACTGTTCTAATTCAGTCATTCAATAGATTCAGAAAACTCTTGGTGCTTTTTCTGTTTGTTTATTTGTTGGTAAGATCAATAATTCATTGCGGATTTCAGTTACAGAGATGATTACCATAGAATTTTCTTCCCTGATCACATGCATGTTTAAACCTGCCTTTACTTTGAGTAATACTTTATCTGTATTTTACCTATCACTAAGTCTTGCCTTCCCCATCTATTGTAAATAATTTTTCAGTCTCAATGTACACAAAATGTAAATGCAAAATTATGTTTTGTTTCAGTTGAAAAGAAGATTTTATTGCACAGTTTACATTACTCCCTGTGAAATTTTCCTGGGGAAGAAGTGTAAAGAATGTGTTACTAGAGTGGTTGCTAAGACAACTCTCATGGGAACTGAAAGCAAACGGTCTTTGGGATTTCTCAGAATTTTTGATGAGAAGAAACATATTCATAATCTTCCTTTGAGATTTTCTCTCCTTTTATGATGGGTGAGAACAAACCAGATAAAAGCTTGAAGCCTTATCTGCTTCTTTTTCCTTCTTACAACATCTTAAAATAATCTTTCATGAACTTAATTATATATATGTTTCTCCATAACCTACCATGCCCTCATTAGGCTCCATGATGGTCAATCAGAGGGACAGATAAACCCAAGGACTATTTGGGGCTGCTGCTGGAAATCAATAATTGCAAAGATAAGGGTCTCCCAGCATGTAACCACTGGATCATTTAATGAGGTTTATTTCCAGGCCTGAATGCACCTAACAATTTGTTGGTACAAAAAAACAAAACCTTGTGTGAATCCATGCTCATTGGAAAACAAACAAAACCTCAATGAACAACTGAACTTGGCAGCAGCTTCTCATTTAGGAACAATCAGAAATGAGGCACAAGCTTTGCGCTGTTTTACTTCATATTCCCCGTTACAAGAAACCCAGAAAATGGCTCAAGAGTGCTTTGTCAATAGATGCTGGTCCCCTGTAACCTGAATTTGTTGCGTTTTCAGTAACCTCAGCATGGGTAGTGGGAAAGCAGCTCTCAGTGCAGACAGAACTACAACTTGCCAGGTCCTTTGTCACTCTTTCTGAAGTCTGACATTTCAGGAATTATAATGCCAAAATTTAAGAAAGTGCAGTGAGGAATAAGATGCTTATTCAGTTATGCACAATGAAAAAGAAGCTTTTATCTGTAATACCATGAAGTTCTTTTTCCTTCTACAACTCTTCCAATTGACAAAGAAAATCAGAGAAAAGACTCTTGACTGTCCTAGATGAGAGAAAATCTCCTTAACTCTATACATGTCTCAGAACATGGCATCCTTTCCATTAACTACTATAATGAATGTCCTTTCTTTAAACTGGTATACTAAATGCACAGTCTATGAGTTGTCAAGTTAGTAGAAAATCCCTGAAGTAAATCTGTCCAGCAAAGTTGCTGCAAAACTCTTCCAGCTATGCCTTGCCAAACCTAGATGAAGCTTTCTAGGGAGTTCAGGTCTGTTTCTTGTTGAGACTATTGATTTTGTGTGAGCAACCAAGACTGGTGGATTTAAGGCACGAGATTCCATGTTTCCTGGTTCCAGGATGATCCAGCTTAGTACGTTTTATACTGACTAAAAATTGACTGGCACAAAGCCTGTTAAGCAAAAGCCACTTTATAGCAACAGCGACATTCGGGCAAATACTTGGGCTTCATAAATGATTCACATAAAGCTGAAATGTTATTACAGATTAAAGTAGAACAGGAAAATTCAATGGGTCTTCTCTCTAAAACAGGGAAGGCAGGCTTGGTGAGGATGACACCGCTGGGTTAGGGGTCAGTAAGGTACAGGAACTGTTACAGGGAAGAAGACAGAAACTCTGTTCTGCTACTGACCTGCCGAGCAATCGGGATTCTTTCATCACCTCCTCTGCCTTATTAATTCCTGTAAATGGTTAGTAATGCTATCCTCTTAATAAAGCAGGTTAAGAGTAAGTGCGGGATCAGAGCAGATCTTAATCCTATAACTTAAAAGCTTCATTTTGATTTGGGTCTTACGCTTAATTGTGAGGTCTGACTGAAGATGGTGTAGTTAGAGTGGCTGTAAAAGCTCTCTCTTGCTTAGCTAATGTCTAAATCTAGAAGTAACCAAATTTGATAAAATTTTCATGTGGAAATTTCCCCAAATTGCACATTTGTATGGGGTTTTTTTCACATTTGTATTTCTGCCCCAGGATGTCTTGATGTGGGTTGATTGTTTTGCACCTATTTCATGCCTTCTCCAATATCCATTCACACAGACTCCAAAAGGGATTCAGTCTGTAAGCATTCTTAGACAATGTTTATTGGTATTATGCATGGTGCCCATGCTCCCAAAATTCACTATACTGATTTTCAGGACACTCTCAGGAAAACAAGAGATCTGAGGACATTTATCCCCAGTCTGGAGGAGAGGGGAACTGGATTGATTTGCATCTGCAAAGGATGAGTATGCTTCTGTATAAAAGGGAAGAAGGGGCTTGCATTATATACCTTCCCATCCTTCTAGGGGGAGCGGGGAGAGAAATATAAAGGAAGGAGCTCAGGGACCCAGCTAGAGAGGAGAGTTTTGTACTGTCACAAAGACATCTTGCTACCCCTACGTAGCTGAGTGTTCGATAAGGTACTGTGCTCTGCAGGCAAGAGGGTTTGAAAACATACCCAGCGCAAGGCAAAAGCCCAAGGAGGAGGTGAAGGGTGTCTAACATAAACTCCAAGCTGGCAGTTGTTCTGGTTCCTTCCACTGAAGACAATTCTTCCTGTGCAAGCTCAATATGTTCACAGTGGCTGGTTTTGGGTGGAGCGGTGTTGGGCAAGCTGGTAGTTATGGATGTCATTGAGGTATCTGCCTTTTCCCAGGTATTGCAGGGGATTGTGGGAGAATGGCACAAGGTTATATACTGTGGCAAACAGGAACCTAGAGACTGTGTGTTGCCATACTTAATTATTAGTCACCTGAATTCCTTTTGCCTCCCGGTCTGTGTGGTTAGGAAGCAATGGTAAATATTTTTTAAACCTCCNGGGTTTTAAGCTTGGATATGTAACTAAACTGTTGAAACAAATACTTACCTGACCGATTGAGGAGAGTATGATCTTTTAAATGAGACATTTCTTTGACATGCAGTTTCTTCAACAGGAAACCCCAGGGTGATGGTCTCTGAGCCCATGCTGAGCTACAGACAGGAAAGGATTTTGGGAATGGAAATCTCACGGAACGGAAATCTCACAGAATGGAAACAGGCTCTCCCTTCAATCTTTGGAATGCTCTGCTTCAAGAGTATGCAGACACACACACTTTTTTAGCTTTCTCTTTTTTTTCCAATCACAGCCAAAATGTTAAGATTTTAAGACTATGGAATGAAAATAACTATCTTTTTCCACCCCCAAAAAAAATCCACAAATGCCACTTAAGGTTCTGAGTGAGAGCTGCAAAAGCTGAGTTCTTACATCATGTCTTACTTGGAACAGTTGTTCCTTGTGCTCAGCAGCTTACCCAAAACACTGTGATAATCTGGGCTGGTTCGTTTCCAGTGTCATCCCACTGAATAAGGCATGAATCCCACCATAAACATATTGATTAACAGAAGAGCATAGAAAGTCTCCTCACAAATCACATTTTTTGTTAAATTAACCTGATCCAAGGAAATCTCAGTGGTATTGCTTCATCTGAAAATGGAGGCCATATCTGTTTCCCAAGGATGTTTGATTCCATGGCCCTTTTCTTGGAAGCTGTTCAGCTTAGACTATTTCTTCTCACTTGTTGTTGCAAGCTCCCACCCCCATGGGTCTGTTTTGAAGGTAAAGCCTCCTCTAATCCCCAAGGATCATGCAACAGGAAAGGAATATAACCATGAATTCTCTCAGCCTCTGACTCGGCTCCCTTCCCCTTTCTCTCACAGGCCTGACACAGTAATGATTCTTTTAGCGTGGCACAACCAATTGTTGCTTGGTGGACTCTGTGAGGGAAGACACCATTTGGATCTCTGCCAAAGCAAGGCCTGTATTGTTAGGGCAGTCCTTTTTATTACCGTCCCTTGATATTTCCCAGGCTCCCTCTTGCCCTATACATTTTCCATTTAGTGGGTTGTTATTCTCCCTGTTCTGTGGCTCCCCACTGCTGTCCTACGCCTTTTCTGGCCAAAAAGACAGGCACTGGTTGAAGTGGGATGTTGCAGCCCACAGCTTGGGTACAGGCTGTGTGATTTCCTCAGTCTTACAGCTCAACTACATGCCATTGCGGGCACAGCGGAAGAGCCGTGTCCTACAGGCCGTTGCCCATGACTGTGTAAATACAATGTGCTCTTGTGACCAGCCAAGCAGCGACGAGATGCTGGGGGAGGCCAGCAGCTCCTGGCAGACACCATCTGCAGAAGTGTGTTGCATTCATGGCAGAGGAGGGAGCAGGAACTGGGGACAGACACACGGACTTTGTCATCTTTCTGCGCCTGTAAATTGTTAGGCTACTTGCATAAACTTTGTTCAGTTTTATGAAACCAACTGAAGTATACTCTCTCTCCTTTTATAGTTTCTGAGCTTAGATGGATCTTCAGTTTTCCCTTTTGCTGCCATTGCTGAAAAACCTGCTTACACACAAAGCAAACCATGTGTTTTGTTAACTAATCACGTCTTCCGACCTCGCGCCTCATGAAACGCAGCGACTGTTTCAGACCAGAAACCTGGAACTCATTCCCCCTTTCCCCGGGGGGCTGGATGGAGCGGGGGGCGCCCACGCACAGCATCCACCCCTGGGGGTGCTCTGTCTTCCTAAGCCGGACATCGGTGCCCCGGCGAGGCGGAGGGTCTCCCGCAGGGCTCGGGGGCGGGCTGCGGAGGAGAGGAGCGGCGGGGGGCCCGGCCGTGCCCGCCCCATGGCACCTGTTGCCCGCCCCTGTCTCACCCCGCGGGGTCCGGGCGGCTGGATGGTGCGGAGCGCCGTGTCCCCTGTGCCCGGGGGCGAGGGCTGCGGGGGTGCCCGGCGGCTGGGCGAGGCCGTGCCCTGCTCGGAGGGCGGCGGGGCATGGCTGGCGGTGCGGTGAGTCACCATCGGGCCCCACCTGCCGTACTTAACCCGCCGCCGGGCGGCCCCGCCACACTCGCGGGCTGCGCTGCCGCCGTGGCCGGGAGCGCCTCCTTCCTCCTCCTCCTCGTCCTCCTCCTCCTCCTCCTCCGCGCGGGGCGCTCGGCTCAGGAGCGGCGGTCGCTGCATGAACGTTCGTCTCGGGAGCAGCAGAAGCAGCAGCAGCCCCCAAAATGCCGAAGCCGGTAAGTGGGGCCCGGACGGGAACGGAGGGAAGGCAGGAGGGCGCCTCCCGGTGCCGTGTCGGGCGCCTCCCGGTGCCACGGAGCGGGCTTTGCCGGTCTGGAAGAGGGGCTGTGTGAGCCCAGGTGGCTGCTCCCGGTGCCGGGAGTTCGGGCTGGGTAACCCTGATGGGCCGGGCGGTGCCATGGGGAGCGGAGCGGAGCGCGGGGTGCCCGTCGTGCCGCAGCCGCGGAGCTGCCGGGAGCGCTGCGGGCAGGGACGGGCGCACACACACACACGGAGCGGAGCCTCTGCCCGGGCAGCTCCCAAAGCAGAGAGGAGCTTCCACCGCCCGCCCGGCTCACGAGGGGTGGCAGAACTGCGCTGGCTGCCATTTGGTACGCGCATGGCCTCTGCATTTCTGTACAGGAAACGTGTGTGCGGCTGTACACAGGGGAGAAACCCCCTTCCCTCCTTGTTTTGTGAGCTAAAAACTAAATGCCAGGGGGTCCTAAAGCTGTTCTCCGTGGTGGCCTTTACCAGTCATTATCAAATTCCTGCTTCCTCTTTTCTTTCTCTCTCCCTTTTTTTATTTTTTCAATGAAACGGACTTGTGTTTTTCATCCCTCCTTCTTTCTGTTGACACCACCACCTGCTCACCGCCTCCCCCCTCCGACCTTCCAGTCAGATTTTCGCTTGTTTTATTTTAAAGTCTGCCGCTGCCGTGCCAGTTAGAAACGGCAATTCCCGCGGGGAACCAACCGCCTCGTGCGGGGCTTGGAGCAGTCATTGGAGCAGGCGCACTTTTGAACTTTGAAGAGCATAATCGGAACAGATTGTTCCTGCTATCTGTTTTCAACAGAGACAATACTTAAAGTGCGGTGAAGGACTTATGTATTAGCTCACATAGGTGAAATAAGAGCAAACAAGCTTATCTTTATGGTAATAAGTAATTGATGTTTTACCACCATAACGCTGAAGTTAGTTCAACTTTTTTTCTTTTTTTTTTTTCTTAAAATATTTAGGTTAACTTACATTTCAGTTTCTGTAAACCTAAAAAAAAAAATAACCCCCCCAACCAAACAAATGACCCCACGCCAAATGGTGCGTGTTCAGTCCTTTTGAGAACTGACAAATCTTTAGTCTCCCTGTGTGTATTTCATCAGTGGTCAATGATATAGTGTTGCATATAGTAATGTATACTGAAAGGACCCCTCTGTAACTGGGGAAGCAAATATTTAATTTACAAAGCATTGATATGAAAGGTTGTGTGTGAATAATCTCTCTCTGCCTTATTAGCTGTTTGCTAATTACAGAATGCTTTCTTGAAATATCCTGGTTGGAATAATCTGAAATCCTGGTTTAGGACTAAGTCGCACTGGAAGCCATGGACAGGTGTAGAAAAACTCTTTAATCTCTTAAAAAATAATACAGCTGTGTTTATCTTTTTGCTTGGCATGGCTATGTTCGTATTCCCTCACAGGTGATGATTTTTCTTTGTTTCTTGCATAACAAAGGTGGATGGTGTAAACCGCCTTCCGCTGGGGAAGGCAGTGGTAGGCTAATGGTTTCTGCGATGTGACCTACTAGCTGGGATTTATGGACAAGACTGTGTCAATAGTTTGTGCAATATAAGCCTTTTATTATTATTATTTTATCGGCTGTTCAGTAGGGCTAACTGCCACCTCACTGTAAAGGGAAAAGAGGAATTTTGCAGATGTTATTTTAGTAAAACACTGTTTGGTCTGACTGCTTCAGACTGAGACTGGATTTGGATCCTTCCCAACTCAGCTCATTTGATCTTAATACAGCTAAGCAGGATTTGTGTCAGTTTGTATGAAGAGAGGATGTAAAGCTGTCACTACAGAGGCAGGACAAATGTGACAACAGCCTTTGGCATGTGTGAGGAATGATAGTATGACCTCTTGGGAGGAACAGGGAAGCAGTTTTAGTTTCTGATGGGTATTTGACATGGGTGCTAAATATTTATTACCTGTGCTTGTTTGCATGTGTCTTGTCTGCATGGTATATGTAAATATGATGTTGCTTGGCAGACTTCATGCTGCTGTGTGTGAAGTCTGACACACTGGTCATCAGTTGTTTACAAGTAAAGGTTAAGATGACTGAAAGCAAAATTTTGGCAACATCGCCTCTTCTGCCCTTCCCCACCACCCCGGAAACCAAACCTTTATGTGAAACTGTATTTTTAACAAAAAATGTGCATGCACGCATAGAGCTTATGGATCACATTTGTAAGCCATTATTCCACAGTGAACAAATGTCAAGCCCATTAACACTAGAAGCAATTTTATATTTTAATTGATTTCCAAAGTACCAGAAAGTCAACTGTGTTCCCAACTCTGTGGTAACATTTGGTCACAATTAGTTGTATCTGGTGCATGCTTACTGTGCTCAAGATAAATTTTAGTAACAGTCCTGAAAATAACTCTGAAATAAGTATATTTGTTCATATAGACATATGTTAATATATAATTTAACACAGGCATTCTGCCATGTGTAATAGTTACAAAGTAACAAAATCTTTCCAAGGTAATAAATGTATAACTTCACCCAGTCCATAAGGGCTTATGGCTGGGCACTCATAAGCAGTTCAGATACATGGTTTCCACCTAGTCTATACAAAGGTTCATTAAGCTTTACGGGTAGTCAATTAATATGTAAGGAGATGCAAGAGGTGCCATCTTGTCCGAATCTTTTGCGTTATCGGGAAACAAGTGAAATGCTTAATAAACTTACTTGCTTAACCTTGCATCTTTTCATCACTACAGTGTCTGTGTGCTCTCTGCATTTTTCCTAGCTTCGTGGTGCTATTTTATTTCTGTTTGACTCATTGAGTGGATGGTGTTTTAGGTGAATTATATTCTTTTGCAAAACAAACCAATCTAATAAATTGTGGTTAGAACAGCATGGCTGCGGGCTAATGAACAGTACTTACCGAAGGAGAAGGAAATGTGATCTTTGTTCTATAGAGCTGTTAATTTGATCTGACCTACCAGCATTCTTGGTTACTTTATTGAAGGTGGATGCTTTGCTTTGTTTTTGATATTTTTTTTTTTGGTTCATCTTAGGGGAGGAAAAAAAACCCCAACCTTAAAGTTTCTCAAGAAATTGAGTCAACTTTATAACAGAGCATTTGATTGATATAGTGTCACACAAGAACTTTTAACACCTGTGTGCACATATATAAAACTGTGTTTAGAGAAGACAGCAGTAAATGCAGTCTAACAGCTTCTGATGCTAAAGAGAAATTACAAGTGAATAATATCCAGAGGGACCTTGCTTTTTTAATACCTTTATTAATGGCCTGTGGTCAGAAAGCTGAGCATAGTAATGAAATGTGGTAATGGCCATGCTGTTCAGGGGGAGGTATTATTGATGCAGAAGGCCAACATATAAAGGGGATGGAAGGACAGGAGTAATAAAGTCCCACTGCAATAGTTATACTTGGAGGGGTAGGGAAAGAAGGTCCCTCTCTAAATAGAATAGGAGGAGATGGATTAGTCAGTGGTAGAATGACTGTGCTATTGTCCATGTCATCCCCAATGCATAGGGTTTCTCTAATAGAAAGCATTAATAGAAGGAGCTAGTGAGATAATTCCTTGAGTGTAGGTTGCAGTTATCTGTATCCAGAAGAGACAAATTCAAACCCCCTAGAGAAGGGGTTTGGGATGACCAGGGGCAGAAAAACACCTCATGATAAAAGGGTGCTTGGCTAGTGTAGCCTGGGAGAATTCAAGGAGTTATCTCTTCCTTCACAAGGATTTAAATGCCAAAGAGAAGGAAGAATTGCTTTAAGCAGAATTTGTTGTTTGAAACTTTAAAACTTTAGAGCAGTTAAGTGTCGGTGGAGGGTTTTTTTGTGGGTGGGTAGGATTTATTTTTTTTCCTCTTTCCTTGCTGAATGTATTAGAAGACTATTCCAAGACCTAACATCCCGTAAGATAAAATTTGACAAGGACACAGTTTAATCCTGCTGCCTTTAGGAGTGGGGAAGTGGAACTCGTGTCTCAAAAGGTTTTTCCCAGCTCTGTGTTGTTAATAATATGCTAGTGTGTGCTGGGCATTAAGTGGCCATCCATATCTGTTTGATGTTGAATATATATGTATTCTGAAAAAAAAAGCTGAAAACAGCATGCAAGTCTTCTGCCAAACCTTTATCTATCTGTGAACAGAATATAGCATTAAAATTCAACACGTTTTCAAGAAGCTGGCCCAAAAACATATGAGTGTAGTGACAGGAATTTATTCCTAAATATAAGCAATTAATAATTGTTCCCAGATCTTCCCGATTTATTGTTGTCTGTATTCTGTATTCTTCTAACCACGCATAGTGGTTTTATCTCAGAGCTTTTCACAGCAGATTGATATAAGTGGACTGAAGTAAAAATACTTTTTCATATTCTTAAGTGCCCATAATTAATTAAAATACTTATCGCTTACTGATAGCTGTAGATTTAGTCAAAAATAAAATATTGCCCTTCTAAGCACCAATTGCAGTTCATAGGGTGATACCATGGATGGTGTACTTGATACCAGGGGACGTTTACTCACTTTGGTGCGAAAAGGAAACCTAAGGAAGCTTCCATTTGCCAAATGTAAGAACACCCACTCACTGCTGCAAAAGAAAGGTGGAGGATTCTGAGTAGTAAATTTAGGGAGTAGTTAACAGATGACTAAAGTTATAAGAGAATGAGTTCACAGTTTCGTCAAAAACCTTATTTACTGCATGATCTGAGTAAGCATTTCCGAGGGCAGTTTGTTCTGGGTTGTTAGCTGCTGCAGAGAAATCAAGGGTGTTAACTGTTATGTTAGTCACTACTTAAAGAATTTCTTAGCCTTCTTAAAGGGCAAAGGGGGAGAGATTAGCCTTCCTGTTCTGCTGCCTCCGCCCACATGAACATCTTCCCCTGTCCATGAAAAAAAGCTGCGGTATGTCAGAACTTTTTGAGAGTAAGATTTCTTGATGACCCCTGAAGATTCCTGCATCAGTGTCGGTCCTGTTTGGCACACTGTGCCCAAAGAGCTTTACGCGCATTGTAAATCCCATAATCACTCGATTGACCTTGATGGAAGGCAGTGTTGCCCAAGACGATTGAACCAAGCTGCACACTGTGTTAAGTAATGTACTTTAGCTGCCTTGTGTGCTTGCTTTGAAGCCCGGTTTTTGACAGAGATAACATTTTAGCCTGTGAGCTGAGAAGTGCAGCAGAAGCAACTGAAGTCTCTGGATTTTACTGAGCAGAGTATGGGATCCACGTCCTAGGACAGGGTGGAAATGTTTCGTATATGAGGCTGGAAACAAGATGTAGCTCACTATAACAGCTAACCACATTGTCTCTGTATTGCTCATGTATTCAGATCCAGGTTTTGTTTCTCTTTCCATTTCCTACTTCATTGTGGGAGAAATTCACCTGCCTTCTCTGCACCTGCTCTCATCTTTGAGAGAGCATGGGTAGCAGCCATGTGCCCATCTGGGGCTCATCAACACCTGATACTAACAGCTGTCAATTAAAGTAAAAATCCCCAGGCTAAGAATTAATGTGAAGGACTCTTCTAATTGAGTAAGCAAGAAAAACTGTTGCTTGATGACCATGGGCTTGTATCTGGCTTCCTACTCTGTAGGGTCAGTGGAAGGGGTGCTGACACCCCTATACAAGGCCTATAGACTTCTGCTACCTTTTAGGAGGGAGTATGGGATCGCCCTATTGAGAGAGAGTTTGTATGCATTTAGTTCTCCCTCTCACTGTCATGAGCAAGTGCTGCAGCTGTTGTGTAAAACTCAGAGGTATCACTATCATCATCTCTTCCTGCCTTGTTCTTGCATGAAAGTGTCAATGTTTGCTGTAGCTGTTCTAACCTCTGTGTGGAATGTATGTGAGAAGAGGGTTTTCTGGGGATGTGAGTGGATGGGTGTTCCGTTGAAGAATCTTGAGCAGGTTTATGAAATGGTGCCAGAGCAGCTCAGCTCTGACAGGAGAGCACCACTGCAGATGCATAAGAGCAGATCTGTGGGCTGCCTGCCACCTGACGAATTAGGGATTAAAGAATTTCACCTTGGTACCCAAGTGCCTCAGTGTAGCCTGTGTAGCCCAGTAGGTGACTTCAAAATCTGTACTGTGAGATCTGGGCTTCAGTGTTATTTGTGGCATATAACGTTATTCTTTAATAAGTAGCTGAGTACACTTAGCTTGCTTAACTCCTTTTCTTTGTAGAGGTAAGTGATTGTGCACAGTTCCTGTGCAGTGTTCCTGCTGCACAAACTGTGGTGTGAATTGGCAGGTGGATTTGCATAATTGATATTCGGTGATCTCGGTATGGCAGAGAATAGTTTTTTCTCCATAACAACTGGTGCAGCTATGGAGACAAACTTGGAAGGTACTTTTTCTGCTCCCATCATGGTCAGGAACTTTGGGAACCACAAGTGGCCTATTTGTTTGCCATCACACTTCTATGGTGAGGGGTCTGTGAAGAGTTCCATCTCAGAAACCCTTAAACTGTTTTAGGGGCTAGGAAGGGTCGTTTTGCTGATCCTTGCAATCAATTTTCCTTTATGATCTGTAATTTCTCAAGAGCAATATCTTTGTGTTTAGGTGACATTCAGGACTTGCAATGCCCTACCTTTATCTGGGAGCAAATAGTACCTGTAGCATACTGTTTGAAGTACCTCTTTGGGAAGTAGAAGCATTGTAGTGTATTTCGCATAGATCAGGCTATCAAGCTATCAGAGGTAATCACGTCACATAATCCCACTCATAAATTTCACTAATGCCAAGTGGTATGTTCCACTGTGGTCCATGAGGTAAAGTAAAAGAGGCTGATATGGAACTGGTAAAACAGAAGGGTGGGATAGCCAAACAAATCTCTCTCTGACAATGCATTTGTATCTAGAATGCAGAATGAATGTACATCATTACTGGGCCTTGTGTGGACTTGTTAGACTGCTATTTCTCCTTAAGTAAATGGAGTGCATTTTCCTTCCACACTTGGATGTCTGTAGAAACGTGGCTGGTCTTGTAGGTCAGGCAGAAAGCCCCTGTAGCCTGGTAGTACACTTCTAATGTTGTTCAAAAGCTGATGCCTGAGGAAGAGTATTTCAAAGATATGCACCATTGCTTTCCTCTGAAGTACTGGAGGTTGAAAGGCTCTATATAATGAGTTACTAAATGGATTTCTGTGCACTTGTCCAGTCTCCCCTTGAAACCATGTGAACTCCAGCATTCACAGTATGCTTTAACAAAGGCTGTCCTAGATAACCTTCATGTTGTTTGGAAAGTTATCTACAAAATTCCTTGCTACAGTGCTATTTGAATTTTTTTTTGCTTGTTCATAGTGATGATGCCCTGTAGTTATTCTGTTGGTAGCGCAATGAACATACGTTCCTTGTCTACTCTGTTTGTTCAACTCATGAATTTACATGCTCCTACATCTTAGCTTCAGTTAATTTTCTTCCAAACTGAGAAGTCCTAGCTAGCATGGTAATTATTTGAACATCCTTGAGATTCTTCCAATTCACATCTGATGAAAAATATGGCTTTTTATCCTGTAATGGCTCCATCTGGGAAGAGTACAGTTATTCAGAACACTTCTCCAACATTTGTTTCTTGGATGCCTTAAACTCTCAGGTCATAGTCCTGTGAGAGAGAGTAAGTTGTAGATACATCTTGTGTTCACGCAGCCCACCCTCCTCCAACATAACTTCCACCCCAGAAGTACAACCACCACCTCTTGTGCTAGGACTGTTCATACAGGGTCTATTGAAAGTGCTGAGAGCTTTACCCTGACAGGCTGATGACTACTCGCCTGGAGACCCAGCAACATTTGACTCAGGGTTTTCCATACACCTTGCCCTCTAGAACATACATCTCTGCATAAGTGTTGGAATAAAAGGTATCAGTGTTGGTGTTCAGATTCAGAGGAAGCTCTGAGGCTATCATAGCTATTATTTAGGTTATTTGTGCCTTCAGACTCTGCCCCTGCTTGTTGTGACTTGGTACTGTGAAGTTCAGCTTTCGCAGAAATTCTGGTGTGCCTGTCATTTCCAAGTGAAGAAGCCAGGCAGAGGTAGAAAATGGTGTTTGTGTTCTGGATCAGCACTATAAGGCACTCAAATTATTTATTTTCCCTTGAGGGGATTGCAGAAGGATCATATTGCCATATATAACTGACAGGTGAATACTGAAGATGTTAAATTGTTTAGAAGACTCTGAAATTATATTAAAACTTGAAATCTCAAACCTCTATGTGATCCACACTTGGCCCCATACTGGTGTTTTTGAGGGAAGACAGCAGATCTGATTCATTCTGGACTGTGAGCAATTTCTTGGGATAAAGCTTATTTGAGGATTGGTTGTGGGGCTTGCTTTAAACTTCATATCTAAAGTCTTATTCTCACAACTTCATTATGTTTAATTAGATGCAACAGCTGTCATGATAAAACAGTCTGTGTATGAAGGAGTTTGATCCAGTGGCCTCCAGCTTCCCCCATATTTATCCTTTATGTACAAAGGACCTATTGTTGCTGCAGTCTGTGTTCCTAAATCTGTCCTAACATCCACTGAGGGCAAATGGCACATCCAGGCAGTGGTGCTATGTTAAGCCTGTTGTCACTGGCTGTGTGTTCCTCCTTTAAGGAACAGACTGCTGCTGGTACATAGATATTCTGAAAATACTAATAGAGTATTATACAGCATCAGAGAGTCTTTAAAGTGAATATTAATGTATTTCAATGAAACACCAAAAACACTCCTGCTTCTTCCTAACGTCCTTTATGTTCAAAGTAAACCATTTTTACATCTCTCACATAGAGTGAGGGCAAGTGTTTTGCATGAAAAACACCTGGGCTCATGAAGAGCACTGGGTTTTGTTCAAGGGCAATATCCTGGGGCCTTTCAGATGTGTACTGCATTTCTTTGTCTTGCCAGAACATAGGGCTGTCCCTAGGTAATTTTACATTTTAAAAAAAATTTGAATTTTAAAAATTTAAAAAGGTATCTGTCTCTCCGTTTTTCACCTTCTTCCTAACTCTAGACAGAATGATGCAACTTGCTTGCTAGGAAAAAGTTGGGGGAAACTTCAGTGAAGATTTTTCCCTGGGAAGAGTGCTTATTTGGTTTTCCTGTTCCACTGAGCAACTAATGTTAACTGTACAGAGCTGACTGGAGGTGCAGAATGCTGGAAGTCTGGCTGCAGCATAGAAATTTGGGAGCCAGGGCTGCCAGAGATGCAGTGTCACCTGTGCTAGCCACACCTGCATGAAATATTCATGATCATCTAGCATGCAGAGCATTATTGCATGACCTAAGATAGCGAACTGAATTACAGCCATGGCTGCTTCTTGACTTTTCACTCAGATGCCTACTATGCAGTTAGTGCATGCCGACAGAAGAGATACCAGGCTTTCATTAAGGGAACTGAGATAGGAGTGTAATTTAAGTATGGCATCTTTTGCACATCTAAACGTAAAAAGAGTTTGAATTTGCACTGTAGTATTATCTTCATGTTTCATTATAAGGAAGGTTTCATGCTGTTTTACAAAGAAGAGTTAAGTGACCTGGCTGCAAAACCAAACTCTTCTTTTGGGTTTCTTGTGACCCGTTTGTGTGTGCCAGCAGGGAGAGGGGTGTTTATTCTGAAAATTCAACCAGCTTTGTTAGAACTGGAATTTCTGGATGACTCCCCAGATCTGGGTATTCAGGGTTTTCCTACCCACAACAGTCCCCCCCACTCCAATTCATCCAGGAGTCTGGCTTTCAGATTTCACTTCAAAATTACTCTTGGCTTCCCCTCAAAGTACTTTTCTTCTCTTCAGAAAAACTGCTACAGAAGATGTTATAAATCTTTTTCACTGTATGTGAGAATAGCAAATACCTGGGCTGCTATTGCCTTGAGTGATCTTAAAAAAAAATTCAGTTAAGTGTAGCTGATATAGTTATTGCTCCTTAAATACTGAGGATTAGTTCCCCCAAAAATACGATTGTACGAGCTGTTGTATTAAAGTTGGCTAGTAGTTAAGGCTAACAATTGTGCTGGACAATTTTAAAGTAACTACTAAATACCCTCAGTGGTATTTCCCCCTCTTCTGGGAAGGTGAGCAAGGTTTTAAGGAACAAAGACCAGCCTACTCAGCTCTAATTTTACCTGTCGCAAATGCAGCAATACCTAACTGCTTCATAGACTCAGAGGAATCCCATTGGAATGTGACTTAATTTCCCATTTATTTGCAATGAGGAAGCAATGTTTAACACGATGAGATCTGAAATGGAACACGTCCTTCGGTTCACAGCCAGAACTTTTTGATTTAGAGCGGTATGCTGAGAAACTGGGTCAGTCAAATGGGTGCAGTGAGCTTGCCTTGTCAGCCAAGGGGATGCCAATGAGGCTATCCCCTATTCATGTTTTGTGAACTGATGAGGCTGTTTTCTTCCCTGTCAGCAAACTGTGTTCTGCAGTGTGCAAGGGAAGGCTCTTGCCATGTGCTGTGCTGCCACTGCCCCCTCTGAAATCTGAAGTATTGGACAGGCAGTGTACAAAAGATTGTTATGGGAGCAGGGGAGGAGCACATGAAGGCTTTCTTCAGTGTTTTGCTGTACATCACTTTCCCATTCTCATCGTAATCAGATTCCCCTTCCTCCAGAAGACAAATGGTGTGTTTGTCACTTGCCTCTTGTTTTAGCTTATGGGTGATCCTTTAAATCATAAAAACTTAGCACTGGGGAGGGCTTGAACCTGAGTCTGAAGGCTGCATGGAAGTGGTTATATAGTATCCTAATACCTTACCACTCCAGCAATTACTGCTTCATTTCACGTTACCCACCTTGCAATAAAAGGATGGGGTTTGGGGTTTGGTTTTTTTAAATTTTTGTTTGGTTGGGGGGGCAGGCAGGGTTTGCTCTTTTTGTCTGTGTGGGCTTAAAAGTCGCCTTCTTGCCTGTAAACACATCATGCTTTAGACAGGTCCCTTTTGGAAGAGATCAGTGACATGCTTAAAAAATAAATCCAATTTGAAATAAACAAAACCCCCACAAACAAAAAAACCCTCCAAACATAAAAAACACCTGACCTGCAGATTAGTTTAGACTGTCCTTGATTAACTTGTCCCCTTCCCAAAGAAGTATTCAAATATGGGTGACAGCATTCCGACTAGCAAGTCATTAGGCAGGCAGAACAGAATAGTCACCTTTTGTAATGCTTCCGGTGACAAATACACTCAAGAATGTAATTTTTCCTTGTGTGTAATAGCATCACATCAGGAAATGTGGTGTTTTTCTGCGGGTTATAATAGACCACATCCTTGTCTACAGTCCTGCAGTGGACCCATTGTTTGCAAGACTGTAATTTGTTCATCTCCTCCTCTTGTCCATTCTCACCTCTCCAAGTGTAACATCTGTAACTATTTTTCAGATCTACCAAGATCTTTGAATTTCAGTTGTCCTCCAAAAGAGTTTTTATTTATTCTTAACTAGGTGCTGTTTGTGAATGTGTAAGTGCACTCTATCTTCCAGGGACAATGAGAACACTTAACATTGTTTTCTTACTCCCTCAATCCCACCACAGTCATGTCCCATTTTAAGGACCTTGGCCTGACATGAGAAGGTCAGAATCCGTGTCCCTGCAGTAGTTCCAGCAAGGTGAACATGCTGAGCCCAGCTGGGGGGGGTGGTTGTGCTTTGGCAGTCCTGCACTAGTGAATAGAATTGATCATTTGCTTGTGATATTAGTGACATTGTCTCCTGCTTTGAACGAGGCTGTGGAGAATGTAGATGCACAACTTGTTTGGCTGTAATTTCACATGGCTCAGATTTGTCGTATGCCTAGTCTATGTCACCTGAGATCACATTAAATATGTTAATAGATGAGGTTAGATCCATCAGGCAGGTTACTGTGTCAGAAGAAACAGAATTGGCTCCAAGTGTGTTCTTGATGTGTTTGTGTACATAAGTCCTAAAAAGCAGTATAATTAATTGAACTAATATTTCTGCAGTTGCTTGAGTTATTCATGCTACTTATCCTCTCATAGTTGTCTTCTCCCCTCCACAGTGTCTGAACTGTTGTCTTGAATCTGTTGATTTAAGTAACTTGTGGAGGACAGGAATGCAGACACTGAAGCGTTAGCAGGTCAGCTCTGAGCTCTGGAGCCTCTAGAATTGTTTTCCCTAGCCGAAGTTGATAATTTTCCCAAAATTGTTTCCAGGAGCTGGAATTACAGTTACAGTATCAGCACAATATCTTCCTTTGTTTTTGGACCTGGAACCAGTGAACACTGCTGAATGGAATGTGAGAGAATAGAGAGCAGTTTCAGTGCCCTTCTGATGCTGCTACATGAAGTTGTTTTTCCTATTACCAGATACTTAATCACTACGCTCGTCTACGAACAGCTCTGGTTGCTAAGGTCAAAATGAGATTACTTTGTCCATGCAGATGCATTACGACCCGAGCCAAGAAGCTTGTCTGTTATTTAGTCCAATAATAGTTGTTGCCTGTGGAGTGGAAGAGCAGACCTGCAGAAGTGAGGATACTACTGCTTTCTTAATAGTATCACTAATAACACTGCATTCTCTTATTTGTTAAGACTTCATATTCCCTCAGGACAAGCATGTCCATATGCATACAGTCAGTCTGTGTATGTGCAAGAAAGCTTAACAGCCTTGCATACTGCTTTTCATAGTATGTGTTGTGCAGGTACAACACTTAAAATGTGGTTGATCTGCTTACATGTAACTAGCAATTTGCCTGGGATTTCCAGATGTCCAGTGACTGAAGAAAGAAGGCAGGTCTATCTAGGGTACTCCACTGTGATACTACTAATTGCCACCACTTGGAAGCATAAGTCACTAGCATTTGCACTTGCAAACCTGCTATTTAAGAGACTAGTCTTTATCCCTCCTTAGAAAAAAGAAGAAAACATTCCTGAGAATTGTCTGAGGCATTTAGAACTGCCTAATGATAATGATAAGCAGCACACTTAAGTACCGGTTTATCCTATGTCTATGGGTAAAAGTTGGTATTTACTGCCCTTTATATTATGTATTCACTGAAAATAAATGGTATGGTCTTTTAAATGACTCACACAACTTCATGGTTTCACTGAACTATTTATTATGCAAGTGAACTTAAGGGTTATTAGATTACACGCATCAGGGTGCCATGGCTTAGTGTTTGTGAGAGCTGTGGGGTTATTTATTTTTTTTCTTCTTCTGCCTTCCCTTTCCCCTTCAGTGTAGGATGTTTTTCAGTGGAGCTGCAATATCAGGAGAAGGATGGTTAACTTCAAACGTACCATGTTGCCTGCAATCAGAGAAAGATTCTGGAGCAATGGGATCAGGAGTTAGGCATAAGTAAAAAAGCCCTATCTGTGCATGCATAGTGTCCAACACACCTTGAAACTGGGTGTTTGTGAGAGGAAGGGACTGAAGAGACAACATCATCTTGGGTTCCTGTCTACGTCTTGGATCTTCCACGGAGATATTGCCATGCGGCTGGGTGGCAGTGTGTTTCCCCCTTAAGAGAGACTATTTTCTGAATTTTTTTCAAACGTCGCTTTAATTTTCCAAGCTAAATACTCTTCTAATGTGCATGGACTCTGAAAGGCTGTCCCATAGATTGATCTGCTGACTTAGTGTTACAAGAGATGTTTTCTTGTTGTCAACAAGAAAAAAGTAAGAACAAATGCGTGACTTAAGGGCATTGCTAAGGCACAGAAGATTCCATTTTAACTACTGTAACTGCCAGTACAAGAACTTTCCATAGTCTTATAATCATTTAAATTACATTCTGAAGTTCTTTCTAGGCCTATTTTTCATCTTGCTTCTATTCTCTTGTTCCAGTTCGTAATTAGTTAACATGTCGTGGAACTGGTGTTCAGTCTTTTAGTGAAGAAAGTTCTTCAGCTTCTGTTGAGTCTTACCATTTATGGAGAGTTTTTCCTTTTAATGCAGATGACGTTGTCTCTTCAACAGCATGCTTTTTCCCCTCTGGATCCAGTTTGTTACCAATTTTCTGCATCCTAAGACAGGAGAAGAGGGAAAACTTGTGTTCTGTAATGTTTTTGTATGCACAAGCAAACTTTCTAAGGCCCCATTTGTCATTTTACATATGTTAGTCTTGGACATGAAAGTTTAGTCATAGAATGGTTACGGTTGGAAGGGACCTTAAAGATCACCTAGTTTCAACCCCCAGAATTGTCAAGTGTTATGACACGGCCTATTGAGAAGAAAGTTACATCTCACTGTATCGGATTTTTAGCATGCTGTGTGCTTAAATGCACATGGTTTTTAATATAAACCCTTGATTCATGTGTAACAGCCACGTGCTCTTCTCCCTCCTCCACACCCCTATGCTCTTAAAAATTAAAAACTGTTTTCATTTTCGTTATGACTTCAACTTTGCCCTGGGTTACTGCCAGGATTTGGTAGGGATCTTACAAATGACCTGCCTTGCCTGCACAGGGTGAGCAGGACTTCACTTGTGAAAATTGTCTTAACTGTGTCTTGTTCTTTTTGTTGCTCGTGGAAATTAGTTACGAGTTGTTCCCTGTCTTCCTCCCCAACAATACCTTGAATTGGTTAGCACCATGAGTGTTGATTTAATCGTCTTGGCACTGTGGGGAGTTTCATGTGGTCTGAGCTGAAAGAATGCCAAACTGATCATCTCTCAGTGTAACAAGCATCGCAGTTTCTTCAGACTGTCTAAACCGGCGTTTCAAGTGGGTTAGGCTTTGTTTGCCTGCTTTACTACCAGCTTCTCTGTGGCTGAAAGCTTGTGTGGAGTGGTTGTAGGTTATCCATTTAGAAACCGTGTTAAAACCATTACATTCTTCTTGAAATCAAGGCTAAGGTTTGGAGATGAGAAGCAAGAGGACTTAATATGGCACGAAGGAGACTCAAAGAATTTTCCCAGGCAGTCATCAACTCACAAAGGGAGAGATGCTGTCTCTCTTGCTCTGCCTGTCATGTGGCTATCAGTTTGTCTGAGGGAACACCAGGGAATTTCTCTTTGTCCTGCTAGTTATGCACACCTTTAAGAACAGAGTTAACCTTTACCATGTGCCCCAACTGTCCTTGAAAGCCTTTTGGATAACCAAGTATTCATGTTTCTGCATGCTTCTGGCCTTATATGGTTGAAGTGAAAAAGCAGATTACTACAATTTTGGGTCTTAATACTAAAATAATCCTTAAAATATGTAGTGGCTAAATGGCTTTAGCACTAAATAGTTTGCTATATAGCTGATCCTTTGGGAAGGGGTCTGTATCCAGAAGAGTCTTTTAGGGTTCTAGTAATGCAAGATATTCCCCTAGACTAGGGAGGTTAACTTTTTTTACTACCAGATAGCTAAGGAGAAATAGAGGAAAAGATATATAGAAAGGTACAATCTGAAATTCTGTGCTCAGCCAGCATCTTGCAGGTTTTCTGCTAAGGAGTAGGGACCATGTCCTTCTAAGTTCTTTAGCTTGTAAAGTAATGCTGATTTTACACCTACTGTGGTGTTTCAGCCAGAAGTACAAATAACTTGCCCAGTACAAACCTGAAGGTTACGAGCATATGTTTTCTTGAAGTGGGTAGAAAGGGATTAGAATATGATTAGGGATTTATTGTTGAGAGGGATTAAGCAACAGGTGTTTTTTAAGGTCACATCTTTGAATTGCAGTCTTGCTGTTCCAGAGAATTTGATATCTGAACTTCTTTTCTGCACTGGAAACACTCTTTGGGAAACCCTTGGTTCTTAAGGCACAGGAAGAAAACTTTAAGCGTAATCCCATGTTGAATCCCAAATGTTACAGCTATGTTTTCCATGAGCTCCCTTTCACTTCTTGCTTACTCTTCCATATTGCATTAGAGAATTTTTTTTAAGTCCTAATTTAAAGGACACTGCTAAAAAAAATACAGCTTGAAAGTAAAAGGGCACTAAGTCATCTTCTGTGGTTCAGTTCTGGAAACTGTCTTCAGTAATCTCTTTCTAAGAGGGTCCTCTGTCATCTGGGAGAGAGCAGGAGAAAAACAACTATATAAAGGCTAAAAAATACTTGATGCTTTCACAGAATAATTTCATTTGGAAAAGACTTAAGATCACCAAGGTCAACCAGTAACCTAACATTGCCAGGTCTATCACTAAACTGGCAAAGGTTGGTTAGACATTTAGCGTCTTGCTGAAAAAGGAGTGCAGAATTTTCTAATATATTTGACTGAAACTAGATTAGGCAACTTGTTTTATTCACAGTTCTGTGTTAACTGTAACATTGTTTCACCTAACATTTTCTCTAGGGTTTAAATATACATAATTAAGTGGCTAGGAGCTGCTGAAGGTCAAAGCTTTGTAGTGTGAGTGATTCTATTCCTTTCTTCTCTCTTATTTCTTCAGATGTACCAGTCTCTCCTAGCTCTGCCTTTCTGTAACATGGCGCTTACAAAATGTTGGGAAATTGTAATGAAATCTTGTCTGCCTGTAGCTTGCCTGTTGTCTGTCCTTGTGCTTACATGTTCACTTTCTCTTCTCTTTCCTTTAAAATACCAAGCTACAAATCTAGTTGTTAGCAGAACTATACTACACGATCATCCAAGTTTGGGTTTTTTTTTAAACTTGTTTTGTGAGGAGCTTTTTTGTTTGTTTGTTTTTTGAGAAGTAGTATAATATTGCAAGCCATATAGTCTCCTGTAGTCAGAACAGTTGGAGATAATCCTTCCCGGATTTGCCATTTTACTGGTCCTTATGCTATTCCCTGCAAGCTTAGTTGCTGCTTTTGCCTCCCGATTAACTGCTAATAGACTTTTTCTAATCATTAAACACTCTTGCCTTCTGCATTCAGTAGTAACCTCTGTCTTGCAGTCTACTGCCACTGGAGTAAATCTGGTTATGTTGTTTCTTCACTGACAGCAAGAGCTTAGTGAACTCTTGCCCTCTAGGATCATTTAGTACCTGTTACTGCTGTTTTTATGTGCTGAGTAGATCTTTATGAGGGAAAGAATGAATGTTTATCAGGTTAATGCTGATTGCTTTGCAAGAATAATCTGCAGCCTTTTGCCTTTAAAACCTCAGATTAATTCAGCTCTAATATAAATGGAAGTTAAATTATAAGTCTTAAATTTAATTTAGTCATTAGGGCCTTTCGTAATCCAAGGGATGACCTGCAGGCAGCTATACTGCACACTCACAGTAGCTCTTAGTCCAAGAGGGTTTAGGCCTGGAAAGGGTCAAGTCTAAAATGCCCTCTTGTTTAACCAGAAGATCAGTCCAATCCTGTGTTGAGTAGCAGAACCTGCAGAGCAATCTGGATAAGACAGCAAAATGAGTGCCCCAATTAAGTTTGCTGGTGTGATAACACTCTTCCAATTGAGGCTTAAGCATGTGTATTATAGAGGTTATGGTAGTGCATCAAAGCATGGAGACTATTGTACATGAAGTACCCTGTTAACACCTAGAAATAACTTTCAATACATCTTAACCAATGCTCTTTGTTTTTCTCCTTAGATCAACGTTCGAGTTGTTACCATGGATGCAGAGCTGGAGTTTGCCATCCAGCCAAACACTACAGGCAAACAGCTGTTTGACCAGGTCAGTGGAGTGTTGGTATGGGCTCTTGTTGTTTAAGTCTGGAGCACATTTTAGAGTACAGTGTTTTCTTAAGACTGGATTCCAAATCTATCTTCTCTCTTACCTCCTAATCAAAGGCCCCGGTCTGAACTAAGATCTCTAAATTCCATCACAGTAAAAGAAAAAAATTAAAACCCCTTGGAAGTGTGTTAAGTGCCAGTGAAACCTGTCTTCTGAGCATGTTGGGTGATGAAGTGTCACAAGGGATCTAAAATGCTTGGACAGTATAGGTAGCATGTAAAAATTAATCTCTTGCTTTGAAATACAGCTTAGTTCTTCTTCAATTCTAAAGTTGCAATGTTGCCCTTGTGCATAAAAGTCTTCAGAATCAGGCCTTCAGGTGGCTGATGGAGGTTCTGGCATGGCTGCATTCATTCAGAAGCTGGGTTGGAGGTAACCACTTGCCACAGGAGTCTGAGTTTGTCAAATACTGGAAAACCAGAAGAGTTTGTGACCTCCATGCACCATTTAAAGGCAACATGCCTTGTAAGAAGCCCCTGTGCAGCAGGACAAGCAGAGATTTGCACAGGCTGTCCAGGGAAGTGGAGGGCATGAGTGGCCATGACTCTCCTTCCTTACTGGTATTCTTCCTCCTACTGCATTCACAATATACAGGTCTGTTTGAAGATGGACTTACGAAGAGCAGATAAAGGCAACTAAACTTAAGAACATGAAGTTTGTAAAACTTTGTTATTATTTCCTTATGTAGCATGTTATAAAACTGAAGCAAGGCCTAGATTTCAGCTCTGAATTAAAAAAGAAGAGCAGAAAATACTTCCTTCTAGCCATTTCTACTGTAGACCTGAAAACTAAGAACTGATCTATGCAGACTTCAGTTACACATTTTAAGCTCTTTGCAAGCTGTTACAGCAATTCTTTTGCACTTCTCCCCCTGTACCCACTAGCCTTGATAGCAAAAGGTGGTTGAGTTTTAACTCAAGTAGGCAGTACTGGCTAAACAGTGTCCATTCCCTGGTCCTAAGGTTTTGTTGATACAGTTTCTTGTTTCAATGAGTTAACTAGTTAACTAGCTAAGCTTCATGGCAATTATGTATCAAGAAGAAAACCCAAAAAGAACCCTGAAAAACAAACAGGCCAGAAACTCATTAAAAAAAAGAAAAGCCCCCAAAATAAATGAACAAAATTCAAAACTATCAACAAACAAGAAAAAAATCTTTTAGTGGATTCTTGAACGGAGTGAAAGGAGGAAATAAAATTCGAATCACTGCAGATCTTCACAGTACAAAACTGAGTATTCCAACTTGTGTAGTAATTCTAACTTTAATTCCTTTTGATTATTACTGATGTGTGATAAACATCAAGTATTCATTGACTGGAAATCTGTTGAAGTGCATATGAAACCTGCATTTTTATGGAACCAACATTTGGCATTTGACCTACCAGAGGAGGGTCACCAAGATGATTAGAGGGATGGAGCACCTCTCTATGAGGAAGGGTTGGGGGATTTGGGGTTGTTCAGTTTGGAGAAGAGAAGGCTTTGGGGTGACCTAATTGCAGCTTTCCAGTACCTGAAGGGAGCCTACAAGAAAGGTGGGGAGAGACTTTACAAGGGCATGTAGTGACAGGACAATGGGGATTGATTTAAAGTGTGAAAGAATAGATTTAGTGTAGGTATTAGGAAAAAATTCTTTACAGTGAGGGTGGTGAGGCACTGGCACAGGTTACCCAGAGAAGTTGTGGATGCCCTATCCCTGGCAGTGTTCAAGGCCAGGCTGGATGGAGCTCTGAGCAACCTGGTCTGGTGGAAGGTGTCCCTGTCCATGGCAGGGGAATGGAACTAGGTGATCTTTAAGGTCCCTTCCAGCTCAGGCCATTTTATAATTCAATGATTCCATTCACTGTTGATCACCTTTGCATCAAGGTAACTTCTTCACCCAGCCCCTTTCTTGTTAATCCAAAACAGAGAAATCAGATCTCACCTCTGAGGGTGCAAAAATTCAAATGACTATAGCCCGGGTTTTTAAAAGATTAGACTGTAAGTATGTCCTATGTTCCCTGTGGCAAGTATTCAACAAGGACTTTTTTTACCCTGTATATATTAACTAATGTTTATATCTGTTAAGAGTCAGGGCCATCTCTCTGGCAGAAGAAAAAATACTTTTTAGACCTTTAGCTGAAAGGTTCTAAATCCTGAGAACATGGAAAAAGGCAGGATGTTTCAGATTCAACATACTTCTGTTTTAACTTGCTGTCTAGGTACTTCAGGATTTCTGAAGATTGCTTGTTGCAGCACTTAGTCTATCTCAATAGTGCACCATCACCTCATGATCCGTACCTCTGATGGCTACAGTTTTAAAACCTGTGATTGAAAATTCTTACCTGTATTTCAAACCTTGTTGGGGTGCATTTTTGCATATCAAGAGATACTGAGCTAGAAGTATGCAGCACAAGACCAGAAAAGGTGAAGACCATATGTTTAGCTGCAACTCTCCTGGCATCCTCTCTTCCCTTCTGCTGTGCAAGCCTTTTACCCAGGTCCTTATCTCAGGTGGAGTTTACACTCAGATTAAGCCTGTGGAGGCAACAGGTTTTCACAGGTATGGGGAGTGGCTCAACTTGAACTGCAGAACCACTGTGGGGGTGTTGAAGAAGCCAGTTATTTTTAAAAACTACAAGATGGTTTTTCAGCCTAGGTGTTAGCTAGCAGAACTACTGTGACAGTGCCCTTGTGTTTTAGGCTTTGATAGTGTAATTGTATCCTGCACGTAAAGGGGCTTATAGCTCCTTTTTGTGGGAGAGGGAAAACAGTGCAAACCTCTGAATAGTGAGTTCAGCTCTACTCAAGCCAGATCTGTGCAGAGTTTATGCTGCAGTGAGGACTGAGGTGTCCTGAGAACCAACACAAGTGGGCTCTGCAGCTTCCTGGAATACCTCCTGGGTCATCATGTGCCTTCCTGACCATGAGTAAAAGAAATTAAAGTGGAGGAGAGAGTGCCACTGGCATTTTCTGGAAGTGAATGCATTAATGGGTGGAATAGCCAGACATAAGATTTGCTGCTTCATGTGTTTGAGGAAGTGGGGAAGGTGTCTCCCATCTTGAATATAATGCCTTGGTTCTTATTTCTTCCTTGTTTTGCTACAGATGAAGTTTACAGAGCATTTCCCAGAACACAGGCTGAAACATTTTTTGTTCTCTGTATTGGAACTCAAACAGTCAAATTGTGAAGTTTAGCTTAATACTTCCTCCTTTCCTTTAGGTTTTGGGGAGAACTTGAGGGGTCATAACTTCCGCAAGCTTTCCAACTCGATTTATAGGAAAAAGTGTACTTTTTTTCTTGTAAGAGAAATTCAGAGACAATGGCCTGATAACTGCTTGGTTTTTGCAACTCTTGAACAAAGTTACAACACTCTTTTGTGCAACAGGAAGTACCAGGCTTAACATCCCCCTGCTTTTCTGCTAAGTGTTCAAAAAAATACATCTAGCTGTCAGAAAACTTGTCTTTTCTGTGATGAAATAAGCCACTTTGAGGGAGGAGGGAAAAGAAATTTTAGTCAAGTTAAAGCTGAAGTGTTTTCAAACCCCAGCTCTTTTTAAAAAGTTGTGGGAATTAGGCTTTTTGTTTGGATTGGTGGGTTTTGTTGTCTTTCTGCTTGGTTTTTTTGACATGAACTTTAGTTAGTCTTAACTAACATAACGTTGTTTCTCTCAAGTCTGCTCTCAAACCAGAGTGTCTCCAGCAACACTGTAAATGTGGAGGATGAAACAGATCCTTGATTGAGATCTTAGACTTGTTGAAGCATGTGTAACTACACCCTCTCAAGTCTGTCACACTTTCCTAACTTGCAAAGTGCTTTTAAGGAGTTCTTGCCTTCCACTCAGTTCAGTTCCCTGTGATGTCTCCATCACTCTTTGAGGGGCTATTCTGCAAATAACATCAAGGAATTATCCTGATGTTATTTGCAGTATGCAGTATGTAGTAGATCTTTCCAGATTTTTGGCTCTGACTAGATTACAGCAGTACAGGTAGATGACCTGGCAGGCAACTCCTTGTCTATAAGAGCAAGCTATAGACAAGAGTCAAGAGCAGGAGGAGGTCAGGGACTTGTTAGGCTGTATCCTCCACACCGAGGAAAAGTAGCGTGTCCAAACAGCACTGTTTTCACTAGTAAGTGTGCCATCCAGGAAATGGATTGTGTTCCTGTATGTTTCAGCAGGTTAGTATTAGGATAGATGACATGAAACTTGTCCTAATGTGGGGCCATCAATGTATTTTATCTTTCAAAACCAGCCTTTTTGTGAGTTTAAGAAAATAATATCCTTCACTGAGAATATTTGCATCTTGAACGACACAGGGACCTTACGGCAGCAGCTGTAACAAGCGTCTCTCAGTTGCTTTCTCCAGACAAATATTCTTTAGTCACAGGCAGACAAGATCACTTGAGTCATTGGGACTGCTAACTAGTTGTAGTTAGTACTAACACCATTAGAGACCATCCCACCATAAGCTTTGGTGAGAGAAATAACTCATCTGCTCCACCAAGTAGTTTTAAGATGCACCAGTAGATAAAAGCAAGTAGAAGCCCCACTTTCTGCCAAGTGTATCAGTCTAACAGTTGGTGGCCTGTTACTTGCTGTTTGTCTCACCCTGTTTCCCCAGAATCATCATCTTCTAGAAAATGAGTGGGATTAATAGCTTAGCTATGCTATTGGCATCATCTACTATGGCAGCTGTATGTCTTTGTCTACAAGGTGAAATTAAGAGATGGCAGATGAGTAGGTTCAGACTGTTGCGTGCACCCATCACAGGTGATGTGGGACTTGAAAGGATACCTGGATCTCAAGTGGAGTGTTATCTACAATAACTTTTCTTTTTTTTTTTTACCTTTCTGTTACAGGTGGTTAAAACCATAGGTTTGAGAGAAGTGTGGTACTTTGGTCTTCAGTATGTGGACAATAAAGGATTCCAGACTTGGCTGAAGCTTGATAAAAAGGTAACAGACTTTGGGCTAATTGCTGACCAAAGCTTATGTGACTCCTGATGTGTGACTGCAACTTTATAAACCCTTGTACCTTTTGTTGATTCTTCCTTAATTTTCATAACTCCAGGATTATTTTTTAGAGATAGGTTTGTTATATCCGTGGGAATTGTTTGGTGTGGTGGAAGTTTGTCCTTTCACTGTGTGAGTTGTAGAAAACATTTATCAGATGTGCAGCAGCAGCCTGATGCTGTTTTGTCTGGTAGAAGCTGCTCTGCTCTTTGTGAGTGGAGACGCATCTTGGCTAATGATGGCTTTAGGCCCTGCTTGTGCAGGTTTGGTTGTTGCACTAATTGGAAAGATGGGTCAGTTCAAGGTTGGGCAGTTGCAACAGAGTGCTGACACCTCTGAGGTGCTCCTCACAGCTCTTATGAGGGTATAAACTGTTTTTCTTGGTGGGGCAGTTGGTGACACACCTGTTTATATGTCAGGGGGCTGTTCTTTGTCAAATACTTACTGGATTGGTTTGCCATCTGATACGGCATAGTAAATCTTTCTCCACTGACCAAGGCTTGCTGTGCAAATGGAATTTTTCTGGTGTAGTTGGAAGACATAATGCATCTCCCCCATATTCTCATGCTAATAAGCAGGCAGAATTAAGGAATTCCATTAATGAGTTGCCAGTCACTCTCCTCTTGAGGCAAATGCTTCAGAGACTTTTCTCTGTGTAAAGGCAATCTGTTCTATTGTTTGAAACCCTGCTCAGTTGTGGTGTCACCTCTGTCCTCAGGTTTCTGCTCAGGAAATCAGAAAGGAGAATCCCCTCCAGTTCAAATTCCGTGCCAAGTTCTTCCCAGAGGATGTGTCTGAAGAGCTGATCCAGGACATCACGCAGAAGCTCTTCTTCCTTCAGGTGAAGGAAGGGATCCTCAGCGATGAAATCTACTGTCCTCCTGAAACAGCAGTACTTCTTGGCTCCTATGCTGTGCAGGCCAAATTCGGAGATTACAACAAAGAGGTGCACAAGCCTGGATACCTCAATTCAGAGCGTCTGATCCCCCAAAGGTGAAGGAGTTGGTTGATGTAGTCTCCCTTTTTTTTTTTTTCCCCCCTTGTTGGGCTTTTGTTATTGTTGCATTTTGTTGTTTGGTTTTCAATTCTAGTTAAGTACAAGGAGTTTCATTGACAGAATGTTTGCTTTTTGAATTGAATTGTGTACATTTGGGTTTTCTCTTGTTTTATTTCTATCTGTCATCAGAGTATGGGTTTTTTCCTCTCCTTGGGTTGATTAGACAGAGGAAGTATACTTTAGTATTCAGCTTTTATTTCCTAAATGTTGCTGCTGTACTGGTAACTGGCAGTATAAATGTCTCCTCTTTAAGAGGAAAAGAGCAGTATTAAGTTAAGAATATGTCATTCCTGAAGAAGGTTGGGTTGTACATCCTTGAGCCTAATGTAAAGTCCTAAGAGTCTCGTATGTGGAAAGCATGTTTTGAGGCTCTGCAGTCCATCCCCACATAGAATCAGTGGATATTATCAGACCAGTGGCTTCTGTTTATGCTTCCTGACAACACTGAAGCAATGTCTAATTCCAGGAATGGCACCATTTTTTGCTTTGCCTTAACCCACTGGTGTCTACAGTGTGGATGTGATTTGCTTGCAGTGTTTTGCTTATGCCTCTCATGTATCTGGTCAGTGAGCAGAAAGGCTTTGCAGAGGGTTTTTGTTCATTCTGAATTGCTCTGCTTCACAGAGTTCACCTTTGGGCTGAGTTAGGGTCTTCTTTTGGTTACGGCAAGGCTCCCACCAGGGTGAGAGTGGCAAAGATGAACATCAGTAGGTACTGCAGCACATCTAATCTTGCTAATATCTGTTTCCTTATATAGGGTGATGGATCAGCACAAACTCTCCAGAGAGCAGTGGGAAGAACGGATCCAGGTGTGGCATGCTGAACACAGTGGCATGCTCAAGTGAGTGTTTTGTGCTGGTCCTTGGGCTGGTCACTTTGTTGTTTGCTGATTACCTTAAGCTTGCAGTTCTACATGATTTTGAAACAGACTCTATGAGTTGCCTGTGTGGGCCAACTCCTGGTGTGTATTTTCTAGTTCAGTGTTGAATCCTGCAGTAAAATGCAGTAGGATATTTTGTACTAATGAGAACAGTGTGGCTTCCTGAACATCCTGGACCTGTGTATGTTGTATCAGTGGTGACTTTGAAGGGGGGGGGGGGGGGGGGGGGGAACTGTCAAACCTTAGTTATTGAAGCATTTGCACTGACAGATTGGGAAAATTCAGATACTGTACCTTTCCTACTGAATGTACCATGAGACAAGGAATGCTGTGAGAGATGAATGTTGCTAATTTTTCTGTCTGGAAATACTAGGGATTGGTAAATGGGAGTACTCTGTATATGTGTGTTCATAGATGTAATATCCTAACTTCTAAACTGAATCCCAAATGGCGAATGTTTAGTTTTAACTCCTGTGTTTGATGTGGGGGTTTAGTGAAAGTTACCTTTTCCTTCTGAGGGCTTTGTGCTTTGAGATAGTCAGATAAATGAGAAACCAACCTCTGCTCTCCTACCTGTCTCAACCAGAGAGAGTGCCATGCTGGAATACCTGAAGATTGCCCAAGACCTGGAGATGTATGGAATCAACTACTTTGAAATCAAGAATAAGAAAGGAACTGACCTTTGGCTGGGTGTTGATGCCTTGGGGCTCAACATCTATGAAAAGGATGATAAGTAAGGCTTTTGTTTTTACCTCTCTTGTCCCAAAAGGGCTGGTATGGGAGCCAAGAGACACATTTTCATTTACAGGGTCAGGGCAAAGTTAAGAAGTCTCTTGTGTTCAATTTTAGATCAGTAGGTGAAGCTAGGAAATGGGCTTTCACATCATCTGTGCTCTCATGACTTGCCTGACCTGCTAATGCTACTTACCGTATAAAGAGGGATGTCAGTTGTACAATGCCATCTGCTGAATCCTGCACAGTTGTGGCACTGAATCCTGAACTCAGGAGTTTACCAGGGTTTTTCTTGAGTCAGGTTGCCAGGCTTGCCATCAGTGGATACGAGAACCTAGACAGGCTAATATATCCTGAAGTTAATGATAGATTGTGTGTGCAATTGCCTGGTTTTGAAAAAGACAGATTATGGGGTGGGCACAAAAGCAAAGCTGGATAACACCCAGAACCCAGGGAGGAGCTAACCTATATAGTTACCGTGAACAAGGAATGAAACAAGGTCTTGCTGAGGTATGCATAGTTTTAATCAGCCCTTCTGGTGAAGGCAGAGCCACTATTAATTGAATAGTAGGTGGGAAATGATAGACTACATCTATAAATAAACATAAGAGGAAGGTGAGAACAGCTGTGTCTAAGCCTGCTAGTCTCTTCTAATACTCCATAACTGAAGGATTGAAAGGGAATTAAAATAGTTATTTTTCAGATGGAACACTGCTGTCTAGACTGTTTGGTTGCCCTCCCTCCCCCTATGTTCCAAATCTTTGTTTCATGTCACTAATCTGTAACAGACCATCATTGTAATACAGAAGGGATTCCACCTGTTTTACATCTTTGCCTCCAAAAAGCTTTGAATGCAACCCAAATATTAATTGGAACTCTCTGGAGCTTCTGTTAACATGGCAAAGAGAGAGGCAGTCTTTTCTGCAATGCTAATATGTGCTGTCACCCAGAAAACAAGGAGTGTCACTTGAAAGAAAAGTAGTTTCGCTCATGTAATACTTCAGTCTTGAATGACTAGTCTTGCTATGTAACCATGGTCACACAAACAGGTTTTTCAAGCTGCAGAAGCAGACAGAGTGTAGCCATTGACTGTAAAGAGCTATCAAGAGCATTTGCAAAACAAATACAGCACTGGAATAAACTGCTTATTTCTGCTGTAACTCTTGCCACTATGTAATTAAGTCTTTTCAGCTGATAGGGAGACTAGAAAAAGAGTAGTGTGTGATGCCTCTGCGTTGTACGTGCAAAATTTGGGTACTGAGGACAAAGGTGAAAAAGCAGGAATTTCATTGTTGAAGTTCAGCCTGAGGAAAATGGGACTGTGTTATAGTTGTGTGAACCTCTATACTGCAGTGTGTGTCAGTGTCCCACTTCTAGGTATATTCAAGCCTTTTCTTTCTTAACTTCATTAAAGAAAAGAATCTGCAATAGAACTTACTAATAAGTGAATTATTTTACTTGTCCATCATACTGTATTATCTAGGATTGAAACACTTAAGGTAATGTGATGGAGGCTGGAGTAATTAGTTAATCTTAGTCTAATCAAATAATTTTCTTTACAGTCCTTACTTAATGTTACACACACATACTGTTGCCTAATCTTGCAGTTGAATTAAAGATTAGGGAGTGAAAAGTCCTGAAGAGGATGGATTTTATTCTGGATGTCTGAATTTAAATGAAGCGGGGGGTGGGGGGGGTTTATGGTTGGACCCAGCAAAATCCTGCGGTGTAGTGGTTTTCTATCTCTCTGGCAGAGAATGAAATTCCTCTAAAATTGCCAGCTTTTTTTCCTTAACCAATGAGCTTCATAAAAAGGATTCCTACAGAATCTGAGTGGTTCACTGTGATGAGACATTTCTTTACATGCTAAACATTAAATACATGTCTTCAAACCATTTGCAAGAAATAATTGTGACAGCAACATGTACATTGGAGGGGTTATATAATAACGAGAAGATTGTTGTATTATTTTTTTATGTAAGAGGCAATTCTTAATCATTAGCAGCTATCTCTAGAGAATATACCCTGCCTTGATAAGAGAAGAATAAAAGAATAATAATGCGGTATTAAACATAAAAATGGAAATATTTGGTTGGGGGAATTAAAGGACTTTGTTACAGTCAAATATAGAAGTCCTTGTAATATTGGAACTTAATGCAGAGCTGGTCAGATGTGTGAGGGTGAAGTATTGGAATGGCTCAGAAACATCTGATCGCATGGAAAACTGGATGCTTTTTGTATGCAGGGATCTGGAGAAATTAAGGCAGAGGAAAAATCTCAAGTGATTACTGTCACTTACAGAAATAATTTCAAACAAATCAACAGACCCGAACTCCTCAGCAGTGAGGAAGAGCTGGGAATCTGAATCTTGCCCTTTGCTTCCTTGGGGTGCTTTTCAGTAGGGGAGAGCCATGTGACTCAGCTCATTGAATGACCAACCAGTAAAGTTCCGCTTGGTGACTCATGGGATGGGCTGAAAGAGCAGTTTGTACGGAAGGAAAGAACAGGGCTCTTTGTTACTAACCTTCCCTGGAACTCTAGGGGAGGAGGTATCTGAAGGCGGGGTGTCAGGAGGATGGAGCCAGGCTCCTCTCAGTGGTGCCAAGCAATAGGACAAGAGGCAGTGGGGCAGAAAGTGATGCACAAGAAGTTCCACCTGAGCATGAGGAAGAACTTCTTTACTGTGTGGGAGACCGTGCACTGGAACAGATTGCCCAGGAAGGCTGTGGAATCTCCTCCCCCTGGAGATAATCAAGAGCTGTCTGTACACAATCCTGTGCCATGTGCTCTGGAATGACCCTGCTTGACCAGGGAGGTTGGACCAGATTGACCCACTGTGGTCCCTCCCAACCTGACCCATTCTGTGATTCTGTGAAATGAGACATAATTGCTCCTACCAATTGTGCCTGTTCAGCACTTCAGAAGTGAAGGCAGTGTGGAGGTGACTAGTCTAGCTGTCACGTAGCAGGATAAGTTTCTCTGTGGGTGCTATAAGGTGTGGAGATCAGCTAAGTTACTTTGGCTTGTGCCTGTAATGATGTATGAGAAGCCTCTGGGAAGCACCATACGTAAAATCTGCATGCCATGCATTTTAGGCCCTGATTTAAAAAAAGAACAACAAACCCCAAGCTTAAAGCTGAGCACGTGGCTTCAGTAGAGACCATCCCTACTATATAGCCAAAGGTCAGTAGGGTGGCTGAGCAAAATTGGAAGAAACTCAGTAAGGGAGGTGACTGGGCTTCTTTTCCTGCTCACTGTAGGGTTCTGGTTCACTTACTGTCATCTCTGTTGGCAGAGCTGTGTGAAGCATTGCATTACACTGAGTCTGTGTGTTAGAAGCAATGTGAGGAAAAAAAAAAGGTGTATTGCATCTCTTAAAAATATTTTTCCTCTTTCCAGACTAACTCCAAAGATTGGGTTCCCCTGGAGTGAAATCAGAAACATCTCTTTCAATGACAAGAAGTTTGTTATAAAGCCTATTGACAAGAAGGCACCAGTAAGTATATCTAGAACAGATTCCAGGATACTACATATGAACAACTGATACTGTTTCATCTCAAAATCAAGTAGTCTCTGGAGAAGAGAAAGCTGCAGTTATTCTAGATGCAAAATGAGCCTTAGCATTTAAAGTGTATTTGGAGATGTCTGTTTTTCTGTGCAGCATAAATGAAGAGCTTATAGTGATATCCAACATGGAAAAAAATAAGGATTTTACAACTTCAGAGTCCTATTTTTTTCTAGCGAACTGGGTATCTTTGATACTTAAATTTGAGATGCTTTCCTTAATTTTGTGAGTCCTCTCCCCATTTCTTTCACTTGCATGGAAGCTGGTAGGTAACTTTTATTTCTGGGGTTTAATTAAAAAACCCAAAACTTTAAAAAAAAATTACAGAAGTAATTCAAATGCTACTGCAAAACCACATGGATACTTATGGCTTCCCATCATCACTGCTCACTTCTACACTACTGGCAGAATTAAGGACTGGTTAAGGACTGTCGTGTTCATTGACTTTCTTGAATACTAATGTATATGTCAGAGATGTGACTTCTCTGGAGAACTGAAATGTAGCTACCTGTGAATGTTGCTTTTCAATATTTAAAAGTATGTTTTCAGAGTTATTTTAGTGAGGAATTAGAAACTTACTTTGACCTTGAGAGCATAATGTGGAATAACTGGTATAGGTGGATGTCATTCTGTCAGTCTTGTGAAACTATTGGAATAGTTGAGAAAGCCTTCCTCTTCTCTTTCCCTACCCCAGTATTTGACCTTGGTGGGTAAATACAGCCCTGAGAAATAATAAGCAGTTTGGCTTTGGCAAAGGATGATGGGTTATAAATATCTCTAACAGAAAAAAGATCCTCCCAGTAATTTAAAGGATACTAATGTACAGTGTGCTGCAGGGATTTCTTCCACAACCTTAGGGAGTGGAGCTTCTTTCTGTGATGCTGTTAGTGAAAACCAACAAAACTCCACAGAGATAGAAATCTGGTCTGTCAGTCATGCTTTCCTCAATAGAAGAGTCTCTTGCATGTGTTGTACATAATTGCAAAATACAGATCACAACTTTCCACCCACTCCCCAACAGTAAATCTGACTAAGTTTGAAATGGAGGACTTGCAAGAGGCTGATACAGAAAGGTGCTAGCACTGAAAACCTCAATTATTTTTTCTTTGTCTGTGTCAATTGTCCTTTTCCCCTCTGGGTATGGTATGTTTAAAGCTTTACTGAAAGAAGAATTTATCTGGAAACTAATTCTAAGCATTCAGTAAGTTGTCTGGGTTTTTTCATGCACTTGTGTCTCCTTTTAAAAAGGCAAGTGTTATAATTGCAGCAAAATACTCAGTCCACCCAAGTTGTGGGCTCAAAGCTCCCCTTTAATTTGGAGGAGTCTACATATGTGTGTTTAAACGGACAGTAGTGTAAATGGTAGAGTTCTGTGGCAACTTGCCCTGCCCAGAATAAGCTCTTAAATTTTTAGGTTTGTCTGCCCATATACTCCAACATCTTTAGCACATTATCTTTCAAATACCGAGGTGCAGTGCTCCCAATTGTGTGAGGCCTGGGGGAGGCTGAGGATGAGGAAAGAAAGGAATTCTTTTATATTCTTACATAAATGTTTTGTCCCTTGGTTATGGCCTTAAATGACAAATGCAAGCACTGTCCATTCCCTCAGTATTTAATTCCATGTAAGCGAGCCTTGCCTCAGGATAGGACCTGTTCATCACAACGTGCACAAACAGTTTTTAAAATTACTTGTCAGAAGGAGGAGGTTGCATGAATAGCTTACAGTCAGCAGTGTTAGAGCTGTGCAGCTCAGAAAGCCTCTGGCCACACAGCACACACAAAAGGCACAAAGATGCAGAGTTTGTTCACTGTGTGAGCTCAGACTTCATTGTAAATGCTTGTGGTTGTGGACTCAGAAAAATCATCAGGCAGATAATGAACTTGGACCTCTGTATCCCTTTCGTAGCAGATTTTCTTCTAGAAGATCCAACCTGGTTTATAGTTTCCATAAAAGTCTGATTACGATACAGATAATAAGAAATTTGTGGCTGTTCTTCTTGCTGTACCAGAAATTTTACAGTATCTTCGTTTTGTCACTGCCTGCAACCTGATATTCCAAATAATCCGTATGTTTGGTGGCTAGTTTTAATTTACTAGTTTTAATTTGACACTGTTGTAACAGCCTTGGTCAACTTAACCAGGAATTGACATGAAAAGGAAAAGAATTATATTGGAAGGTATTTCTTCACTTTCTCTGAAAAAGCACATATGGGGCCTTGAATATTGATTCAAATAGAGAAATTGTAAAAATTCAAGAAATTCTACCAAGTTACTTTCATAGTCTCTGTTGCATTTTTACTTTTGTGCTTTATTTTTCATTCACAAAACTGCAAATTGAAAAACTATTCAATAGTAGAGGTCTATGTGTTGCCCAGATGTTTACCTGCCAATCCAGAATCTTCTGCAATATTTAACAGTATCCATTTAAAGGAGATTTCTTTGAGTTTGGAATTTTCTCTGAAAGATACTTTTTCTAGAAGAGTAACTTGTCAATTCTATGTAGACTTTAAAAGGAGAATATAAATAACATGGCTGTGCATGTATGTCTGAATAGAGTGAAATTAGTGGCAAGGTGTTCTCTCTGCAGTTAGCTGGGAGAAGAGAAAGTATGTTATGTTATATCTCTCTTCCAGGACTTCGTGTTCTATGCCCCTCGTCTGAGAATTAACAAGAGGATCCTGCAGCTCTGCATGGGCAACCATGAACTGTACATGAGGCGCAGGAAGCCCGACACCATTGAGGTGCAACAGATGAAAGCTCAGGCCCGGGAAGAGAAGCAACAGAAACAACTGGAAAGGTGAGCTTGAATACAGGCAGTGGGCATGGGGTGGGAGAAATAAATGACTTGCAGAGTTCAGCAAGCAGCTGTAGCCATAAGTCAGTGGTCAGTAACAGGGGTTTTGTGTGGGCAAGGCTGAGAGCCATCCCAGGTTCACGAGGCACACACGTGGCCCCAGAGGACTGGCTTATGGGGGACTCAGGGTGTCCTGCAGCAGGACTGTCAGTGTCACTGTTCTTGCGACCGTGTAGGTCTGCTGTCCTGTGCAGTCTCAGGAGCTGCAAGGAAATGTGAAAGGCACAGCACCGTGGGAACACCTGGAGGAGGGTTCTCCTGGCTCTTGAGTGTTAGAACCTGATTTATGTGCTGGAGCATGGAATGGTTGGGAGTAAAGAGGAAACCTTCACAGGGAGTATGTGTGTACACTGCACTGGGAGATCCCTTAAAGGCAAGGGAAAAGGAATAGCAATTCTATCACTGACTGCAGGTTGCTTATGATTCAAGAAGTCATGCTGCCTTTCTCCTATATTTGTGAATTGTTTGTCTTCATTCCCTCAGTGCTTTTGTTCTTACCTCCTTGGTTTTCCCTACCGCAGAAGTAACAAAGTTAAATTTCCTTTGCTGTACCCTACAAGTCCTGTTTTTTTCTCCCTGCATCTAGTAGCTGTTTGGTGTTCTAAGTTTCTGTGGCAGCCAACAGAAATACAAATGAAATGGGGCATCCAAAACTGAGGAAAAATTCTGAAGTGCTGAAGGAACGGCCTATTTCTGCCTCCTGGCTCTTGTTTTGTGGCAGCCGTTTCCTACTGAGCTGCCTGGAGAGATGCCCAGCCAACTTTCTTGTCTGTGGTAGCTTGAGTCTGAAAGCGAGCTTCAAGAATGAAATGTGTTTCTAACAGGAAACAGCTAGAAGATGAAAAGAGGAGGAGGGAGACAATTGAGAGGGAAAAGGAGCAAATGCTGAGGGAGAAGGAGGAGCTGCTGGTGAGGCTACAAGAGTATGAAGTGAAGACTCAGAAAGCAGAGAAAGGTAAAGTACTTTTCCTGGTTGACTAGACTACGTGTATTGCGCTCTGCAGAGGAGTTATACAGGGTGCTGCTTATGCCTTGACTAAATCTGGTGACAGTGGAATCTCTTGGCCAAGCTTACTAATATCTACCTATATGGATAAATACACATGTGTGTGCACACTACTCAGATAACCCAAAGATGAAAGCAGCATAAAATCTGCAGATTGCATCTGGGAACTGAAGGGCAAGAACTGTTTTCCCCTGTTGCCAAGTGGCTTTAAGTAGAACAGCCTCTTTTGGCAGTGAGCAAGAGTTCAGCCCTCAAGTACTTTTTACTTAACACTTAGCAGAAAAAAAAGTACTTTGGGAACAAGCCTTTACAGTGAAATGGAAGCTTCTGATTCAATGCAGAGATGAGCAGATTGGAGACAGCAACATCTGGTCAATTAAGGGCAGCAGAATCATGTCAGTGTCACAGACTTCAGTGCAAACATCTTGCAGAAGATCTAATTATAATGTACATCTGACTCTTCTGAATCAAATTACTTGGTGTATTATGCAAATAATTACTTTGAGGAGCACAGTGAAGGGAGTATTGCAAGCTGGAGTAAAGTGCCATCATGAGTTCTGCAGTTACCTAAGAGACTGTTCGTAGTTTCTTAGCTTTGACCAGGCTTGTGGACTAACCACACTGATCTGCCTTCTTCCAGAGCTCTCAGATCAGATCCAAAGAGCCATTCAGCTGGAGGAGGAAAGGAGACGAGCCCAGGAAGAAGCAGAACGTTTGGAAGCTGACCGTTTGGCTGCTCTGCAGGCCAAGGAAGAGCTGGAAAGACAAACTATGGACCAGATAAAGAGCCAGGAGCAGCTGGTAAGACTCAGTTATTTTGAGGATATGTTGCTATGCTTTTGAGTAAGGCCAAGACAGCTTATCCAGGGAAAAACATAGTGCAGTAAAGTACTAGACATGTCATAGTGTCATTATGGCAGTGGTTTCTATCATAAGCAATCTACTTATTTGTTCTTAATTTCTTTATTCCAGTTAACAGTGGTTTTCTGTTGTGCTTGGTAGTTGGGTTGGGAGTTTTTGAAGAGTCCTTATAATTCCAGTTTTATTATTCAACAGGCTACAGAGCTTGCAGAGTATACAGCCAAGATTGCACTTCTTGAAGAGGCAAGAAGGCGTAAAGAGAGCGAGGTTGAAGAGTGGCAAATCAGAGTGAGTATCTGCTTTGCAAAGTTGCTGTAAAGTTCTGCACACTGCAGTGCTCAGCCTGGTGTGACTTCTCTAAACCTGTGGAGCCAAACATCTGTACAGCAGTGAAGAAAGGCAAACTTGTGGTCAATGTGCAATTTGCCTGCAAAACACCTTTCTTCCAACAAACCTTCAGTCAAAATGAAAGCCTGTATAAAATCTAAAAATGTGATCATCATCTTGGAGCCATGGAGGGGGAGGGGCACGTGGATAAATGATGTGTGTAATCCGTGATTTAATGTCTTAAAATGTTACATCAGTCAAGAGAAGATGCTGCAAAAGCAGCCACACTGCAAGTATCCATTTTGAGGAGTGTGTGCTGTTGGTCGTGGCTTCTGGCACCCGGGTTGGCATAGTTTAATAACATGATTCACTAAAACCAAAGATAAATCACACAAGGCTCAGAGTGCCTGGTGAGAACTTTTTCTGCAGACCTGTTTTTCCTAGGCTGTTTTATTGGAAGAAGATTCTTTGCTCAGATGCCCTGCACACTGCACAATGAATGATGGTAGCATAACTAGCAAAAAAAATGAAAAACCATTCTGTATAAGACTGTAACAGAGTACTGTCAGCTGCAGAGATTTAATTCTCTCTTCCTTGCTTTTCATAGTGGACTGAAAAAACGGGGAAGATAAGCATTAAAGTGTTCATGAAGCTGGCTTAAAGCAAGAAATGCATTTAAAATATTTTCCACTCTTTTCCCAAAGGCCAGGGAAGCCCAGGAGGATCTGGTAAAGACAAAGGAGGAGTTACACCTGGTAATGACGGCTCCACCTCCACCCCCACCCCCTGTCTACGAGCCTGTGAACTACCATGTCCACGATAACTTGCAAGATGAGGGCTCTGAGTACTCAGCCTACAGCGCGGAGTTCTCCAGCGAGGGCATCAGGAATGACCGCAATGAGGAGAAGCGCATTACTGAAGCAGAGAAGAATGCACGTGTACAGAGCCAGCTGAGGGTAAGATGATGTTTAGGAGAGGCAGAGTAATTGAAACGATCTTTCCTGGAAACCACTGTTTAACCACTTGGTTAAACGCACAAAGAATGGTAGTTTCTCTATAGTTCTGTATAGGTATATAAAGATTACTCTCATTGGTCAAGCTTTGAGCTTGCTTAAATCATCCATAGTGTTTATGGAAAACAGATGTTGTATCCATGTCACCCATCTATCCAGTCATCTAGCAACTGTCAGCTCTCACCCAAGAACACTACTGTGATGAGCTGAAAGCTTCTCACCTCTAACCTGTATTTAATGTTCTTTGTGTTGCAGGCACTGACAGATGAGCTGGCCCAGGCTAGAGTTGAAGATAAGAGGACCCAAAATGACATTATCCACTCAGAGAACATGCGACAGGGCCGTGACAAGTACAAGACGCTGCGGCAGATCCGGCAAGGCAACACCAAGCAGAGAATTGATGAGTTTGAGGCGATGTAACGATGCTTGTAAGAAGAAGACAGGACTATGGGAAAGGCAGATCTTAATGCTGTGTTCTTATTTTGGGGTTTTTTTGTTGTGTTGGTTTTTTTTGGTTTGTTGTTTTTTTTTCCCAGAGGAGGGGGTCACTGTATGACACTTAAATGTTCTCTAAACCCAGAGGTGTTCAAATCTCCCTTTTATTCTGTATCTTCTATGAAATTTGATATAGTTAAAAACTTATTGTACCACTGATCCTGTTAACTTGCTCATGCCTTTGCTTAGTGCCAAAAGGCCTTATGTCACATCTCTCTTTAAGCAAGACAAATTTTAACAGGCCGTGCTTCTAGTTGAAGCTCTGTGTCCTGTGCAGGTGCTGGATTCTGCCAGGTCTAAAAAGAAGCATCTGTGGGTGAATTTTGTGCCATATGTCTTTGTATTATTAGTTACACTGTAAAGTCCAGCAGTTGAGAAGACAAGTTCTGGAACTCAGGATTTGCAAGCACCTGTATATATGTGTATACAACCTTGCACATGTGCTTGTACACCCTGTTTTTTTCCTTGGTCTTGATGCCCATGTTCCCCCTTCCCCAACCCACCCCCACATACAAAAGAACTGACAACACCTCAGAACTACTTTGTGTAGAAATTAGACTTTTTCTGGTTGCTGTTTCCAACTGGAGAAATTCTGCAGGGATGGCTCAGAAGTGTGGCATAGGGACAGTGATACCCTCTTCATGTAACAAGTAGGAAATACTCTGTTGGAATCTAATACAACACTGTGTTTGCATTCCAGCTTCATTACTGATCAGTTATAATGTAGTATTTATATATATAAAACATGCAAGATATGGATTGCATACTAGTTTAAAGGAAATAGTTTTGCTCTGTATATTTTGTTACTTTTCAGATTTAATAAGACTTGCATCTGTAAAAATGCCTAAACAACACTGTAGTCTGATACACTGCAGCTGATTTACTATAAAGCATTATTTGTAAAGATCATTTTTTTACTTAATGAAAACTGTTATATGTACACATGATCCAATATATACAATTTTACTGCACCTATTTTTCTAACAAATTTTCTAATTTTTTTAAATGTTTGATTTAAAGTTTCAGACTCCAAAGATGAAGGGACTGCTTGTTTATATCACAGTTGTATTCTCTCTAGTAGAGAGCATTTCTGTGACCATTCTTCCCCCAATCTCCCCCTTTCCTTGAAAATCTGTTAGAAAGTGAGATACAGTATGTTGTCACTTCTTCTCTTCCATTTACAGTATCTATGCTGCATTATATGTGAGTTGAATCTTGTGTGGGTTTTTTTTATTTGCAGCAGCAAACATCTAAATAAAAGATCTGCAAAGTAACAAAGGATGTGGAATCTAGTGTTTCTTGTGTGGGGTGTGTTTTGTGTAAGGTATGCTACTGCTCTTTAGTTCCTGAGCTTAGCCTATGAGTCCTTCTGCCTTTAAATCTTAAATCCTTAAAAGCCACACTGACCTAGAAAGGGTGGGGGATACTTGTGGTAAGGGCTTAAAGTATAACACAGCAGCACTGGTTATAGTTATATATATGAAGTTTCTGCTGACTTAAGCTTGCATTTCTACTAATCCATATGAATAAATGATAAACTGAGCTAAACTCTTGTCACGTGCTCTACACCTGATGGATCAGGCTTGTTAAATCTGTCTTAAAGTGACAGCTGGTAAGATAGAACTTACTACACCCACGCCTGGTCTATTAGCTGTTGTCCCACAGTCCTGGCTGAGGGAGAATTTATACATTTAGCACACATTTGAGAGATGTGGCTACAGCCCAGGGATTTTTAGTGTCATGTCCAATAATAGTGGCAGTGTAGATAATTCTGAAGCACAGAGCCATTAGCATCTCCTCTTTGCAGCAACCAGACAAAGATAAGCTAGTTTTCAGTTCTGTGTATAAAACTTCAGAGTAAAAGCATGTAGCTTTCTTGTAACAGTTATTTTCTCTGAGAAGTATTCCTAGCTGTGATTAAATAATTACAGTTCTGCTGTTCCCAGAAATGGATAACTACATGTTGTCTGGCTGCTGTTGCCTTGTCAGCATAGTGCATCTCAAACTCAGGTTGTCACTCCTGAAGAAACAATATTAGCCTTATACTCCTGCTAGACACAGGTTAAAACCTTAACTTTTGAAGAAATAAAACACTCAGAATGTCACACACTTTCAAATACATAATTCTATTTGACAAAAGCTGGAGTAGGTGCAGTTGCAGCCACCTTTCCCCCGATCTGGTGTATGTACCATTTGCATTTAAAACATCAGACATGGGAAAGGAAAGGTTGTTGTGTGATAATCTCTCATGATTTAAAGTTTTCCTTATTTGAATGCAGTACAAGTGTAAAGTCCATCCACATGTTTGGGTTGCTGAGCACTTCCTGCCATTGAAGCTCTGACTGAGAAACAAGGTCTGTAGAGCCAAACAGTTCCTCTGCAAGAAAGCAAAAGGAAAGATCACAGAGTTACTTTCCACTTGGCCTTACCCACCTTCTGGCCCAATGGGTGGTTAACAAAAGAGCCTGCTTGCCCACTTCTATGGTAACATCAGCTGTTCTGTAGCTACTAAGGCACTCATTGCAATAAGTTGTACTTATAGTTTTGAAGTATTATTTATATCCTATAAGGTAGGATCACTCTTTGAAGAACTCAGCCTACAGCAAGTAAGTTTTTATGTATGACTAAAGAGCAGAGAAGCAAGTGAGCATGCTACTAATAGCAGAATGGCACAAAGTCTCTTGGTTCAGTTTGTCTCCAGTGACTTTTATGCATTACTAGGGCTTGGATCACTTACAAGCAGGTAGTCACTGCTCTAGCAGAAAGGAAAATCCTGGGTCAGATAATCAAAAAAAGTTCACGAGGAAGCTTGCATGACATTGAGTTATCACTAGTGATAATACTCCTCTAAAGTGCATGCTGATACCCAAACAGCATGACTGAACCTCAATCTTTTTTGAGCCTTTTATCTCAAATACTGAAACCACAGCACTTACTCTCTGGGAGGACAGGGATGGGAGACTCCATTGGTCAGCCTTCAAGTGATAATGCTTCCCTGCTCAACTACCAGTGAAACAGGGCTAAATCAGTGAGTGAGCAGAGGGTTTTCTCAGCCTTGAGAAAGCAAGCTTGGTGTCTTAGGTTAGAACACAGCTCAAACCTCAGACATGCACAAGCCCCTTCTGAGCAAGTTTCACTTTCTGTATTTCATTGATTTGATTGGTGGATGTAAAATGATAATCACAAACATAAGTGATGTTGGACTCTACTAGATCATTAGTTCTTGTGCTTCTTTTTGAGGGGAAATTATTTAAAGTTAGCCAATTCATAGAAAACAGTTAAAGGAATAAGTCTTTAAAAATACAGAGAGCTCTGTGAGTTAGAGCCAAACCATTTCTGTGCTTGTCTTTGCACTGTTCTGACCCCAGAAGTCACCATGCTAACAAATGGCTTTCCTGAAAATTTCCACTGACAACACTGAAGTTGTCCTGAACCACAGACCTGAACTAAAGCACATTCATCAGTTTTTGCAGGAGCAGGGTCGAAGACTGCAAGTTGCTTATGACAGAGGCTAGGACTGTACATATAGGCACATGATAGCAGGTAATAAATAGCATAGTATAACTATGATTCTTTAGGATGTAAACTAAAGGAGCTTTTTCCCAAATTATCTTCAACTCTTAGTGATAAAGAACTTACTTGCACCAAGCTTGGCTCCCCCTAGGAACTGATCACTTGAGCTGAAAGTTGACTTGTCCCAGACAGTCAAGTGTAGACATGATTGCTGTAGCTGAGCTGGGGTCACACCATCAAAGACAAATAAGTGTTTCCACTGAGGACAGGTTTCTTTCTTCAGGACAGGAGACTTTTGCTTTACCTCTGCTCGGTCTGGAAGGATAAGACAACTTCCCCAAAACAGTAAGAGGTTACTGATTTCTCAACAAGAAAATGGAGCATTTGCAATAATAAACTAAGGCACTTTGGTTTGCCTTAAAAAGAGCAAAAAAGTTCATCTTAAGTGCAAGACAGAGCATGGTGCTAGTGAGTTTATTTTGGGACTTGCACCTTTTCCTGCTTGCCTTTTGAGTGGGTGCAAGTAGGCTCTTCTGGCCTGCTTTTATTTTGCTGTCACTGACTGCTAGGAGGAGTCTTTTTACTTCGTGTGCCTTTATCCAATACTGCCCAAAACCTGCCTTTCAGTAGATAAAGTGCTCAACCATTCACCAAAGACAAATGCCACAGCAGGTGAAATGGCTTTATGAGATGTAAGTTTACTCCAGTATCATACTTCCAATGGCATCTGATGCCTGACAACAAGAAAGTAAAACGATACCACCTACAAGCTACTCAGCACACTGAAGAAAAATTCAGTCCTTTCTCTTTCAAAAAGGTCTAGAATGACAGGGATAAAAATTTTCAATGTATCCTAAGCTATACTTAATTGTGCAGATGCTGAAACTAGGAATTAAAATACCATATTTATTTGCATTTTTTCCGCCCTCTCCTCATATCTAAAACCACATTCTTAAACTGACAAACTATACATTTTAATGACCGATAAATTCTAAAGTTCAGGACCCAAAAGGCAGGTGGGACCTGTCACCACTCTGCAGACTGCTGCTGTTCTGCAGATACCCAAATGAAACCATTACAAGGAATTCTGACTAAGGGTGTGGATGATGCCTCTTTCACATGCCAGTCTCCTGAAGAAAACATGTTGATACATACATTTGCACAGAAAATGTGTGACATTTCCTATTTGAAATGTTAGGCCTCATACATACCATTTCACAAAGGAGTTCAGCATTCCAGCAGATCTCAGCACAGGCAAGTGCTTGGCCCCAAATATCATAACCTGAAGCTGGCATTTGGGAACTCCTTGGTCTTTGATTCCTGAAAAAGGAGCACTTATCACATGAAATGCCCAGTTAGTTCAGCTCATAGGTTAAGATGCTGCTATAAGTAAGAACGGGAATACCTAAGTGGTGCTACTGAGATAAGGAGTCATAAGGCTGTACTAGGAATATTTGAAAGATTTTTAACATGTTTGTACAGTGTATGATTCACGCACAAAGGGAACTAAGCAATGAGTAGCAGGCTGCTTTATGATTTCTGTTCCAAAGACAAATATTTCTGTTGTGTTTGTGAAATGTAAACACAGGGCAAGTAGCCACAGAAGCATTTCTCTGGAACAGTCAGAAGCAGGAGAAACCCATGGGGTGACACTGATCCTTTCACAACTCTAGGTACAGAGCAGAAACCCAATACACTGGCCTGCATAGAGAGGAAAAAACTGAAGAAAGCTGGTAATTTTGGGGTCATTTGCAAAAAAAAAAAAAAAAAAGGGAACAAAAACCAAACAGTGAGTTAGAGCTTCCTATTTGTCTTTACCTGTTGCTGTGGTCCAAACACAGCATTACTGGAGCTCTGAAACTTTATACACATCCCTAGATTATAGGAAAATTATGTTTTTCCTATCCCTCCCCCCTCAAATTGTTTATTTCCCTCCACCAACAGATGCTTGCTCTGGCATACTACAGCAATCCTTAATGTACCTTACAACTTTTCATTACCAAAAACTGAACCCTGACTATACATTTTGAACCTAACACTTCTCAAGTGAAACAATCTCTCTAAAATGAGGCCATTGGAGAAACCCAAGGATGCTGCTCTGGTACTCTTGTAGACATTGCCCTTTCACTTTTTCCCCTAAATTGGCAGTCTCTACCTTGGACAGTAAAACTGCTGCTTCACAACTAGAATAACCTCTACTGGTAACACCATGACAGGCACAAGTATGCAAAACAGCTTGATGCATCATCCTGCTGCCATTAGAGTGTACAGCTTTTGTTGGCATTAAAAAGAATAGAGGAAGATAGCAAATATTTCAATTTTAAATAATTGAAAATATAATATACAACAAAGCACCATTTGCTGTAGCTGTTAAAAACTTCATACAGGAATATTACGTAGAGACCTTGCTAGTCTTTCATAGATCTCAGTTCTTTTGTAGCCAAGGGATTCACAGAATCATAGAATCATTTACATTGGAAAAGACCTCTATGAATGCTGAAACATTTTATACCTTCAAACTGGAAATTTTTATACTGGGCTGGTACTGAGAGTCTTGCAGACAAGAGGAGTTCACCGCTGTACTGGGTAAGATCATCTTCAGGTTTTTCAAGCTTAAGAAAGGAACATACAGAATTCGCATTACAATCATTCTCATCCACATCTTTCTCACAGCCTGTGTTTGCAACACATCCTACTTACAAGATGGACTGACCGCATTTTCCCCCTCAATGATCTCAGAAGGGTGATCTTTTTCATAGCTTTCACTGTATCTTGCTCTTAAGATAGAACTAAGAAGCAAAACTAAGAATCACCTTGGGTTTGAGCTGATACCAGTCAAACAACTGCATCGAGTCCTCTTCAAAATTCCATGCTGCCAGTGAAATCACTACTTCCCCCAAAAATACCCTGTGTTTGAGGGCTCCTGCATGCCACACAGAGATCTGAAGTTGCCGACTTCTGAGCTGGGAGTATTCAATCTTGTACTAGAAAGATAAACAGCATTTACAGAGCCATACACAGGATGAATAGAGGCCCACGCTCATGACCTGCTCACAGGAAGCCCAGCCACAGCTGAAGGCATCTGGGTGCAGACAGAACCATGTTGTCTGAGTGTGCTTTGCAATCTGCATATTACCCCACCATTTAAATGCTAAATTATGCTAATTCAAATATAAAATGACATTCCATAAATGCCTTGATCTGCCTTGCTAAAGATTTTGATTATTAATTCAGAACTTTAAATAATTCCTGACCATTTTTGCTGGGTTGTGGTTTGGGGTTCTTTCTTTGTTGGATGTTGGGGTTTTTTTGTGGGTTGGTTTTTTTTGTTGTTGTTTTTTTTCCTTTATTTCTGTTTACACTCGCAGCAGAATTTGGCTACTCTGAAGGCCAGTTCAAGATGAAGACATCTAATGATGGTGCTAAAACTTCCATTCTGGTCAGTGGACATCTACTTAACAGAGTCAAGGAGGTAACTCAGCTGTGCACTAATTAAAGCCATGATCCACTTCCCCAAACATACTTAGAGCCCTTGGAGACATTGTTGGTTATCTAATATACCCAAACTGGCAAACACGATACCCAGCCCACAGGTGACCTGCACTGAAAGCTGGAGGCAACGGCACAGGCAAGGAAATCACTACCCATATTTAGGCTGCTGAATCACAAGCTGGGTGTAGGCTCTGTGGCTAATCACCCTCAACCACCCTGCACTTCAGTGATTCCCAAGAGCACTTGAACAGCTCTCACATTTCTAAATGTAGATGCCTTAATTTGCAGCTGAATCCCACAGAGTTGGATCTCACTGTCATGATGTAGTTTACCTGCAATAGTGCTATGCACTTTCGACCATTTTTGCTACTCTGAATAAACTAATAATTAAAGTAATTTTAAAGATTTCTATGTAAACACTCTTAGAGTTTATGCAACCAGCTCAGGCATGGCTCTCACTCTCCTTTTATCAGTTCCACTGATTCTGGCATTGAGAAAGGACTATAAAATTAGGACCAGTGATTTCAACTGCAGGCTCTTCCCCCCCCCCC
>WBMV01000311.1:1129552-1192394 GCA_013396655.1 Campylorhamphus procurvoides
AACTTAAAACTTAAATGCAGACTTTGGGCTGTGTACAAATTACATACATTACAAAAATCTATTTTGTTGTTACCAAGTTTTAACCATGGTCTTTTCAAACATCTTGCCTGTTTCACTCACTATTAATTCTTGATTTTCATATACACCAAGTGTTGGGGTACCACTGAAACTTTTATGTAGTTCAAGAAGCAAAACTATTAAAGAAAATGGAAGGACAAACTAGTAATCTCTTCCAAGACAATATATTACTCATAGAACAAGAGGCTAAAACTCATCATTTTATGTTCTACTGCAGCCTGCCAAAGCGCACACACAAAAAAATTGGTTTGTAGTGATTTGAGCACAAAACTAGAGCTAGGAACAACCAAACTAATCCAGGCTCTCCCAGCTGACAGTACTCAGCTTCAATATTTCATTAAGTGACTGTGAAGAATAATGGCTCCTATTTCCCCACACACAGTTCTTACAACAATGTAAGAAGTAATATTGCAAGGCATTAAGGAATTGAAATCATAACCACTGTTCTCTGGTGGGATTACTGATGTTTGAAATTAGACACTACAAAGAAATGGCCTGGCGTTAGCTGCACAGGGAAGAGAAAGCAGACAATGTTTTAGAGATTGTAGAAGTCAGTTAGCATTCAGCTAAGTGCAGAAAGACACTCCCAGTGTCACTGAGCCAAGGGTGTACCACTTGAAAGGGATATTTGTGTAAAATCCCAAATGTTCTGCAATACACCCAGTTCCTGCATGTACAGAAAGAATGTGTCCATGGAAGACATTTTGCTTTTGCCACAAGGCAACTCAGAACAACACTTGTATTCATTAAAAGTGCTATCTTAATAGAGTCTGCCTTTGTTCAATAGTTTGCAATTTATGGTTGTAACTCCAAAAGCATTTTCTCTTATTCGGACTGAAAAATATAGTTTTAAAAATTATTATTGTGACTCCTAGATTTCCCCCATCAGGTCGACTCAGAACTTGCAGGACTGTACCATGGAAAAGCACATTTAGCAGCACACAGATGCAAAACATACCTTCAAAGTCTCATTGAACTCTGGATCCACTGTGTCCTTTTTGACAGCTGTCTTTCGCTTAACCCGAGGAGATTTATCAGGAAGTAAATAAACCTTAACATACCTTGTAGAAAGAGAGAAAGATACATGGAAAGTGATCAGAAAGGGCAGCGAGGATCAAATGAAGAAAACGATTAGATGAGAGGAGGTTTTCCTCATTCTTAAACAATTTTTCTGACTTTGTAAGTTTCCATCAATAAAATGGCAAAATGTGATTAATACCTTTATTCATTAAAGGTAGATAGAGTCTAAGGAACCCTGTATATCATTCTCTTGTAAGTGGGAGAAGGATTAGAATCTGAATAGAATCTTCTGTTTTCATACTCTTGGTCTCTGATAAAATAGCCTCCAAAGAAGTCAGCTTGCTAGTTGTAGTGACAGTTTTACGATAAAAACCAAAGACCATACTGTGTGCTCAAAGAAAATAATATATAAACTCAATCAACTTCAGGATCAGCTGCTTGAAGATATCTTGTCTTCATAACACCAGGTACCACGTAGCAGAAAAAGGAATTATCACATGAATAATACATAATTCATAAGTCTTGCAAAAGCTAATTGTTCTAACAGTCACTAGAGTGAAAATGGGAGATTGTCTACAGTGGTCAAGATTGCCCTAGCACTGATTCAAGAAAAAAACGTGTAAAAAATTTCTGGAAGCTGACTTGGACCAATATCAAACACTAATGATTCCTACCCAAAGTTTCCCATGTGTAGGTCAAGTGAACACTAATTCCAAATATTCCCCTCAATATCAATTCAGTGGGTTATAATTGGGTTATGGCTTCAAAATTTAAGTTCTAGCAATAGAGAATGCTCCCAGCTTTTCAGGGAAAGGAGTGATTGTTTACATAATGTTTTTAAACTGTAATTGACGTATATATTTCACATATTAAGACTTAAACCAATTTTAAAATAGCATCTTGATTAACTTACTGGATAAATAAAATCAGCTGTATTTCATGTCATCAGTGCAGCACATACACATCTTCCATATTTTTTCCAAACTTATCTCTAGTAAAACTATTTTTTAAAATACACAGGTAACTAGAAGTTTTAGCCTCTTGTTCTATGATCCCAGGTCAACTTAATTAAAAAGTAACCAGTCAGACTTCAAACCAGCAAATAAGCTAAATAATTCAACAGGTTTTAAACATCAGTTAAAAGTCCGCTTTTCAGCGAGCATCTTAACTGAGTATACTGTACTTTTTTCTGTTAGCTTGGAAACCAACAGAAATATATAAATGTATGCCAATAGAGAACATAATGTTCACTGCAGAGCACTTCCCACATTGCCTTTCAGGCTTCCTGTAATTGTTTGCCTGGCTTAATTACCAGGGGACTTAAAGAACCTTGACCCACTTCTGAAGTGCTCCCAAACCGCCCTGCTCCACAAGCTGCTGTTCACCAAGCTTGTCTTTGTGAACATTCTCTGAAAGATGCACAAAACCCATCGACCTTCTGGGTGAAGGTGACTGCAAGCCCACAATTCCAATGTGGTCACTCAAATGCTCAAACATGGCATGACAACAGGGGTAAGAACAGGTAGTTAGGTATTCTACCTGGTGATTTTCTATCAATGTTTGCTGCATGGTCAGAAAAGATTGTTAAGTAATAAACAGAGAAAACACTAAGGTTTAACTGTTTAACAAAAGTTTCTATGGCATATTTTATCCACAGAAGGAGATACTTCTTCCTCTTATGATGATACATAATTATTAAGCAGCTTTAGACTTTAAGATCATCTTTGCAGCATCTGAAATATCTACTCTTATTACACCCAAGTAGTATAGCAATCACCCAGTGACACACAGTGAGTCAGCAGATGAATTAGGAACAGGACATCTCAAGTTTCAGCCACTTACATATTAATTTTCTGGGCACAACTTAAGAACTAAAATCTGAACAACTATTCTGGAGGTCCAAAGGTACTCATCAGCAGCACAGATATCCAAGTGCCTGCCCACAGACAGAGAAAGAGACAATTTCTAGCAGAAAATGGTCAGAATGGAATAAGTACTGGTATGAAACCTATTTGTCTTGCAGCGTGCATATGTACAAAGGGTTGGTACATATGTTGGCACTTTCAGAACATCCAGTATGCCATACCATCATATATCAAGCCATTTCAATCACAACATGTGTAAGTATCTTAAACAGAATATTTTCCTTATGTTTTTTTTCTCCTTCCCTACAAAATACATACGGGTTACACTTTTTCTTCTTCTCTTCTCCATAAGCCAGGTTCTTGCATCCCTTGATGCAAATTTCCAAGATGCAAGATTTGAAGATGTATCTTAAGGCAAACTCTATTCCTCCTGTGACATTAGCCTTGCCAAAATTACCAACTTCAGTGCAAGTGCTGTTAAGGCTAAACAAACTCCCCTAAGAAAAGACAAACATTTGGGAAAAGGAGTTTCAGATCAAACAGGGCAAAGCATTTATTTCCTTTAAATAGTCAGTATCTTTATAGACATAACTGTAAAGCTACTGTAAATCACAAAATTTAAGGTAACCTGTATAAAACATTCTATTGCTTCTATAACAGCCCTGAAAATTATTACTGTAATTACAATACTATACTTTGCCCTCTTCTCTTCAGTAAGCTCTCTAGGCTAGGAAAATGCTCACTTAAGTAACTTCTAGATAATTGCCTTTGAATAAAACTGCTATGCGGTTGCCCCATGAGAAAACTGGGATAAGTGTTTGAAAGGGAGTTAAACTCTCTGAAATCTAAGAACATACAAAACATTGAATTAGACTCCTTTTAATACATAGCTCATAGTAGGGTACACCACCGAGACACTGGGTTCTATCAGGTATTAAAGGAAACAAAGGTGGCTTGCACATTCAGTAAATACCTTACAAGATGCCCTAATTCCGTATAAAAATTGCTTACTCTGTATTTACTGCAGACCATTCAGGAAAGATTAAAATAGAAGGACTTCCAGTTGTTGTATTCTGGTGCATAGGGAAGATGTTTCTTAGTTCACCTCAGGCACTTTGTCCTCCTTTCATCTACTTTTACCTCTGGGGCAAAGGTTTGGATGCTGTCCATCCATGTATATAAAGAGCATTTGTGTCCAGCATTTACAGAAGCCCTGACAGGGCAATGAAGGAAAAGACTATAATCCTTCCTGTGGTTCAGCCCAGGCAGGTAACTTTATGGCGCTATGAGCCTTCACTGTAACAAAGCATCAGCTCAAAATAGTTTGGTCTCCATTCACTTGCAATAACATTCATTAAGGGGAGTCCTAAAAACTTTTTATGTAGCATTTGTCACAAAGACACAACTGTTGTTGTGATTAGTCTCACAGCAACATTGCCCTAGATTGCTAAGATATCTGTGTCAGATCACTCCTCCCTCTGAAAATAAATACCAACCACACAGGACTGGTTAACCAAGGAGTTCTGCATTGCACAACTCAACAGCTAAGAGTGCAGAGTAGTGTTTATAAGATCGTATCTCTCTTCCATGCAGATGCTTTGCTTCGTTTTGTGCAGCATGCCAAATATTCAATTCACATCAACAGATCCATTAGATTGAAGCAGCTATCTCCTCTATCCTAAAAGCTCTAAGTAACACACATACATGACAAAAGAAGGGCCAGAGTGCTTACTGAGGAAGTCAAAAGAAGTGTAAGGACTATTTTGACCTGATGCTTGCTGCATGTAATCTTGCTCTCTTACAAGATGTATATCAGCTTCATCAATCTCCCTTGCAGCTCAATTCAGCTCTGCTCTTTCACTCAGTAACATTTTTATTCACCTGACCAGGAGAATGCTTATTTTCCACCAAAACTCTTTACAACAATGGGATACAAACAGTTTTGTCTTAGTTCATATGTCCTAAAAAACAAAGTTCTGTGAAAGTCCCTAATATTTATTCCACAAAACACCTTATTTATTTAGAAAGGCTGGAAAGGTGCTCTGATTAATGATGTTTGGACTGAATATCACCACACATCTCTCACCTGATCAGGCATCACATACACTCAGTGTAGAAGTCACCATTCTTTTGGTTCAGTAAATAGGGATTTAGTAATGACTTCATGTATTTTAACTTCTGCTGGCATGACTGGAAGCAATGTCATCTGATACTTTGGAAGATACATTTTTACAGAGTGGCCTTCAACATCTAGCACTTATCCACAAAGAGAAGTTTAGTGGAATTTAACCCTTATAAGATAGTAGAAAATAGTTTTAAGCCTGAACTGTCTATAGCCCAGTTCAAATGGTTCTCATTAGAATCACAAATGCAATCCAGAATTTATTACTCATTTGTCAGCTTAACACCTCAGACTCAGTGCAGTAAACTGTGAGAGAGCACCAAGGTCCCTGTGTGTATTTATACATCTCTGTAAAGTGAGTAGGCTGCCTTAATTGTGATTCTCCAAATTATTTTACAAGACCAGTCATGAATTCTTTGGATATTTCACCCTGCTTATCATCACTAATATATAGAAATTAGCTTCCACAGTTAATAATAGAGGCTATAAAGCATGTGCTGAATTCATTTATAACAGGCTTCCTTCTCTCTCATTTGCAGTATTAAAAACGCCATCCATCAGAGGATGATTCAACATCATCCCCTCAGCCTATGAACTGCTCCCCTGACTTCCATCACTGTCAGTTTCCTCTTCATTCACCGGAATTCTGACAGTTGAATTTCCACTGACATTTCCAATACCATGGTTCTAGCACACTGACAAAACCCTTCCATTAAATGAAGCTTGAAGAGAAAAAGCTAGCTACAATGTTAGAAAGTCCTACATTCACAATCCCAACCTTAATATAAAATGGAAAGAATGTTTTTTGCATTTGAAAAATTCAGAAGCAGCTGCTTTATCAATTATTCATTATTAATTGATATATCCATCTATCAATTATCTATTAATAATTTGACTGGACTCATGTTTCCGAAAGTTCACAGTGGACCATGCCAAAGGCAGTCAGCCTTTTATCAGATACAAACTCAAGTAAAATTCTTCATTTTGTAATATAATCCAAAATACACCAACATTTTGCACAAGTTTTTATACCTGTTCCCTTTAAGCACCTGTTCTGTTGTGTTTCACCTTTAACTTACATGTTTTCTGCCATCACAGAAAACTGTATCACTTGTGAGACTGGTTGTTATATCTTCTTCCTCCTTCCAATTACTTTTGGTCAGAATTTCATGGTCATTTTGGGCCCCGGTGACAAGCTGTTGCAAACTGGGTGTACTTTTCATCTGTAAGAAATTCAGAAAGTAATTTTTTAGTTTTATTTTTTAAGAAAAATGTCCATGATTCCTTCAGGAATGCTATCAAAAGAAAATTCAGGAAATAGCTACAATTGACTGATAAAGATCATGCAGGTGTAGCACACTTTCAAAGATAACATAGTAACTTAATTTACATGGTGATTTATGACTCTCCCATCCCAGCTAGTAGTGCATCCATTAGATTCCGAATTTTCTAAAATCAACACACCACAAGCTAATCTAAGGATCACTACCACAGCAATTACTAACAACAGTCTACTAATAATACACCAAAACTAGTAATATGCTAATAAAAGGCTTTATTAGCCCTTAACAAAACAATAATTCTGGAAGCAAAAAAATAATCCTGCCTTCAGGAAACAAAAAATAGTATTTTGCAATATGTATGACACATGCCCGTGTTTACCTATGCAAGAATGAATGTAAGCTGAAAGAGACTCAAAAACAGAAAAAGACTTCCAAGTTCTTATTTAACACTGTTTATAGAAAAAGCTTAAATTTCCAAGCTGTCCTTGACTTTGCTTTGACTATGTCCATTCACCTTTCCAATCTTCCCATGAAAACCCTGATAAGTTGAGAAAAACTAAGATATATATGTATAGCAAAACTGAGATTTTTCTTCAGGCACTTCTGTTACCAAGAACAGTTAATAGAATGAAGTGCCAAAAGACTAATATGCGTGGCTAGAAATATGCCAAAAATAGATTTTAGTTCATTCGGGCACACCATTTTCCCTGGATAATACAATCTATGAAAAGTATGTTCACAGCTCAATGGGTCTGAAAAGAGTGAGGTAAGAAATTTTATATGGTTGGGATATAAGAAAATAATTTTTTAAAATTGTGTAACAGAGGTTGCCTGAAAGGCTAGAAACAATATAGTATGACTAAATCAACAAAAAGAATTGGGACTATTTTGTATACAATAAATAGGTAATACATATTTAACAAATCTGAGAACCCCTCCCGGATAATCAGCAGAAAGCACAAAAGAATTAGGACAAACAGATGAGATGATATATTGAGACTACTTCTGAAAACACAGAACGTGTAAAATCCTAACCAATATGGTGTTAATATAACACAGATATTGTTATGTGTAATAACTGCCCTACCTTAAGAAGAGATGTAAGAATCACATTCCCTTGTGAGAGGGAAACAGACAGAAAATGCATTGAGAACATAGTCTCAAAAAAGCCAAACAAAACCAAAGTAGTGTATTTCCCTGCACAGAAGTTGCTTTCTGCTTTATAAAACCTAAACCACCACTGATTTCACTTGCTAACCTAAACAGCCTATTACACACCAAATTGTAGCTTCTACCTGTATCAGAAAGATTTCTCTATTGTGCAATACTGACAGTAAGTGACTGACAAGGCAACATAACTACCAGTGCTAAACTGAGCATCGGGTCACACAAGCAAGACTCCTCCACAGCCCAGCTCTAATGTCACAGGAGAGGTATCCCACAGCTACCAATGCACCACAGACGGCTTCCAAACATTGCACATGTCTGCTTGTTCCCCCACCAAGACAGGTATAATTGCAGCTCCCTTAATAAAGTTAGAGATTCTCATGATGAGACACCCTCAAAAATACTGTTCAATTTACTTTCCAAATCCGGATTTTACACTGGCTGGTAGTTCTTGCCATTGCATTGTGGGCTTTTCCACTAATACTGAGGTTAAGTACAGTCTCTTTCAACTCTAATCTGATCGAATCAAGCTCGCAACACATCACAAATTTAGAAAACTTACTTAAGAAACAGATAATGTTCTTGACATTGAAATAGTGTCCCAATTTTATACACTGTACATTCAAAATAGTGCTTACAGCTATTACTTCACAGTCATTCCTAAGTGAAAATTACACAGTTTCTTGGGGAAAAAAAGCCACTGCTTTGATTAATTCTCTAAAAAGAGAAAGTTCTTTCTGGTGTGGAAATCACAAGTAGTAAGATTTTTATGTCATATTTTGTTATACATGTAATTAGTTGTTTTGCAAGTGTAATTTAAAACAGGTTCTGTCCCATAATTTAAAGCACAGTTCTGGTAGGGATGTGAACAGCTACCATTACTAAAGAAAAACATAGATAGAAAAGAAAAAAAAATTAAATTGAAGAATAATGCAATAGTGCCATTGACAAAAATTAAAAGTAGCTTTTAAACTCACAGTAAAGATACAAAAAGTCATCATATAAGTGCAGGGACAGAAGAGTAAAATTTCCTTCGCTATTAAAAAAAATGTTAAAAATTACACTTACAAAAAAAATCAATAGTAATTCTAGCAGAACTAAAATTCCAGTTTGAAAAGTCTAACTGGTTTAAATGAAACAAAAGGTTCCTGACTCAGAAAAACAGTGCTCTGGCACACAAACAACATTGAAATCTATCTTTCAAAACTTGCAATGCAAATGTGGACGTAAATTAAGTTCTAAATCTTTAGATGGGCAATTGAAACCCCATGCAAATAATTTGGAACCTCCAACTAATACATTTCTCAAACCAAAGAATCTGTATCCATCTTTTAAACATGACAGATTGTTTGTGATCAGCATGTGACGAAGCATAGTTTAAATCCAACCTATCTCCAACTCTGATGCTTTTCAATACATAAAAAGAGCAGTGCTCTGCCAGTGGAATAAAGCTAACACTGGAATGCAGCTTGCCACAAGGAAAGCAACACTCAAGTAACTAATAATTGTTGCTAATTCTGCTCATAATTTAATTGCATCCAAAAATACCAGAACTAACTCCACAGAGTTCACACACCTTGCTGGGCCAGTCCAAACTGCTAGCCCATGCAGTTTGACATCCTGCTTCTTCCATTTATCAGCACCTGCCACTTCAGAGGAAAGTGAACAATGTACACTAAGGGAGCTGTGAGTAATATGTGCCATGAGGTCTGGCCCAAAGCAAGAGCTTTTCTCAGCATCTAATTCAAGCATTTAGCAGATCACATTTATCTCATTCAGATGAACAAGGGAGTTCCGTAAGTACCCACTATGTGGAAAACTGAGTATGGACAAAATTCAGTCACTTGAGGGCTGAAAGTGTACAAAACAAAATCTTCAGTGTAACTTTAAAGCAGAAGCATGACATCATCTTCAGCCCTGCACAATTTGTGGGAAAACAGATGACTGGATTTCTCTCAAAGTTCTAAAGAAAAACACTGAATGCTAGAGACTGTAACCAAAGCAAAAAGAAAAGGGAAGTTGCACAGCAACTAATAGCAGTGTTTTCTCCCTGCCAAGTTAAAAAAATGCTCAGAGACTGCCAGGATGGTTTTGGGATGGTCATAGCTTAGTCCCATTCAGCAGCAAAAGGCCCAGAAAGAGGACAAGACAGAGCACATCCCTTCAACCCAACAATCACACAGAGCAGACACGAAATTAGCCTCAAGAGAGTCTGAGCACAAGGACCCGTCCCTTCCCTCCCTACATGAGGGTCTTTGTAAAAATCTCAGTCTAACATTTCAGCTCTGGGCTGAAATCAATTGAGCAGACTTTTGTCAAAAACCTTGTGAAAAATTGGAGTTCTGACCACGGTCAGTGAAGATCAGCTAAGCCCTGTTATTGCTCTCACAAATATATTTCATTCCTGAAACAGCTCCTACAGTTAGAGACTATGTATAATAATATGGATACCTTGCTTGTAATATTGATGGCAGTGTCAGACTGGCTCCTTCTTTGCCTCCTTCTTTCCATATTCTTCCCACAATCTGTGGTTAGGACACATCTGTCACTCATATCATTCTGGGACTTGGAGATTTCTGAGGTGAAAATAAAGAGGAAAGTCACTATAACAAACTGCAAGCAATGCTGTAGATTTATAGGCTAATTCTGTAGCTTTCAAACTTTCATCTGCAACTTTAGTGTTGATCTCCTAAGAGTAAGAAACAGATGCAAAGACAAGTGCTTGTAGCATTTTATATAATTATACCTTGTCTGCCTAAATCTTTCCTGCTGCTCCAACTGGAAATTATACTCCTTGCTGCCTATCATTAGAGACTGTGCAAGGAATTGTATGCCACCAAATACAGTTTCCTTGCCGAAGTAGCTACTACAGTCCACATGTATAGTTTGATTTGTAAAGCAGTTTTATTTAGTTCAGGATAAAAGCAAGATCATTATAACAACATAAAGCAATATGACAATGAAAATCAGAAAGCAGAGAATATTGGAAAATATTTAGAAATTTACCCAGAATATGTATGAAAGCAGAGATATCACATATTCTGATCCCAAACCACATATAATTTTTAAGAACACGAGTAGCCCTCATTGACTTCAATACCATTACTCATATGGATAAGCTTATGTCCATACTTAAGCATCTTATTAAATTAGCACTTCAGTAACATCTCATTTGTCAAATCTGCAAGACAACTGAAAATTTAATGCACTGCTTTTTGCTTCTTATTCCTCAGTATACATTCAGAATTTCACATTAAGGGCAAGACAGCACTCATCCATCATTTCTAAGTTGAAAATGAACACGTTTAGCTGCAGACACTTTGTCGTCAATCCCAGTTTCTCATGAAGAATTAATCACTTATAAGTGGTACATGAAATAGCTATCATATGTTTAATTCATACAGGAGAAATAAATATTTTTCTCACAACATGAACCCCTGTGGAAAAACCTCAGACAGCAGATAACATGACAATAAGGTATTTAAAAACATTGGCACTCAAGTGTGATTTTTAAAGACACTCTGGGTTAATTTTGTTCTTAGCAGCAATCAGTCCTCAGATGTTTACTGTACTCATTGTACACCATTAAAGAACCATGTGACCTATTCAAATGCAAGCTCAATTAAGCCATCTCTGTAAATGAAACCAGGTTTTTAAAATACACGTTGAAATCAGAGATCATAAAAGAGAACTGAAGTGAGAGTTCTAGTGGAATAGATACAATCTGAGTAGTTTGAGCAGCAGTCAAAGCAGAAACACTTTCCTCACACTCTTAGAATGAACAGGTTACAGAACAGGTTACTGTGAGAAAACATGAACGTTCAGTTTTCACATCTGTTCCTCATTTGGCTTCTATACTCAAATGTCAGCAAGACGGACACTATCTCCAGAGCCAAGGGCAATTTTTCACTGCAAATAAAACTACAACCAGTAACTCATTTTACATTCACCAAAGGGCAACCATTGGATTATAATCTCCTGTTGCTGCCAAACCACACTGGAACAGGAGGTAACAGCATAAGGAGCAGTCTGTACAATGGCCACATTGTGCTGCATGTGCTAATCCTTTGTTCCTGCTGCTCTCGGACACACACACACATACACTGGCTCCAGTGATAGAATCAGAGGCATAACAGTGTTCTCCACGTTTATTTACCGCAATACACAAGAGCTGTGTATATTAAATACCTCTGCAAATCAGGACATTTTTATTTAGATAAGATACAGAGTACTAACTTTAGACACTCGTGACCAAAAGCATTTATCAACACTGTACCACGTTTCATCGGAGGCCACATTGACTGAAAAAGCTGGTTTCCCAAGTCAAGAAACCCAAGTCTTTCTCTCTGTAAGTATCTCTTTGGTACTTTTTAATTATTGACTTCAGTGATTGCAACAGCCTGTTATTTTCTCACAAATTAAACTGATCTGCCCTAACTGAGGATGATAGCACCTGAGTGGGGTTTCACACACAGCTGAACTGAACTAACAATTTGCTGCCATCTCCAACCACTGTTCTTCCCTCCTTGAGCCCTGGGTCCTGACCACAAGACCAAACACCCTCTGCTGTACATGTTCCAACATATATATCCCACCTTCAGCCTACTGAACTCACTAAAACAACAGTAAGGTACCTATGTGTTTTGTCTAGGTTAATGTTCTACCCTTTAAATTAGCTAAATCAGTTTCCAGACAGGTCCAGAAACACTAGTGCTAATTCAAGTGATGGCAGCATAAGGATAGAAAGAGAAATAAAAATGTGGGTGGAGTAGATCCTTCCATTTGGTAGTAGTGAACTAACAAATTATCTTGGTGCCATCCTGACAGTCTTTACCAGTAACTGTGGGATATGACCAGGCTTTAAACTATCAGAAAGCTGAATAAATCACTTTGCATCCAGTTCTGTGCAGACTCAGCTATTTGCTTCCAAAAATAGTGTCCTACACCACCCTATACTTCTATTTAGCAGCAACAGTCATCCTGTCTCTGCATAGCTTTAATATGTGTTCACATAACATTAAATTTGCATAGTTCAGGGAGAACAGGCGATTAGGACGGGTAGAAGAAGATAAAGGAAAGACCAAACAACACCTAGGCCAAGAGTTAGCGGGAAAGGTGCTAAAGCCAGATTTATGCAGGTCTAATCTCACATGTGGGGTTATGCAAGTTGAAGCCCGTAAGAAAATACTAAGGTTTGTTCAAACACATGCAAATTTGCAAGTGTCTGTAATCTTCCTAGGACTCAGAAGTTGTTTTTCTCTGGTCATTGATGCCTTTAATTTGTTTTTCACAAGGGCTGGCTTGTCCTCAGTGTAGTTAGCCTTAGAGGTGCACACAGAGTCTGCACACCAAGGAAAAGCAGGCTGCATAGGACAATGGAAGGAACCAAAAGTATCAAAATGAAAGAAGGGTTGGTAGGACTGGGCAGCACTTTAAAGTATGCACTGAAAAAACCCACACAAGCAGACAGAGAAATAAGAAGGAAGTCCTCGAAAAGTGCCAGTGACTGAAAATATTAAACTCTACTTCTGTTAAATGACACACTCTTTGACAGGGTCAGTTGTGCTTCAGTCAGACAGAAAACATGAAGATCACTACAGCAGAAACTGGTTATTATTCTGTGCCAGCATGAGTTAAATACACTGCATCTGAACATCCTTAAACTTAAAACAGTGTTATACACTCTCTTCCATCTTTACAAGACATTCTGGGTTGATATAACCAGCTTACTTAACAACCAGCAAAATACTGAAAGAGAATTAGACTTACTGTATTGTTTATCAGGTATTAATCATTTCAGCCATTACTCAAGATGCTTTTTTAATAATTACTTCTTGGCCAACACTGTGGCCAAAAAATTGAAACATTTGATGGTATTACTTTAGAATGACAAAAGAACAAAAGCTACTTACTTTTTATATGTGTTGTGAGAGACAAAAACAAGTTTTCCACAGATTTATTAAACCTTTTAGACTGTCCAAGTTCCTGTAAACGGGAGATGCCGAGAGTGAAAAAACATAAAATATTTGTCATTTTAATGTTTCTGTGATTACATCAGATGGTAAGGCTGTAGCCCTTTGCTCACTTCTGTAGGCAAATATATCTGAGGACATATATTGACATGGTTAAAACCGTCACAGTAACATATGAGATGGAAAGCAATCAGTTCCATGGTCTTTGACATATAAGAGGAACTCCTTGTAGGAAGAGCACACAAATTTCATAAATACAACTAATTACATCACTGATTTTTTGTAGTGTATTTAATACTTTCATCTATTACAGATATTCCTGTGCCTCTGAATCAAAGAGTTTTTGTCAAACTCCACATAAGCACATAAAAATGATTACAGAATTGCAATGGGCTTAAAAAACAGGGCCTGAGGATCCAGTGCAAAATGAACCGAAATAGTAATTCAGTGCAATTTCTATGAATTCTGAGCCATGTCCTACTATTTTGTCCACTAGAAACTGTAATGCAAAGGTAACCACCAAATTCACTGATTTAATTCATTAGTGAAAGTGACAGGTTTGGGGGGAGCTCAGGAGAATCCCAGTCCAGTCTTCCTGTAGTGAGGCATCAAAAAGCAGATGCAGTACTCTAGTGTTAAGTGGAGTGGTTAATCACTTCCCTCAAAAACTGAAAACTAATTGAAAACACCCCTCATAGCCTCTAATCGTTCTCTCCCAGTACTAATGCAGCATAAAAACAATGACAAAGAACCTAAGGCATCATTTATATGGCAGTATGATGTTACAGCAGTTATTTACTGCATTTCTGTGGCTGGCCCTTACATATGAATGACACCTAAGAGGTGCATGCATATGTATGTTTTGCAGATACATACATTTACCATCACATTGGCTCCTGCTGTTGATTCTGTGAAAGGAGGTGGAGTTGGAGGTACGACAGAAATTTCACTAGAAATTTAAGAGATGAACAGTTAACAACAACTAATATATTATGCCAGTAGATGGATAAATAAACTATGTCCATGCACAGTATCTTCATTATCTGTCGTTCCTTTACTCTATAAAGATCTGGGTTGGCACCCTGTGTCCTTAAGAGTTGCAGCATACGTTTGCTGCCAGTTCTGAAGAATTAGAACTACCTTTCTATCTTCTTAATCTTGGACTGCTCTAGGTAAAATTATTACATTAGAACTATCAGAAAGAACTCATTTAGGAAAAGCTCCCTAGACCTCTATATGGCTGGCAGTGTTACAATCTGCGTCCTGAGTTCTAAAGCACAATTCCTGTATAACACACCCATCTCTGTTTCAGAGATGTTTTCAGAAAACAGTCATCTTTACAACACCAAAAGGATCCTTCTTTGCCTGGGTCCAGAGCTGTTAGAGACCCTTTACAGCATTCCTGCCATTCCACCCATGGTAAATAGTTCTGGTCTGTCAAAAACCCCTGTTATCTGACTGATTCTGTTATCACAGCACAATCACAGGTCTTAAGGCAGCTGGTGAACTTCCTTTTTGATTCTCTTTCACCACTTCTACGTAAAAGCAAGCTCTGATTAGAATCTTATCTAGCTGACTATAAGTTTCTGTCTGTGCAGCTATGCCTCACTAGATAATTATAATAAATTGAGGCCATCTCTTTGTATCTTATTTTATGCAGGGGTTCTTTTTGGGGGGGTTGGTTGGTAGGTTTGATTTTTGTTGTTTGTTATTGTGTTGTTTAGTGCTTTTTTTTTAAAAAGGTTACTCTAATACCATACAGTTAAAACAGACGCATATTTTGTTATATACCACTGGTAATAACTAAAGTATGAAAATGCTTTGGCCTCTAGTCAAAGTATCTAGTAAAAGTATTCATTGTAAATTAGATTTTTTACTTTTTTTGACTTTGATAAGTGGAAATGTCTAACTGAATACAGAGCTTCCTGTCTGCTATTGATTCTAAAATTATCATATCAGCAATATCTCCCATTGAGCAAATAATGATGCTATTATGACACCTAGTAAATATTTTTCATCTATGAACATTTACCACTGTCTGTTTTGCACAATACTGTTATAAACAGTTATGAAAAAATATAAACAGATAAAACAAAAACAATGCACAGCCCTTCATTTCAAGGAATACATTATTACTCTAAACATAGTACTCTGTTGTACTTGAGACCTGCTCTATGGATTGCTGACAGATAAAAGTGACAATTTTTCTATGCTTTTCCCATTTGTACTCCAAAACTGTTGAATTTTGGTTTTCGTAATTAAAAAAACCCCTGTTTACTGATTTATAACATAAAATATATCAGCCATATGAATTCTCAGTGTCCTAGGGCCGTTTGTCCTTTTATGAGCCTTACCTCAGTTTCTGATAGGATTTCAAGAGCTTTGCACCAACTGTTTCATGTCTGCCTGTGAAGGAGGGGGGAAAAAATCCGAAGGTCATTCAGCAACAACAGCAGTTACCAATGCCTGTATAACACTTTTAAAATAAATGCCTTTCAGGAACTGGCCTGTATTTACAGAAGTTCATGCACACACAAGTCAGGAGTGAAATCAATTCCCACCTAATGTATCAGCATACATGCCAAGCAACATAACTTTCTCCTGACTCACAAACTGTATTGTGATTTCACCTTCACCTCTCCCAGGTGACACATTCAGGCTAACTCTTCACAAATGCTAAGGACAATGATATATGGATGCTAACAAACCCACTCCTACAGGTTGCTAAGTGCTCTCAGCCTCCTGACATCCAGGAGGCAGGTAGTGCACGGGCCCACTGCACTGAAACACACTTCAGCCATAGCACTCAAACACTAAGGAAAGCTTGAAAATGTGTACAAGAGCAGGCACATGGTCATCTCCTGCATCTCATGAAAAATTCTTTTCACTTTTCCCACAAGAGATCTGAACAATCATGAAAATGCTTGGCTAGCTCACAAACATGAGCAAAACCCTTGGCTAAGGCCATCCCTGAAGGGAAATAGCAACCATGTCACATTCCTCAGGTGAGCAGCTGTATGGTGTAAAGAACACCAAGCAGCACGCGCTCCATCAGGCACGAAGAATGAAGACTCATAAAACTGTAGTTTGTTCCTAGGTGATCACAAAGAAGGGCTGAAAGCATGTCACAAACGATCAACTGAAATTATCTGGAGTATCTTTAATCACTAATAATTCCTCATATAGAAAGCAGAATGTAATCCATGCTTTACTGAAGACATCATTAATTATGACATTGCTTACATAAAAGTAGTAGACTTTGGTGGTGATAGATATAATAATCAGCTCACCAATGTTATGACTTTCAATCAGGACTCCAGTATTCATGCACTATTATTAAAAAGTAACACTTGCTATCTTAGATTTTAAATTTATTAGTCATTAAAGGCAATCTACCACTTCTATGAAAATATTAATCTTATTCTTTAGGTAGAAGCTACAAAAAAATTAGTAAAAAGCATACTGATGTAACCTTTCAGGGTTTTTTTTCCTCCACTTTGCAACATGAGAAAACTTCATTGTAACATGTATTTTTTTCACTTTAATTTACCTTTAGTAAATACTTGAGTTATGCTATATTTCCAAACCAAAAGAGGGCACTGTCTCTCCAGGATTGAAGGATGCACAACAGGTGTTGTGTTGTAAAATTTGCCATTTTTTTACACCTTTAATTATATCAGCTGGGTCTAATTAAAGGAACAAAACAAAACATCTTTTTCCCTGCAGATTTATTTTCTGTATATCCTTAGATCTTTGTGACTTCAACAGTATTACTATTAGACTAACTAAACAAAATGCTTCAAGCACCCACAAAGCTTTGTTAATTCAAAGTGAGAACTCATTTATTTTGCTAGGAAAAGAGACAGTCAGTACCTCCAGTAACTGAGAGATTGATAAAACAAGCAGCTTTAGACTAGCTGAAAAGATTGAGGGGAAACTATTTACAATGGTTATTGGATAAAATTATGATTTTAAAGATCAGTCAATTAATACTTTAAAAACAAAAATTGTGTTAGAGTGAATTTTAGTGAAATCTTTCAATTTTTAAATTAATTGTTTTAGCAGGAACTGTAGTTTAGTTTCTTAATATGCTACCTACTGTCTTTCATGAACACCTACAACCCAAAATTTGCCCAATTACATTCTTACACTTAAAAAATTCTTGCTATTCAAGTTTCCCAAGAGGTATTTAAGGCCCAGTTCCTTCCTTTCCACCAACTACTCTTAAATCTAGATGTAATGCAGATACTGGAAGTGAAAATGCATAATTTGACTACATTCAGGCACAAAGTGAAATAGTTGCCTATCTGAAGTGGCGCTTCAAGGGAAAGAGGAAAGAAATCCTCTCCACCTCACTAGTTATTGTAGGCAAAACAAAAACTAACATTCCCTTAGCTGGCAAAACACATTCCCCATAGAATAATCCATCCTCATCCTCTATAATTTCTTTTAGGGCTTTGTGCTTTTTAATGGCACTGAAAAGACTGAACACAAGGCGATGGCACAGATAGCTAAAAGTAATGAAATAGTGTTTAGCTCTCTGTTGATTTATAGCTACGTATGTTTTTCTTTACTCCATTGCATCATTTCTTTCAGCTTTAGAACTTTCTCAATGAAAACAACTGAAGTTTTAACTTTGACAAATGATGGATGCAGGATCATTTCCTTCCTGCATATATATTTTAACATTTCTATATTTATTGCATGTCATTGTGTTTCTTAGAAGTCTTACACAAACACTAATTCAAATTGATATGGCCAGCAATTTTCTTATTACTCAAACAAAGTAAGTTATACTTCAAAATGCATTCTGCTGCTTTGTGTTATTTAGTGCACAGACAGATGCACTGCACGGCAATTTTTGACACTTCATCAAATGGAAGAAACATTAAATACAGTGGCAGACTACATTCTGTGCTCCACTTAGATGACAATTAAGATTACATAGAAGTTTATGGTCTATTCCAGTGATTACCTTCACCTGGATACTTCTTTGCTCGTTCCTCAAAGAACCATTCCCCAGCCTTTACTTTCACATCTCTGAAAAACAATCAAAGGATATTTGAATCAATATGTTCCCATGTGCATTTTTGCAAATGTTTGGTAACTATTTAAAAATAAAACAATTTTTCTCAATCCTATCATAAAACTGAAGACTTCATGACTGCTCAATCCATTGACCAGTTTTGTTGTGGATCTGAAAAAACAACATAGAGGGAAGGAATCTTTTACAGGGAGTTGTTTTGGTTTTGGGGGGTTTTGTTTGTTTTCCTTTTTGCTATATAGGACTGTCTGTGGAAAGTGATACATGCTGCTCTAGGCGTTGCTCTGAAGCCAGGAGTCCCAGATCCACTCCAGTCTAGACAAGCAACATGCAGTACAGCCCAGGCACTTGTGTTGCCTGGCTCACTGACTGCTTACTCTGCAGCCTACTCTGAGAAGCAGGGAATGTCAATGGTAGAGGAGGATGTGGTCCCAAGCACAACTTGGGATGGCTACCAGGGACCACTGAGATATTTTTTTAGTGATAGTTTATAAGTCTCTTCCAAACTATAGAAATTACTTCAAATCAGCACAAATTTGTTTAGCTTAGGTATAAAAGCTTATACTTTGCCTTATATTTCCCAATATTTTAATCTCATTTTTGCACCTTCAGAGAGAGTGAAATGGTGGATTAATCATGTGTTGGCATAAAGCAAATTTTCATCCAAATCCTCACACTTTGTACATGGATATATATCATCCAGCACAGCTTTTGATTAATTTCCAAAATTATCATTCTGTACCTACATTTTATTTTTCATCAAACGTGGAAATATTCTAAACGCTTTGGTTTAGAAAGATTCTAACAAATAGAACAGACTACAAAGAAATATTTTGATATAAAAATGGTACCAATATATTTGTCAAGAAATTGGCTATACTACATTAAAACACAACACCTTCAGCAACTTGTTAGGATGCACTGGTTCAACATTGAGTTAGAGGAAGGAATTCTCTCTATAGTTTAGACTGTTTCTATGCTTTGCTGTTATCTTTGTCACACTACCTCTGGCCTACCCTGAGGTTCCATTTTGCTAAACACAGGATAGGAAATTCTGACTATGTGAAGTATAACACAAAATTCCCACCCATTCCATGGCTACCAGGACTTTCGCCAACATTTTCATTATGCCAGAAGCTTTGTTTCATTAACTGTTTAAGCAACAGATACACAAAACCAGTGGGCATCCACTGGATGACCAATGTAAACCAGCACTTATACAAACCAGTAAAATTTCTTACCCATGAGCATAACAAATGGTGCATTTCCAAAGGCAGGGATTCAGGCAGACACGGCATTCGGAGCACACTCGATGACTGCACCCATTGCATACTGCCCCTCTGTTCATCAGTAACCCAAGGGATTTCTGACAGCGAGCACAAGATTTTTCCCGGTATTCATGGCTTACATTTTTTGCCCCTTTCCACCGAAGCTGCTGCAGCTGCAGTTTCAGTTTCCTAATCCCCCAGGTAAAAAGAAAAATTAATCAAAAATAAATAGACCAAAATCCTTGTGAAAGTCCCAAGCTAATACCCTGGTTGTGCAATACCATCCCTAGTGAGAGATATGCCTTCAAGTGTGACCTCAGTTAAGCCCTGTCTGAAGGCATTCACACACAGCATTTTTGCAGTGTGACTGGATATGTGACCAGAATTGTGCACACTAACAGAGAAATAGTTTAGTATAAATGGGGTTCTGTTCATTTTAGGCACACTCAGGGCAGGGCACGGAAATCATGTCAGCAAATGATTATGCATTCACTTACCAAAACTGAGACTAAACAGTGCTCCCTTTCATTTGATGTTTTTTATCATATTTATCCAAGAATTAGATCTTCTACCAAGTAAAGATAATCATAACAAATGCATCATCTGAAAGCTAAATAAAAAACCAAAACGTACCAGACTAAAAGATCAAAACCTCTTTCTTTGATTAAATTTGCTTCCATTACATGTACCAATAATCAAGATCGATGTTTTTAATTGTTAGTAACAGCACCAACATCTGAAAGGTATTTTCTAATCAATCCAGACTTTCTATATAATCCTTTCCTTTCACTTCATTGTTTTCATTTAATATGTCCCATAATACTTACGTAACTTTTTGCTGTAAACAAAGTGTAAGTTTCTACATGTGAGAGACTAAAAATCTGTATCTTAACCACACAAATACCTTGTTTTACATGGGGATGCAGTGTCACAAAGACAGGTACAAGCTGCAAGGAAATCCTTATCCTAGCTATTAAATAAAGCAAATAAACTGCTGGAGAATTATCTTTTACCCTCTCCAACTGAGATACTTGTATAGTGTCAAGTTATTAAATAAAATCCTTTCCTAATCAATGGCACCTATTGACACTAGTAACAACCTCAAAAACAGGATGGTGTGCTTGCTACCTGCTGGGCGTGAGAAGGGACAGTCATGGATTTAGCACAATGAGCAGATATCCACTGATTCTTAACTCCAGTTTTGGCACAACATAAATTAAATAAGCCAGACAAAGATCTGAACCTGTTCTGTGTTACCAGGACTATATATGCATACACAGGGACATGATGGGAAAGCCATAAAGCCTTCATAGAAAAAAATACAGGCAGCAACTGAAAGTTGCTTCTATGAAGGCTGGAGGTAAAATTCATTAAGTACATTAGTCACAGAACAGTATTTGGTCACCTTTAATATGGAGTCAATGGAATGGTAAATTCAAGAAGCTCTGGATAACCCTTAGTTTTCCCAAAGAATAAAAAGGCATTAGCTAACAGGAAGTTAAAAAAGGAGCACATTTGGAAGGACAAAATGGAAGAAACGCATTTCGGGGGGGGGGGGGGGGGCGGAGGAACAGAATATAGGAATAGGGGAGCAGCAGATACCTTATTCTTTCCTCTTCTGTTTTTCTCACCATCTCATCACGGTACAGGACTTCCAGAACAGCCTCTCGTTCCAATTCCTTAAGGAAGTTCAGATTAAATTCACAGGCCATTTTTGTCAAATTTCACTTGTTTTGTAGACTCCTCTCCTATGGGTTCTACTACATCCAGAACAACGGTCTGGGTATTTCCTAATGTGCCTGCACTCTTACTTGATTGGTGATGTTTCACTGTGTCATACCCCTGGAAAGAAAAATAACTTGGTCTGTCTTCACATAAATCAACACTTAAGTGTCTCTGCTAACCAGGGAACATGAATAGTCATCAATGTCACAGGAGTCTCGACTTTTTCACTTCCTCAAACTTTCTTTTCTATTATTTTCTATTATTTTTTCTCCCACTGAGAGTAGTTCCAAAAGAGATGTGAGCTTGCAGCAATGTCCAAGATAGGGCTTTAGCTGCCACCAGGTGGAGAGACAACTTGTCAAAAGATGGTGTAAAGGAGTGGGTGGACTGATTTGGGGTTTTTTATTGGTCTTGTAGATTTAGGATTTCTGGGCCTACAAAAAAAACCCCAAAGAACAAACATGTTATTATCTCTTCTCCTCACCTTTTCAAGACATTTCAAATAATATGTGAAGAACACATTTTGCACTCAAACCTTTCATGCACTAATTCAGACTCAGGAGAGGTTTTAAAACAGTCCTGTTCTTCAGAGTCTCACCATATTGTCCATTAACACTCAGGCATTTTTTTGTACAGTTAACTTAAAAAAACCCAAAACAATAAAAAAGCCTAAGTCTATATTGACCACAGGCCTATAGGTCCCATGACTGAAAAAGTCACAGTCCTTGTGACAACATGTTTGAGTTAAAAATGCCCCTTTCTAATCTTATTTTATTGAAAAGAAAAAAAATGTCACAAGACTAAGAGGAAAGACACCCTCTAAGAGTCACTTTATCAATTACTTAGGTCTGTTAAGTCTAGATAAACAGTTTAATACCAAATAATGCTATTATCTTTGTTAATACACAGGAACACAAAGAATTTAAGATATTTATTATTTCCAACTCAGTTCACTAACAGTTTTGGCCCTAAATGATGAAGTTAATGTACAAACATGAGAAGTATAAAATTAAAACAGAATCTCCACTGCAGTTTAGATATATTCTGTGATCTTCATTTTTGCAGAACACCCACTAAAAAATAAAACAATTCTAATGTACCTTGCAGCAAAGTCAAGAAAGAAAACGTAATCTAAACCAGTTTACACACCACATTCATTTTCTATACTACTGTCTAGAGTCTAGGGTGTATAACAAGAAACATAAGACAATTCTACTTATGGTACACCAAATATTAAGGATGTGTGTATGAAAACTGGTTAAAAGTTTCAACTTAATCTGAACTAAATACACACAGGCTCTAGGAAAAAGATCTAGGCACTGGGACAGAAGGGGTAAAGGCTTCCCAAAGCAGTTACTGATGGACCTCAGCCGAGAATCTGAACAACCACCTGCATTTCTGATGCAATGCTGATTGCATTATTTTAAAATACTGAGTTTAATTAAAAATCCCCAACCAAACAAAAACCCCACCCACTAAAACTTAGTTTATATAGTGTCAATGTAGGTTTACTGGTGCAGAAAATTACTTTACATACAGTTTTCCCCAATTACTTCATTTTCAGTTACCTGATTTCCCACTAAAAAAAGCAGAAGGCAATAATATATATTTATAAACAGCATGCATTCCATTCCTCTATGGGGTTTTTTTTGTGAAAACCTTCAAGAGACACCAAAAGGACAAAGCATTTCACAGAAGCAGTGTTAAAGGGGGAGAAAAAAAATTGGTTTCCTGTGGAAACAAAAGAGACAGAGATAGGCATAATCATGTTTTATTTCCTTACCAACTGCAATTTCACAGGAAATTACTCAGTTGAAACACAGAAAGCCTGAGCAATCTTTAACACGCTATATGTCACTTTCAAAGGCCCCTACATCCTTCAGCTGCTTTCATCTTTTACCTTAAGAATATCTCCCAGGATTGATGAGCACGTTTAAAGTCTTCAAATCCATTTAAGTCAGCACAACCTGAAAGAGAAGTCAGTACAAAGTCAAGGGCCTCTGCACTATACAGGATATCAAAATACACATTACAGGGCAAGATACATTTGCTATAAACTCTGAAGATTTCTGGCATACCTACAACATCATCAGAAAATCCCACTGAAGCATCACTAAAAGCAAGCAAATTCATGATAGCCATTATCAGGTGGATCCAATAAAACTACTCTAGTGATCTTAAAATACATGAATGTCTTACAGAGCTGTTAAGAACATGCCACAGTAGAACAGTTTATAAGACCAACAGCTGCAGTTCAACAAGCACAGAAATAGTTGCTGTTTGATATTTCCTTCAAATTCTTTAAAAAAGGACTACCTCTCCACAGAAGGGCACAAAGTTTTCTATATATCAAGACTGTTTTGAGAAATGGGTTTCAGATGGCATCTTAGTGTATGAAAAATATTGAGGGCATACAGAATCTTATTTAGAGATGCACAAAACAAACAAACAAACCATTAATTTCAGCTATTCAAACTTGCACAAATTTAAATGGTGTGAAGGAAGAAACAGCCTACATCCTCCACTTTTTTCCACTTTGTCTTGCTTAAAGCTATTCCCCCTGGGAGACACATTTTCTGCCCTAGCCAGGGCAGGATTTTCCAGAAGTACATTCAAGCTCAGCCCATCAGTGATACTGCAAACATCAAAACAATCATCTAAACCAGTTAATCTATTGCTACGCTCCATATTCTATTCATAGTGATAAATCATAAGCACTGAATCTTATGCCAACACTAGAGCACCAACAGGGTCCAGGATAGAAAGACTAGGATGATTTTCTGGTACCAAACAACTGAGCAAATGTACTGCAGAGTAAAATGCTGGGGCCCTCTGTCCTACAGCATTTGCACTATGCAGAGAGGGAAAAAGCCAGCACAGCTCTCTCACCACTGGGCAAGACCACGACAATAAAGCTTAGAATACATCATGCAGCCAGCAGCTCTAGCAATATCCCACCTGCACACTGCTACAGTTGGTTTTTTGATCTTCATGAAGATTTCAACTCTGACAGTCATTGTGTTCTGTCAATTTTTCTCACACATCCAAAGACGACTCAAAATCTAGCTTAATGATGAGGTAGCTTTAAGAATAAACAAAGTACTATAAAAGCATTATAAGCCTCAAAATGGGAGACAAACCTTGGCCACAAAACAGACTAGAACCTGTAATCATTTCACAGAGGTGTTCAAATTGGATTGAAAAGCTCTCTACCATTGCCAAAGAAGAGCTTTTCTCTTACACTAAAGCTGTCTGCATTAGATTAGGTTTTTCGCTTTAATAAAGAAGGGTCTTCAGTAATGACCCTCCCTGACAGGAAGAAACAACCTTATAAACCTTCAGAAATGCTCTCATTTCAGGTTTACCCATGGAATCCAGCTAGCTAGCTGCTTTACATGCTCAACTCACCTCAAAGCTAAGCATCTTCTACCTAAAACCAAAAGTGTAGCAGCAACCTCTTCAGTAAATACCATGACATTTCTTCCTTTCCAGCACAAAGTTCACATAAAATATTCTGTCCAAGCAGTATTTTAAATTAGGTACTTATTACATTATTTATTTTAAATTACACATGGATCAGTAGCTTTTTGAAAATATCATAGGAAGTCTCAAAGCCATTGTAAGGGAGCACATGGCTATGTCTTAGGAGAGAGAGACGTGAGTGCACAGAGTGCAATCTCAAAAAATACATGCTTTATTATGAGCCTAAAATAGTATATAGTTATGTAACTGAAGATCAGTCAAAAGGCCCATCTAACACAAGATTAAGCTTGCAAAAGGCAGCTTATTTTTAAGCTTTTAAACTTAGAAATGCCTGACTTTGCAAGCTTTTCCTCAAAGCAGTTTTACGTGTAATGTATTATTGATCTCCTTTCAGATCCTTAAGAATTAGCAAAATAATGACAATTAAATAAGTATAAATAAACTGATCCTCCAAAGCAACAGTCTTCACTGACTTGAGATAATTGGATTATTTAATCCATTAACCCAGAAAATTGATGCAATACATCAGTAGCTAGGACACAGATTAGGAAGGTTCAGAGTAAAAATGATCACAAAGGCCACTGTAATTTGTGGCTATTTTCTATTCTGCTGAAGCCAATCTCAAAAATTTATTCTTATATAAGAAAATTGCAAATGTTATTTTGCATTATCTGGCTGCAACAATTTAATTTTCAAATCCCTGCCTGTGCACATGCAAATTACTTATAGGATCTTTACCAAAATTTTGTCTGTGATATTAATAACATCCCACCCCATAAATTAAAGTAAAAATAAAAACAAACAACAAAATCCAGCACAAACAATTAAGTTCCAGTTGTGGGGTTTCCATTAAATCTTTGCAGTTTGAAAAACACCATAGCAGTAGGTAAAAAATGCACCCCCCTGTGCAATGTCATGCAGAAAATACAGCACCCTTACCTCTTCAGCAGCCACCAAAGAAAGCCATGTAGAAGTAAACTGCTTTTCAAAGATGAGTAGCAGTCTTCTAATACAATTATCTTTCCTTAAAGAAAACTGGTGGCTGTTCATCACCCCCTTTCCTTCCTTTAGCCACTGATATTACTGACGTACATTCACAAAAGCATACCCAAACCAGCTGAAAAGGAAATGCACTCAGCAAAGGGCTCTAGTGTTACAAAAGCTTTTGTCAAGTCTCTGGTTTTGTTACCAGCAACATTCCAACATCAAAAAGAGACTCACCACAAGGACCTATAAAAGCTAACTTTTAATATATGCTCAGTCTTCAAGCCACACACAGGAAGAGACATGGCTTTGAGTTCTACGTAGTTTCTTTTTCTGATACTATAGATGTGAAAATGCTTCTAACCTCAACGTCTCCAGGACTCAAACAGAAAACTCATTTTGTGTCATAAACCGTTCTTTCCTGGAAACAAAACAGTTTGCTGTTTAGGTCTGCAGAACAGATAAAAGTTCAAAAGAATTAATTTTTATGCACCTGCAAAAAGAAGAAAGTTGTTTTACCTTACAACTGGGAATCTGATCTCAGGTAATGATTGAAAGTTAAAATATTATTTGGATTGGATACCCCAATTCACTCTGTTACAGAACTAAGTATCAGGAATGAAGTTCCAAATTACAGCCCGATTATTTTAAAGTCTGGAAAAGAGGTTATTCTCACAGGTCAATGTCCTTTCTTGTTCCTGGCACTACCAAACTGTAGATATAACACAGAAGCCCTTCTTAGCATTTGAGGTGGTTTAAGAGTCCTTATTTCCAGTTAAAATTAAAAAAAGCACAGAAATCCTACTCACATGGCAAAGTTTAAGAGAGCCTGCATTTTTATAATCTCAGTAAGTTAAATAGGTTCAAATATTCCCACCTGTGCATGTCAAGTTCAATTACCTTCTGCAACTGAATCATGGAAGGAAAGCTACTGTTAGTAGGGCACAGAGCTATGCACATATGCATCATATTTGGTTAATTTGGGCCTTAATTTCAGGCAAAACTTTAACTGAATTAAAGACCAAGATTAGTAGCATCCCAAATCCAGGTTGAGGAACATTATCCCTATCTCCTAATATTCAAACAAAGCCTTAATTGCAACACATTTAGCTCATTGTATTTTTCTGTCTTATCCCTGGATGTGGAAAACTGCCGCAGTATTTTATACATGTTAAGAAATATAACCACTTGTTCAGCCTTCCCATAGTCCTCACCTCTCTGTCTCTGCTTTCTGGCAGGTGGAAGCAGCAGGCAAAAGGCTTGTGATGGGGCTGAGGGTGCGCTCAGCAGCCACCCACAGTATCTCTGCAGAGTGCCCACAGAACCCCAAAGTAAGGTGGGTTGTCAGGGTCTCCCTTTTCAGGAGAAAGAGGAGGCAGAGCCTGACATGGGATTGGAAACAAGGTCAAAACTGATTAGGGCAGCTGAGGCCCCATCAGCACACTGAGGCTCTAAGGCTCTAGCTCCTTCACCCTTGCTGAAATACAATGCCCCAGACTGGACACAGCAGTCCTTCTGCAGCCTTATGATATAAGGTATCAATAACTGATGTAATGTATCAATAGCTGATATAAAGTATCAACAAGGAACTAACACTGAGAAGGTCAATAGAAGTAATTGTAGGGGCTTTTGCTGAAGTTCACAAAGATAGACTGCATAGTTGAAGCCCTAATTAGCTACAAATATAGAAACAGGGAATATGTTGTGGTTGCTATCAGTACCTGGACTTGAGGCTTCTAAAATAGAATGGACATCATAAGAAACTAAGATAAATCAGGAGATATATCAAGAAAATAAGGTAATTATAGAAGTTTGCTAATTAGACCAGTTCAAGTTGCCAACAAAACTGGTTTAAGTTACTTTTTGAACCAAGTTGAAAAGGACACAGTGAGGAAGACCCAAAATCTTCATTCCCAAGACCCCCGAAGACCCCAGCCCAAGAAAAATGGAAACCAGTTTGCAAACTCAGTTGGGAGGAGCACAGGGCGCAGAAAATGGAAATTACTTCTTGGAACTAATTAGAATAACCCTACCTTTTCTAAGAAAATAATGCATATGTATAAAGAAATAATGAATATGCATGTTTTAACTGTATTTAAACAGGTCTGTGAGCACAGACAGGTGTGCATGTCTTTGGTGGACCAATCCCCCATGCCTCCAGCATGCTGAATAAATGTACTTTCTCTACAACTATCTAGCTGGGGGGGTCTTTTCTGCATGTCATTTACTGCAGGGAGGGCAATAGCAATGCTGCTTCCCACATTCTGCAGACTATCTGTCCATTTATACATCCCAGTATGATCCCTTTTTCTTTTTTTTTAACAGTACCACATGACAAATTGAGCTAAATCATTCCCAACCCCCGTACTCCACTGTCTATGAACAGCTACTGCAGTGAGCTGGTCTTGCCCTGCCTGCACTTGTAGGTTATTCCTGCTTCACCACAGCCCTTTTCTACCCAGTAAGTTACTTTTTCCTTCATCCAGGCCCTTTCTGCAGCTCATCCCGGCCACCCTGAGCCTCAACAGCACCTCCCACAGCCCAGGGCAGCAATCAGGGCCTGCAGGTCCGACAGTCTGTAAACACAGCATCCTGAAACAGGGACAAGCGCGCCCTTTAATTTCGTTGCCCTGGTTCTTATTACTCTGCTAAAAAGAACGCGACCTGCTTAGAATTGGAAGAATTCAGATATTCTTTTGCGGTGGACGGTGCCCACCAAAGGTGCTCTGTGATCCCCTCCCCAGCCGGGCACGGCACAGAAAACACAGCGAAAGCCTCATGAGACATCGACGAGGGTAGTTCTCCCCTGTGTCTGGGGATTTTTTTATTGTTTTATTTTGTTTCCCAGTTCCTGAGCGTACACGAGACCCGCAGCCCTTCTCTGTTTCCAGAAGCAAGATGCAGATCCACCTTCTCTCCTCGGGAAGGACCTCTTGGCTCACTGAACACAAACGGCGAGCGATCCGTATGAAAAGCCCAGCCGTGAGAAGCTCCCTTCCCGCCTGTCAGCCTTTAGGATGTTTAGGATCTTAGTGCTTTATGATGCTCGGCCCCCTCGGCCCGCCCCAGCGCCGTCGCCATGGGAACGGCGCCATCTTGGCGGGCGCCCTTCGCGCAGGCGCGGTGCGGGCGGCGGCGCGGGCGGATCCGCCGGGACCATGGACGAGTTCCAGTCGGGAGAGGAGGTAACGGGATGGGGGCAGAGGGACGGCGGCGGCCCGCCTGGAGCACCCCCTTCAGGGCCACCTCGGGATCCCGCCGGGATGGGATCCGCCGCCATCGCCGCCGCCCACCCTCGGTGTGGAGCGGCGCGCCCCGCCCGCCCGGTGGCGCACACGGGTCCGGCCTTTGTCGTGCCGGCTGCCTTGTTAGCCGGGTGTGCCCTGGGCTGGTCCTCCTGCCTGCTGCTCCGCCGCGGTGCTGCCAGGACACCCGTGTGGGGCAGCCAGCCTGCTGGTGGTGTGCGGGAAGAGCAGCTGGGGCCGGGGTGTGGCGGCGCGACCCCTGAGGGGCACGGCCGGGTGGGGTGGCCCGGGTGTAAATGGGCACCCTGTGAGGGGCACGGCGGGGTGGGGTGACCCGGGTGTAAATGGGTACCCCGTGAGGGGCACGGCGGGGTGGGGTGGCCCGGGTGTGGAGGGGCAGCCAGGCAGGGGAACGGCGCTCCTGAGCGGTGACAGTGTGGTGGCTGCACCAGACAATGGGGAAGCTGCCAGGGCGTGAGGGAAGGTGTGTCAGGCGGCTGCTGTTCTAAAAGCCTCCCCCGGGTTGCCGGGCGCCTGTGCTAGACATAAATAACACTCATAGTAACACTCTCCAACATGGTTCTTAGGGCTGCTTTCGAAGGCGTTTTCAGAATTACCAAAGGGTAGTAGCGCATGCTACAGTTTGTCTTTGTTGCGTCGGAAGCGCCCTTGCAGAACTATGTCTGTACACTGTTCCTTAGCGTGCATACATGCATTTGTGTGTATGTGTATGCTGTGCTGAGCAAAGTGCAGCTGAATGTTAATTCATATCAGTGATAAATTAATAAAAGCTGTTCCACCGTCTAACAGTGACCTGTGTGATTATGCAAAAGAATGGGGCTGGGCTGCACATTTCCAAACGTGTCTGCTTTCTTTGTGCCAGAGAAGTACTGCAGGGAAAATTGTACAGCTTACACATTATTTTCACTTTATTTTTTAATACAAAAAGATTCGTTATGTCATCTTATTAAAAGGTGAACTGATAGTATTGTGTTATTTGGCCGCTCAGTTATAGCACATAAATCCCAAAGCTAGGTATCAGAAATTTATGTTCTCTTTTGTCGTCTCAAAAATGGAAGGAGATTGAAAAGTAACAGCAGCTCTATAAACAGATTCTCAGATCTCTCAGTTGTTTCAGTACAAATTAGGTATCGAAATACCTTTGAGAACTTGGGCTGAATTTAAGTCATTTTACTTCGGTGAACTGTATTTGTGCTCAGAGGTGTTTCTGAACTGAGTTCCAGACTTTGTGAAGAAAAAAGCCTGTGTATGGTTTATCATCTTGCCTGACAGCAGGCTTCATGTCTGCTAGCATGTCTGGCATCCATATTCTTAACTTATGCTCTGTGAGAGAGAGTAGTTTAGTAATTGTACCTCTTACTTGGTTAAATATACTGGTGCACATTAAAATGTAAACACCTGTAAAATTTGGTACCAGCAAGATAAACAAGGCATATTAAAATTAAATCAAAGTCAAGAAGGTGAAAATAAATGCCAATTTGCCACAGCACATAAAAGCTTTTAAAAACATTGAAGTGTGTGAGCAACTTGGTGCGTCCAAATAGTTAGAGAAAAGGAATTGTCTGTGTGTCTCCCAGGATGTGCTGTTTCTTCTGTCATGGAGAATGATCAGCAGCTCTCATCTTTCTGAATGTCACATGTCATTGAAGCTGGCTAGGCTGTTCACCTTCTGATCAAAGGTTTAAGAACGTAATGCTGATATTCTCCTGGGCAGGTGTAACTTCATCCTGCCTGCACACATGAATTATGGCTTTGTTCGTGTTTGTCAGTTGGAGAAGCTGACGGATCTCCCAGTGAAAACCCAGTCAGCATATGTTTGAGTTGGTTCATTTCTACATCCTTATTCAGTCTGCTGAAATTAATTAGTTTGCTTTTATGTGCACTTCTTGTGCCCTGGTTTATGAGGTGAGGTCCCAGCAGTGACAGTGTGGTGTGTGTCTTGCTGCTGCACAGGGCAGGATCCCCAGTTAGTGCTCCCAGGCCCTGTGCGTGGCTGCCCCATCCAGCAGTGGTGGCAGCTTGTTCAAGCCTCTTGACATAGGGGCAAAAAGAGCTGAGGGACTAAACCAAGAAAACCTACTAACCGTACATGCAAATGGGTAGTGGTTTTAAGATTAATAGAATGTTGGGACCTTCTCTGTCCTGATTCCACATGCTGAATTTGCTCCCCAGAGCCTGAGAGAAGGCTGAAGGTCCCGGGAGCTACATTTCCCCTTTGGTTTCCAAGTGGCAGTTTTCTTCTTATCCCCAGCTGAGATTGTCATGACAGTTTTTCCTTCAGCCGGGAGTAGAATTTTTTTCCGCATCGGTGCCCTGGAGATGTCGGTTTCTTTTAACTGCAGGCTGTGCCTGCACACTGAGGTTCTCTCTGTAAGCCCACTGCGTTGTGCAAACATTGATGCTTATTGTGAAAGGAGAATATACATGTACAGAAGTGCTATAGGTGTTACTTTAAAATGCTTCCAAGTTAGAATTTGAAAACTTCCTTGACTCAAAGGGCCAGGCAATACTAGTTCATCTCTTCATTACTTTGCTAAGAATGTTAACTTTACTGGGTTCAAGGAGCCAAAGTACATAGGAGCAAATAAAGGAAGACTCAGTATGTTCTGCCTTGTCAGAAATCTGACAAGCATAAATTAAACTTCTACTGCATGTTCTTAACAGATCTTGAACTCCCTAAACAGAAGAATGTGTCCACTGATTATATAAAATCCTGCTTTCTTTTGCAGACTTCCTTTGTTGTTGATGAAGTCAGTAGCATCATTAAAGAGGTAAATGAACATTTTCATTTTGTTGGTGTGAAAGTAGAGTATGTTGTATACTGTGTGCTGAAAGGCATTCAGTAAAATTTGGTAAGTGATATGTAATAGATTTCTAGATAGGTTGGTCTCAAATATAGGTAACTGTTGCTTTAATCCATGTACGGACTTTCATATCATGGCTGGGCTTCATGATTTTAAGGAGAAATAATACCCAGCTTTAGCTGTGGTAAGTACTGCAAATCCAAAAGATAATTAAAATAATTTCATATGCTCCTCTCTGGTTGAAGCGCATCCCTGTTAGAATTTCTAGGAGGATGTTTTATGCTAAACCCTATAGAAATAGATTTTATGTTTCAGTAAAATATAGGACTGTTTTATAGACTGTCTGCATATGCATGTTACTGTGTTCTTCTGAGATGCTTTTCTTGTTCTTGTTTGTTTGGAACAATTGAACTATTCTTGTTGCTAAGAAACATGAATATTCAGTATAGAAAACTTCCAGAGGGATTTGGAATCTGTCTTGTAAACTAGTGCAATCTTTTTCTTGTTGCAAAATAAATGTTTTGATCAGACTCTGTAAATTGAATACATATGCTTTAATACATGCTTCTATCTCTTCTGAATTTGAAATAATTTTGTGGTTATTTTTTAAGCAATTTCTCTGAGGAAAAAACGTGTCAATGAAAAACATGTAGCTTTATCATACTTTTATTTGTATCTTAAAAGGGAAACTATCCTCATAAGTAAGATGGATTATTTGGCTGAGGGCTTCTGCTCTGTTAGTAACCAGCAACTACATAGGTCTTTTGTTTTAATTTGGTGGTTTGTTTCCCAAAAATGATTCTCCTGAAAAGTTTTAATTTCATTTCCATAGAAGAATACGTGTGAACATGCCACTGTCGTGTGCATTTTTTGATTCTGTTCAGAACTGTTTAGATATAAGAGCCTTTTCATAACTCTGGCTGCAGAACATTGGGATAGAAGTGACAAATAATCTGAACGTCACAAAATGAGCAGAGAATGGAATCTGACAGGCCTGGCTCAGACTCTGACCTGCAGGTGTTTAATAATTGAAAACAGTTCCAACAGCCAGAGTGGGCCAGCAGTATTGAGGACTTTTCTGTGGGTGTGGGGTCCATGTTGGAATGGGTTAATGGTGTAGATGGACACCAGTGCATCTCCTTTATGTGTGTGTCACCAACAGGCCATAGAGGGTGCGATAGGTGGCAATGCCTACCAGCACAGCAAGGTGAACCAGTGGACAACAAGCGTGGTGGAACAAACGCTGAGCCAACTCACAAAGCTGGGGAAGCCCTTCAAGTACATCGGTGAGCTCAACTTTCTCTTTTCTGTGAAAGCTGGTACAGTCAAGGGCACTGATGGGTGGGGGAAGATCTCAGCAAGAACCATGTCTGTACACTGTTCCTAAGCATGCATATATGCATATGTGTGTATGCTGTGCTGAGCAAAGTGTTGCTGAATGTTAATTAATGTTAGTGATTAATAAAGGCCGCTCTACTGTCTAACAGTGACCTGTGTGATTATGCAAAAGAATGGTGCTGGGCTACATACAGCAAGCTCCTGTTTCTGGGACAACTCCAGTGATGGTAAGGAGCATGACTGTTGGATTTTTCAACTTCCCGCTTTAATGCCAGTCTCTTTAAGACTAGGCAGACATACTTTTCTAAGTGCTATAGCTTTGGAGGAATAGCATACTGTTTGGTATTTTTTGTATTTGGCTGTGATGCTAACTGGGCTATGTATGAAATGCTTCGCTGTTGTGAAAGCTTTCTTCTTAAGATCCTTAAAGTAAACAGTTATAAACATGCATATAGGGGGATGCATTTAATCAGTCTAACTTTCTTCTGCTTCTGAAACCTTTTTTTGTATTTGCAGGAACCTGCACTGTGAGATGGGAGAATAAGACCATGTACTGTATTGTCAGTGCCTTCGGACTTGCAATATAATTGCCTTGAAATCATTCATCCTTCTCTTTTCTGTTCCAGCACTTGATTCCACCTCCACTCAGACTGTGAATACCTGAACAACTTGTTTTTAATGTATTTTTTTAAGTAACTTTTCTTCAAAAATGGAAATACGAGAACATGTTACATGGTTTATGTTTGTCCCTAGCATCATACCAGTGTTTCTATACTTTCTTATCACTTCAATACTTCTCTTCAAGGTGCTAATACTGATATCTGCTGCAGTGTAAACACTTTCTCTAGATTTCTTTTTTAAGACCAATATAAGCGAGACACTGACTTTCACACTTTGTACTTTTGGTTAGCATTAAATTATTGAAATTCATAACCATTGCTGTGATTCATTGAAACTTAACTCTTTCGTTATTGAAAAAAGTTCCAGTTCTTTCAATTCTCTTCAAGGTAATTGAGGTACATACCAGAATGCAAAGCACTTTCATAATTTTGCCAAAGTCTCTACAACGTTGCAAGAAAATTAGATTATGTTTATCAGAAAGTAACTTGACTGCATTTTTGGGACCTGTTTAATCTGATTGTGTGGTATTTAGGGCATGGAACGATAACAGAAATAGCTATCTTCATTGAACAAAGACAGATAAGAAATTTTTCACATTCTAGAAGTGCTCAGCAAGCTATACTTGGTTCACTTCTGCAGCCAGTTACGTGTGTCAAGTAGGTCTTGAACTTAAACTTGTTACCCTCCCTGTTGATTTCACTGATAGCAAGTGTAATGACGTCAGATGTTTGGTGAAACATGATCCTTTCTGAAAGGGGAAAAAACTGCCTTGAGGCAATGTGACTAAATAACATGTGAGTATGTCTCCTGCCTTCTAGAGTGAAGTTGCAGGGGAATAACAAGTAAAACCAGTTTTCAGCATAGGCTTGGATCAGGGTTTGTCAGGTGATTAAAGAAATGGGAGCATGCTATGAATTTCAGAAAACTTCTGTGAACTACTTTGCTGCTTCTCTGAGCAGTAGCTCACTGCTGGTGAAGGTGAAAGAATTACAAAGCATGTGTGGGAGAGTATTGCTGGGCAACAGTCAGTTTGTGCCACCTGGATTTGCTTCTGCTTAGGAAGCCCTTTCCTGTGTTTTTAAACTCTGGGTCTCAGCTAAAGCTGTTCAGATTGAGATGACTGCTGATACAACAGTACGTTCCAATAATCTGCAGTCAATATTTGCTTCTTGGTCAAGCCATTCAAACATTTGTCCTTCGTTCATGTTAATAATAGCAGATCCCTTGATTTTTTTGCTGTTAGCTGGTTTATGCGTGTGCTGAGCTGCAGCAAAAAACCCCATTTGAGATGGCTGTCAGTGTAAAGGCTGTATGGGAGGAAAAACCTCTGTTGCATTAAAACAGAAGTTGTGCTACAGAAACGTAGACACAGTTTTTTAGATCATTTTACATGTGAGCAATAATCAAATGCTTCCAATATAACAGTTTTAGGACTACAGAAAGTGGTTTAGAGGATATGAGTTTCTTGGGTGTTGGTGTCTCCCATGAATTAAGATAGGACTTTTCTGTAAAATTTCATGGCCGTGGTATATTACAGTTTTGGTAGTATTCTACAGTAACTGATTTTTAAATTTTAAATCTCTTTGGACACCTTAGTTGGAATCATTTCTTTCAGGGACTGCTGGCCAGCTTATCTCCATGCCAAAGTAAACCATTTGGGTAATGGGCTTGCAGAGTCCTTGCTGTAAGTAATTAATTGTCCTTAAAAAAAAATTAGCAGACTGTGGGTAGGTGTGTTCAGGAGGGTACTTAGAAAGTCAGTCTCTCTTTCCTGTCTCTCACTGCCATAGCTCTTCATATTACTACAGCTGTGGAAATCAGAAATGGCAGCCCTGATCTGGAGGGGAGGAGGAAGAAGGGGGAAGCTATTTACTGCCACTGCCACAAATGAGTGTGACCTATGTTCTCCACTATGTTAGCAAAAACCTAAAAGAAATGGCTTCAGGATTAACTGCTGCTGGTAAACGAGCACTACCACATCTGATATGAAAGCAGGATTAAGTTGCAGGGAAGTTTGTGGCCATTTTATTCAGCACAGAGTGCGATTTCAGTATGTAAGGAATGGCATCACCCAAAACTGAGCAATGTGCTGATAACTTTTGCAGTCTTACCAGCTATGAGCAGACTCTTGGAAGGTACAGAGCTATAAGAAGTTGACAAATGTCATCAGCATCATCACTATGTCTAGCCCTCTTTTTAATCACTGGCATCAACACTCACCAGGAGAATTCTCACTGCCAGCAAGAGCACAGCAGGCTTTGCAAAGCCAGTGTGAAGCCATTTGAGAATGCCAGGTCTCCTTCATTAACTCACTAATGTATTTAGGAAAATTAGCAACCTGTCCTTCCACCTCCAAGTTCAGGCTGGGTAAGTGAAAAAAAAACCAACAAACAACACAAAACATCTGCTGACACAGCCTCTTGGATCCCATCATTACACAATTAACTAAGTTTAAATATGCTTGAGAAAATTTATGTAAACAAAATACATGTAAGTCATGAAAACAGTACAGTTCACAAAAAGGAAAGTAAAATTCACTAGAAGGAAAATAAAACCAAAATACAATATAAAGGTATAAAACTTTATTATGAACATATTTAACAATGATTATGCACATGAAGTCTTCCAAGAAACTTAACTGAAATAAAATATTCGGTTTTCCTTCATATTCCATATTAGCATGAAGTTTTACAACATAAACAGTATTTGCTGTTACTAGCACAACTTCTGGATACACAGAATACTTAACACATGTCCTCATGCACACTCTCTCAAAGCAGCATTTAATTACAGCTTCTCATTAAACAGAGCTTTTATCTTACACATTTTTATACCATTTTGGTACACAATTTTTCCGTATTTTCATTTTACATATTTACAAACTTCTAAAAAAAGTTTTACAGTAATGCGAAGGTTATTACTGGCATAAGCAAAAGGAAATGGGAAATTAGGTGACTATGGATAGTTGTCATTTGGCTCAGAGAAAGACAATAGATCCAAGTCTTTCCTAGCTGGAACCATTATCCCCAGTATTGGCACCACAGGTTCTACACAGTACCTGTTTCTCACTGGTGTTAAGCCTTAGGCTTCCTCTACTTTGCCATTCCTAGGAAAGTTTCCAACCAATTCCAACACCAACTGTGTTTTTAAAGCAAATACTACAGAAAATAGTTGCTATGAATGGCTCACACTTGATTATTGATTTCGTACATGTCCCTTGTGATCATTGTGTAGGTGAAAGTCTTGCAGTTAATTAATAGATAACCACTCTTTAGAGCAGGTTCGCTGTATAGCGTGGGGCCTTTTAGTGCACTGTTCTTGTTTTATACAGTTCCACTAGTGATGGAGATAATTACTTTAGCAGTAATTAAAGGAAAACCCGGCTAGTTTCTTACCCAGATTTCTTCTGTTTCACCCTTTACTCAGAGGTGAATTTATGCCACCTATTTCCAAGCTGTTTACAATCCATACTGTAACATTCTTCAAATACTATGTCTGCTTTCCAGTCATGGAAATAAGTCAAACTGAGATTTCTTGCCACCAAAACTAGTTCCTCATCTGCTTCACTGCTTTTGTCATCTTACTGTAAATTGAATTTGATGCGACAGTCCTTCAACCAAGCTTACCATAACACTCTAGCACTTCCAAAATATAAAGCTATTTTGCATGGCAAACATGGCTTAAATATAATCTCTAAAAATTAACAAGGAAACTATTTGCTCACTATTTTCACAGTGAGATACTTGCTTTAAGTACAATTTCCCATTCTTAGCTTTCTATTGCCACTTTGAATGTAGTGATGTAATAAAAGTTAATGCAAACAAAACAGCAAGAGAAATGGGCTGAGAACAGTTTAGAAAAAAAGCTAGATTATAAATACATTCTTTAGTTAATGAAATGCCAAAGCATGACACTATTTCAGAGTTAACTGTGACAACCAGTTCAGACTGTTATAAGAAAAATTAGTGTACTTTGCACATTGGTCCAATTTTCTCTCTTCAGAACAATTTAGGAGAGAAAGAGTATCAGAACAAGAAATACCTGAATATATAAGGATCATGTATTATCATGTACCAGTTTTTGGAGACCTAAAACCTGTACCCACTGTTACCCCAACTGAACTCAAAAGGATTTGGGGTATGCAAACAATCCAAGTTGAGTCCCAAGTCTGACTCTGCAAATTCAAATAGCTGTAAGCCTCAGGAGAGTCATCTCGGGAATAGTAAAAATGAGAATGGTCTCTCCAATCTTAGAATACAAAGCATCCTCCATACTTGTTAAAAAAAGTCTAAAAGGAAGTGCTGAAGGTACAGGTTACTATAGTTCCCTGGAAAGAAAACCACCACTAACCTGAAATACTTCTTTAATGTTTTCCTTCTATGTTCTTCTCAAGTGACACCAATTAAGAAATTAAAGGGAAAAACCTCTTCCTCCCCAGCAGTTCCCTTGCTTTTGCCATACAACAGTGCTTTGGCTTCTAACAAATAAATGATCCCTGACACAGAAAGTTTTAAATTTCAGACACTGACAAAAAATTTCTCAGCTCTACATAACCGTAGAAAGTTTTCTCTCTCTCACACACACAAGTCTTACTATACGTGTCTCTAGCAGAGCACTGATTTAATCTGAACTATTCTATGATAACAAGGGTGCAACCGCATGAAGCAGTTCCTTTGGTCCTCTCTAAGTGAATTGCTGCCCTGTGAAATCTCCCCTTTGCAATCTTGAACCAGAAGGTTATTGCAATGGGAATGGTCTAGAGCAGTTGTTGCATCAAAGCAGAACAAATCTATTCTTTCCCCAATACGATTCGGCAAGTCTAGCAGGATTTCATTGCACTATTCTCCTTAAACTACTTCAACAATGAGCACAATTCCCCAGTGCTACCCAGCACCATATTCTAATACATGAACAGTGCTTTGGAGAGTCTTCGGCAGCAGCAGGGCAGAGAAATTTTACAGGAGTAAGTCTCAGTTACAGATCAATGAGAAAAACACATACTTTTAGAAAGGTCACGTGTCTGAAAACAAAAGTAGCTATAAGCAAACAGCATCCACTTAAAGAAAGAACTGAACAGTGGTGTAGTGGAAAACCAACTTCTAAACAGAGAAGCAGCAGCATTGTACAAAGCATACTTAATTCCCACATAACTTTGTTCCAGCACAGACAATCACAAAACCTGCTGGTAAAAGTTTCCATCAGTACAGGTGTTGACTGTGGTATGACAGAACAACTGAACTATGCATGGAACATGCTCACAAACTAACCCTCATGCATGTTCAATACATGAGCAACCACAATTGTTCCTAACCCTAGATTAACTATTAATACAAGTTAAGGAAAAATTCTGATGTAGAAAAAACCCCTCTAAAAGTGAAATGTTTGGAAATTTGAAACTGTAATTCCCTATGAAACTCATACATGTAACTGTCCCCTCCAGCATACAAAAAGACCAGTTTGTTCCTTCTGAGATTTGCTGTTGCTGAAATATTTCCAATATGAAAGGGCTGTTTTTAAAAAAAACAATACAGACACTTCTGTTGTGGCAGTAAAAGATGTCATGTAGCATATATTATATAAATAATTTTGCAGCACTGAGACTATTTTTGCTCATTAGAACTTGACTATTTGCAAGTATCTTACACTTACAAATCCGGTAAACTTATTAAAAAATGATCCTAAGTCTGTATCACTTATTCAAAGGAAGAATAGAAAGCTTGTGTTTTCTTGTATTAATGAAAGAAAAAAAAAAAAAAAAAGACCAATTCATTCCCTGCCTCCAGCTCAAAAGACTTAAGGTAGAAAATTGAAAGGGAAATGAGGCACTTCATACAGCAGTGGACAGTATACAAAGCAGCTAAAGCAAACACAACAGATGAATGACAGTATGCTGTACATCATCATAAAAAAACCCAAAACAAAAAACAAACAAACCCAAAACCAAGCAGCAAGGAAGCAATTTGCAACTCAGTACATAATCTATGAGACTTTGAAATGGAATAGACTTAAAGATTTTAGTCCACAGACATCCTGCTATCAGGCATTTTATAAGACATGTAAAAATTTTGGTTTCTTAAGTTTTCACCACAACCATTTCAAGCATTTTGTTTTCTTTTAACTTTGTAAACAGAAACAGAAGCAGGATGTCCTTCCTGGGAATCAGTGTTCAGATGACAGCAGACTGTAAGGACGCCAAGGAAGATGTCCATCTAGGAAAACTTCAACATTGGCTCGATTCTAGCTGAACAAATCTGTCTACATCAAAATCAATCAATCACTGTCCGATTCTTCTTTATACTTGGCTCTAATAGCTTGGCCGTTCTGTAGTGGCATTTCTTCATAATCACTCCTGTGAAACAGACACTTGTTGAAACTTCTGAATATGGTGTTCAGATAGGAAGTTGAAAATAAACAGGAAAGTTCTAAACTACATTGAGGCATCTTAATTGTTACTTGGGTAAGAAGCTGGTATCTGTTTTTCTTCCTTGTGAGAAATAGGAACAACATACATGAATTTTGTCCAGAGGACAACGCATAATAAAATTTACTCCAGTTAACTACAAGCCAATTTTCACACGGATTTGTACAGAAGCAAGCTGGCACTACCAATACTCATCTAATTGACCAAAGGTAAGCTGTCCCAGGCAACGGATATAGTCAGCCCAGGATGAACTTCTTCAGGTTAGTGCAGCGTTGGTCCCACCCATAGTTCCAGCCACTCCAGTGTCTTTGGTAAGAGGTGAAAAATCAAGCGCAGATAACAAGGGTGTTTCAGTGTCTAGCACAGAGACACCTGATTGGGATGGGTTTCAAATGCTACCATCATTCTCATATTACATGAACACACAAGTCAAGGAGGTTTTGCTAGACTTGGTTATTCTTAATTCAGAAAGTGCTGGACACTTAAGAAGTGCCTTCTCCTTCCCTGAAGTATTTCTATACGAGATGCCTCCTTGCTAACTCCTGCAGTCCCTCCCAGTGTAAAAAGGAAGCCCTTTCCTTTCACAGCTCTTGCTGCCTTCACTCCCTGACCTACCAGCTTCGTAATACTTTCTTACCTGTTTGTATCAGTGGCATGGCAATCCCTTTTAGAAACCAACCAAAAAAAAACCAACATACATTCTCACTGCATTTCTGTTTCAGAAAAAGGCTGTGTTTCTGTTCTTTAGGCAGGATACTCTCACTAACAAACCATTCACTTATTGAATGAATATGGAAAAGAACATTACAAAAATAATACATCAGAAATAACTCTCCTTACTATTTTATAACCTTACCCATAAATCACATCATCATCTGAATCATTCAGCATAGAAAAAGCAGGATTGTCTTTCAACTGTGATTCTGAAAAATACAAATAAGGGTATTTAGTGTGTTAATTGTAAAAATGTAACTGTAGTTCTAACACAGCACTGCAGCAACAGACATTACAACTTCCAAGGCACTCAAAATTACAGTTCAACAAAACTGTATCCAAATAGGAATTCCCTCCTTTAAATTCTCCACCCTTCAGCCACATTGTCATGGTCATTAAGAGTGAAGATGACATAATTATCTGATTTTTAGACATATATTCTCCATGTTGTTGATTTCCTCCCTTGTGCAGTTTCCTATGTCAAATTATTTCAATTTGCACCTATATTAATTCAGAGTTCATTATTCTTAATCAAAAGTTTGTATGTATTTAAAAAGCACAGATTTCAAGGTTACTTCTAAGTTACAAATATAGTAGACTGTAACATCTTTTTCCTGGCAGCCTTCTACTTTCTGCCATTTCCAAACGAAGATTTCTTGCAACCCAACAGGAAGTTTTCAACCTTATTGTCATCCAGCTAGTTCCTTTTCCATTCCTAATGGAAAAATAGCATTTTCTGTAACAGTTCTGTCCATCTCAACTCTAAAAATCTAGAGAAAGGACCAGCTACGCTATTTAGTGCCTTCTCCCTGCACGCTCTCAGCAGGCAAGATATGACTGAACAGGCTGCTAGATAATCTCATCCAGGCTTCCTTTCCCATGAAAGGTTGGACCACATGATCCTTCCAGGTCCCATCTAACTTGGGCTCTTCTATGGTTCTGTATCTTGAACTCTATGTTTAAAGTAGAGAATGGACTCAGTACAAATATTTATTTTAAAGATCTTTATCTGTTAGAGAGGGAAATGCTTTTAAATCATCATGGAAGTTAGACTGTATCTTCTGCATAGGAATGCAAAAGCAGAAGTGCCACTGGTTCAATCCTTTATGTCCTTTTACATGGGCGCTGCACAGCCCTCCCATAGTATGTTCTCCAAGATTCCTCCCATATTAGAGATCAGCTTCACTCCTACTTGTCCAACAGCATGTTACCAATTTCAGAGTCCAGTCTGCCAGCACGTCAATATATTAACTTCCTTTAGAACAAAGTACAAGTGCTGCAATGTTGTTCCATCAGGACTGTCTGTGAGTCAGTTCAAGAGTTGCTGCATTATGTGCAGACATCATACTGACCATAAGCTTAATCTAAGTGCATAAGAATTCAAGCCTAGCTCATCAGTTATTATACTTTGTGTTCCTTCATATTTCCAATACTAATTTGCTCAGAGCAGTGCAGCTTCTGCTTATGTTAACTCAAAGCAAATTGGAACAGTAATGAGACAACCAAAATATAAAGACATTGCACAGTATCTGCTAATACTGCAGCTCTTGTCATCCAAGTTTGTCAGACAATGGCTTACACTTACCATATAGTGCATTCTTCGAGGGCGAATATACGAAGGCTAACGTGTAGAGATAAAAGTTCAATAAACCATAAAATGATAAGAATTCTGCTGGTAGTAAGTGTCAAGGATATTGCTCAATATAGCTCCATACATATTAACTTTGGAAAGAAGACCTAATCAGTTCACAAGCTGTTTCAATGGAAAAAATGTTTACCTTACTGAAGTTTGAGAGCATGAATGGCTAGACAAAACTGCACATTTTAAATTCAATGACAACTAATGTACTCAAGCTATTTCAAGGTAAAGCTCCCACTGAAAACAAAGCTTTAAGATAAGTAACATTTGCAGAGGTATGGTCTACTCTTGAGCAGTGGAGTGCATGCAGTCAAATGGTTCTGCCTTGAGTGCTAAAAGAAAGCTGAGTAAAGGGAGGGTTTTCAGGTAGGTTTTGCTATGTTTATTTTTTAAATAGTTCTTCCTTGGCACAGTGATTAAGGAGGGGGAAAAGACTATCTGTATATAGAACTCTGAAGATGGTTTCTTGCCATCCTTTTAGGAAAATGCTAAAGGCTTTACATACTGTTTTTTACTACTTCCTAACACCCAGCTAAGCTTATCAGTAACTGGAGCAGCTGCAGTCACATAGGCACTGTCAGAAAGTACAGTGAACTAGGATCTCATGGTTCAGGTCCAGGAATACAGGTTGTAATCCTGTTGCCCATAGACATCAGAAATAATCTCTCTCCAGTCACTTAAATTCTCTGCTATGACCTGTACCATATGTAGACAAACAGTGACTTCTAAACTATTAATTTCTCATATTTTAGTATGCCCCATGCCATGCCAACTGATAGATATACAGAAAAAAATGGAGGCAGCAAATACAGCCAAATTTGTTACAATATCTAATTAAAATGACTTATATATGCACGAGGCATCCATACCTAAGCCTTCATTCATTTTGAAGAGTATCAAAAGCATTTGTGATTCAAGTAATGTAAACAAATTAGACTGAGACTGTCTAGCTTGTAATCTTTACAATGAGACATTACAAAATGCTGACATGAAATCTTGAACAAAACAGACTGGACTGCAAAACTCCACCTAAAACTCAAAGGTCTTAGTCTTAGTTGTATCATTTTTAAGTACCTTCTGCATGAAAACAGATTAACATTCCTACTTGAACAACACAAGGATATAATTCTGATAATGAGTTGACAGCTCAGCAACAAAGTTGTCCTGTAGAACTTGTGCTCCAAAGCGTAGGTAGAGTATAACAATGCTGTGGAGGAAAAAAAAAGCAAGCATATAGGTGCACTCCGTCTTTAAACCACAAAACTAAAATAGTAGATCAATAGAAGAGGATATAAGAAAACAATTATGTTAATATGCTGACCATTTAGTTTCAAATACATTTGCTTCCATAGTTCTAAATTAAGAATGACTCTTTTGTAATTGTCAGCAGTCAGATGAGTGAAGTGGAAAAACCTCTCAGATTTCATCCACTACATACAATCTAACAATCAAGAGTAATTTGAAATAACAGCTTGGAGTGGGGGAGACATATATTAACAATAATCTAAGAAACTAACTGTAAACTTCTGTTTTGATTAAGTGAAGCTTAGTAAGTTCCAGAAGAGGGCAATGGTGCAATTGCAGACCACTCAGCAGTATGGAAAACATCTCTATTAAGTGAACCTCTAAATCTTGCAGTGCATTGCCACGGGAATAAAAATAATATAAAGTTAGATCAAAAAGCCTCCAGAATGGTTAAAAAAATTAAGAAATGCTTGCCACAACAGCCATGTCAAAGACATTCTTCAGTTTCACTGACAATTTTATTATTAACAAAATGTACTGAAAGCCCTGAAAAAAAAGGTTACAGTACTGAGAAATGTACTTTGAAAAGCCTTACCTAATGACAAGCACTACAAAGGTTAATGCAGTCAAGAATTTTAACCTGAGATCTGAAAAAGAATGAGAAAAGTTGTTATTAGTGAATTTACATCTACATCTAGGAGAAGCAAGCCTGTTTGGGGAAGAATCAAAAGAAATATTCCTTACCAACATAAGGCATGTTTCGAAGTTCTGAGCATGCCCTCACTATCAGGAACAAAAGGTAGAGAATGTATGTGGCTGCCACCACAAGGAAGAAGATCTTCATTCCCTGTAAGAAAAGTGTTAGGCTTTATTATTTAGTGAGATTTGGTCTATTCCTTCTTCCCCCAATAGAAATCATTATTTCCCAAACCACAACATAGAATGGTCAATTTATGCAGGAAAAGTAGGCTCATGAAATGAGGATGGTGACACATCCAGGTTGGATTTTGTGGAATATAAAGAAGGGATGTTTAATAGAAATCAGTGTTTTTCACCAAATTCACAGGGAGCTGAATCACCATGATTTTCTAAAAACACAGCTCCCAACAGCAATGCAAGGATCCATGTACATCAGATCTTCCTTTACAACAAGGAAGTCTGAAATTTACTAGGACAGAGGATCTTGGCAGGAGTAAAGATACAAAGGTGACTTAGTAGGCGACTTAAAAATTTTTCTTTCAGTCTCAACAGTCATGAGTCTGTAACTAGTGGCGTTGAGTCTCTAGATTTGCAGAACAAATTACTCTTCTCATTGGGATAGAGTTCAATATGGTCTAAGCATTTATAAAGCAAAAATAAAAATACTCTAGGCAGAGTAAGACCATCTGAACAGCATTTTCTATTTTCTAAATTGTGTTATAGATTTTTATAGAAGAACAAACTCCATCTCTGTGTACTGCCTAACTCTACCTGACAATTTAATAGCAAGAAAACATTTTTGACTTACCTGGAAATTACCTGTGTCAACCCTGTATTGATACGTGGGATCATGTACTTCATTGATGCTAGAAAAGATTTCAAATTAAAAAGTGGTATGTGCACCATTCCAGACAAGGTCAAAAAGATGTGACCAAGAAACCCACTCAAAAGAAAAGGTTTAAAGTTACTATATAGAGTTCATAACTAAAGGTTTTTCCCATATAAGTTGGTGCAATGCCATTAATTCCAATGAAGTAATTACAATTTACTCTATATAACATCCTTCTTCCCAAACCCAATTTGGAAGAAATATGGAGGATTGAAATTGTAGTCATGTGTAACCTCCCCACTTGTTTTCTAGAAAATGCATATCTCTACCACTTGTGAGAAACAATCTTCTCATTCTCAAACACTCTCAACTTATATCTTCTGCACTAAATTTAAAATTACTTACGTTTGCCATATTCCCAGTGTAACAGAGGCCAGCCACAATAGTCCAACAATAAAGAATTTGGGCAGATAGAAAGTTAAGCACTTCCTTTCCCCCTGTTGAGAAAACAATAGGGTGGTGAAAGAGTGAACCACATTTGAAATTTTATTCCTTCTTGACAGAATAAAATAACCATTGTATTTGTTTCCCTCAACATGAACTAGATTAAGAGATTCACTTTCTGTATTTTTATGCTGCACAGGTGATTAAAGAAGACAAAAAAACTGTAAGATGCAGTACCATCCTATTTATAAGGTCTCACATATTTCACTGATAATGCAAATACAGGAATATGCTCCAGAATTCCTATTTCTCTTAAGCAGTATTTTAAACTACTTTAGAAAACAACCAACTACCACATACAACAACAAAACCCTTCAAGCAAGAACAAAGCATAATGGCATCATAATTCTGAAGACTGTCCCATTTATCTCATTTAGGCTTGGTAGACTCAAGATAATCTGCTTTACCGTAAATCTTTTTAACTCCAAAGCTTCATATGTCACATGCTACTTTATGAATGTCTCTTTAAAAAAAAAAACTGGTTTCATTTTTGTCACCTTTTAGAAAACTGAAAAAAACAAGTACGTCTTCTCAGTTAGTAGTAGATACTGTTGCGCCCTTACCTGTACTCTTATACCATGGTAGACACAAAGCCAGAACAACAACAATGCACACAGAAACAGTGACTGGAATAGATCATCCAGCATGCCAGGAAACCAGCTGTTCACCAGAAAAGAAAGGGGGAAAAATGGATCTGTAACAAAATAAGAAAAAAAACAAGTTAAGCAGAGGGGGAAAAACCTTTCATTATGAAAAGTAAAGCAGAATGTATCTTCAGAGGAAGAAAAACCACTAGATTTTTCAAATTACACCAGTAAATGAAGTTTGCTTTATCTTACAGGAATTAAAAAGAAAATGGTGCCTCCAGCAGCAATCCTCTGTGCTGCAGAGATCATCTCAAATAGTTGCCAACGTTTCTAGATTTCAGGTTTTATTAGACTTTCTACTAACTCACTGCTAATGGTGATATCCTAAAAAAATTATCATACAATTGTTAAAATGCAAATATTCTTTTTGGTACTGCTAGAAAGTGCTAGAATTTGATGTGTTTTACCGGACTAAAAGTAGCCTCCATTTTTAACTACAGTGTGAATATCTGAAAAATGAAGAAGTAAGACTTAGCAGACAAACAGAAATTGAAAGGTTCAGTATGGTAGACACCTATTCCAATCAGAGATTTAAACAAATAGCTCACGTTCATCTGACTGAAAAGAATGAAATCCACCTACTCATTATGCCCTTGAATTCGCTACATTTGAAAAGGGTTGTTCGGGTTTTTTATTCAGTTTTCTGAAGTCTCATAAACTGCTGCTTATAAGATCAAGGAGAAATTCCATTTTGCCTCTCTCTTTTGCCTTTTATTTATTTATTTTTCAAAAAGGAGCTTTTCTAAAAATATCAGCATACAAGTACCATTATAAAGTAGCAAGAGAGGAAGTAGGATGGACATCCACTTCTGTTCAATACCCCAGTCTCTCATGGAGAATTTCCGCAGAGAATGTGCAAACAGACACTATAAAACAACAACAATTTGTAAGGAAGGAATACAGCTTTAATGATTTAACCAGAGTTAAGAGCACATTGCAAAGGCTACTTCATGAGGTCTTTGCCACTGAGAACACTGTAAACAGAAGCCAGGTCTCTTAGCTTCTACTTCAGCTTCAAGTTTGCTGACTGACCCCAATGTAAATTATTTAATTTCTCAAGGAAACTGAGAAGTAAGCCAGCTTGTACTGCAAAAATCAACATGTGAAAAAAACCCATTGCCTTGTTACCGGTCACAGACTATTAACAACTCCCACTTTTTATAAAAGCAGCCTGCATTTTATATTCACAGTTACCTGAGTGACATCATCTATGTGACAAAAATGTTATGCAAGTGTGCAGTACTTCGGTGTCCCTACTCTGAAAATTCAGCATTTTAGATTTTGTGTTGGTTTTTTTCCCCAAACATTTCTTTTCCAACCAGATTGGAAAGGAGAGATAATCTAAATTATAGCATAACTTAGGTTGTAAGGAACCTCTGGAGGTCATCTGGCCCAATCTCACACTCAAGGCAGTGATAACTTTAAAGTTAGATGAAGGTCACATTCAACTGAGTTTTGTTCATTTTCAAAGACAAACAGTCCACACTCTGGCCATCCTATTCCAAAGTCTGAGCCTACCTGCACTGCAAAAAAATAATTTTTCTAGCATGTAATCACAATTTCCTTTGTTTAAGCAAAATTCTTTCTTTTAATCCAAAATCAGAGATTAGAAAAGCAAGTTTTCCTATTTATCCTATTTTCTTAATGACCCTTCAATACTGCCTGTAAAAACAAAAGTAGGAACTACATAAGCATTTCAGAACATTTTTTACACCCATTTAGTGATAAGTCAGCTCAGCTGCCTGGGGCTACACAGCATGACAGAGCACTGTTATCAGCTGCCTACATAATATACTCCAGAAAAACTGAAACCAAATCTTACCGTGACAATAAAAGTAAGAACTACAAAGACGAATCGGAACCAGATTTCCACTTGTGAAAAAGCTGGATTGTAGGTCTTCCACTACAAGAAAATAAAAGAACCCAATGAACAATATTTTGACAGGGTACATAGGACATTGATAATTAGCACCTTATGCAGATACTGGAAAGTTCTCAGGCTTTTCAAAATTTAGAGGTATAGCCAAATTTCACCATGTCACCATGGAAAGACAAAGATAAATTCATACCCACAGGACTATCTGATGAAAAGATAAGCAAAGTAGCGTAACAGCCTTGCTTCTCTTTTATCCTGCCACTTTGTAACATACTCTCATATGTTAAAGCACTTCTCAGGACAAAAAGGGTATTTATTTCATTGATTTCCATTGCACTTCCATTCAGTTTAAAAACCAATAAATGAGTAAACCTACTATGTTCTTCTTTATTATCAAGGTCAGCTGCATAAATTGATTATGAAGAAGTCAATAAGATACAGGGGTGCTTCCCACAAGGAGGTTGTTTTCTTAAAGCTTGCTAACTTGTCTCAGAAGTGGAAGAAAAGAAAATCAAGGGAAGAATAAATAAGCTTACTAGAGATACAGAAATCTTTTCATAGGTTAGGGGGGAAAGCTCCTTCTTCTCTAAGTACTATAAGGGCACAAATATTAATTCTGACTTGTCAGTTTGCATAAACTCTGTTCTGTTGACAATTTATCTCATACCTGGCAGGCTTCTGTTTTAAAGCCGCTTTTGAAATGTAAACTCCCTGATACCACATATGCTCTGCTCCTCTGAACAAGAAGCTTTACCTTTCAATGTATTAAATCTGTCAATCTCTGTCTTTTTAAACTGTAAATGTAGAATTAAAATTATATGTAGAGAATCCAATTATACAAAATGCAATCCATGATTTCAACTGAGACTACCATAAACAATCATAATAATGAAATAATTTTAGTCGCTACAGGAAAGTGGGGCTTTGGGTTTGTGTTTTTTTTGGGGTTGCACACAGGTCTGCCTTAAAGGCAGCCCTTGCAAGATAATAAACTGTACAGCTATAAATGCCCCAACACTTTGTCCTGTTTGAAAACTGGAACTAAACAAAAGGTTTGTAAGCTTAGGGTTTTTTCCCCGTAGAGCTTATTTTTAATGATGTGCTTTATGCACTAGAATATTACAAATACTAGTATTTAAAAAGTTAATTTAGTATATAAATACATTTTTGCTTTACAGTAAGATTTTTGCTTGCTATCTGCTCTGACATACTGAACGCTATATACAGACAGAATACACCATAGTAACCCTTGTATTATAAACTTGATTTAGTTCCATCTTCTCCCAGTGCAAATGTTTCTAAATCTCTTTCTGGAGCCAATCAACACACTGATGATGTAAGTGTTTCATAAGCAGTCTTCAGCACTATGTACTGAGATAGTTATTTCACCAGGGATTATTTTAGTAAATTATTTTAGCTGATTTTTTTTCTCTTCCTCATAAGCACAGTTAAAAAAAACAACAAACAAACTTCATTTTTCTTTGAGTTTGTTAAATTTTTCTTGCCCACGCTTTTGTCTGGAAAATTTTGCTAATTCAAATACATCTCCTGGAAAGGCTGAAAAAGATGCCATGCTTCAGAGAGGCAACATCTCTACAAGCAAATGCAGAAATCTGGATGTTCTAGTCTAGCTTGCCTATTGTTAAAAATGTCTGCCAGGAATTAAGACTAAATGTGTCTGTTACAGAAAACAGCATCAGCAGTTCTGAGAGAAAAAAATTTTGCCCTACAGAGGTGAAAAATTGGTCTAGACCCTTATCAACAGTAACTGTAGTAATTCTGACATTAGTAGCGACAGAAAAATTAAATACAATGCATTTTTATATTTATCTTCAAAAATCAGATACTTTTTTGTTACATTTAAAGCACATTTCTACAGCATTAAAGAGACTTTTTTACTAGCATAAAACGTTATACTTACTGTGAAAGTTATATTCTGGATGGTATATGTTAACTTGTTCAGACCTTCAAAGCTAACAAGTATGTTGTATTGAGTGTAGTTCAGGTAGCCAAGGTGAGCAACAATGATTTCACTGCATTTCTGTGAACAGATACAGTAGAGAATAGTATGTAAAAGTCTTCAAATTACTCCACAATATGTACCGCTATCATAAGTTGGAGAATTTGTTTCTAAATAGTTAAATATTGGTGATATTTATGTCTCACCAACCTCAATCAGTCTAACCAAGAATTTCTTGAAAGATACCAGACAAAACAGAAAAACTCATAAAGTCAGTCAGTGACGAAGTCAATGGTTGAACAATAAACAAGGCTGGCTTTTCACTTAAGCTGGTGAAAGCACCTGCTTGCAGCAGCAGGACAGATCTGAATCGCAGTCAGTCAAGCTCCAGGTCATCGGATTGTGAGATGGGCTATCTTGTACCATCTCATTTTTAAAAGTTAACAGGAGGAAAGAGAAAACCCAAGCATATTGCCCTCTTGGCTGTGTGTGATTACATCTAATGGAATACTGTTAACTAATTTCTGCACATTTCATAGATATGTACATATATATATATATGTATGTAAAGAAAACACTTGATTTACTATATATGCTTATCATAATAAACTTCAGCTATGTCCTTCCTAAAGACTTGCATCTGGGGAAGCTGTTTGGGATGCCTCTAAGCTTAAAAACTTCCAGGAAAGTTATACTAGAATCTTCAAACCTTAAACATTTCTTCACGGGTGGCAAAAAAATTGGCTTTTCCAGAACAGAGTTGCCAGCTGATTTCAACCAGACTCTGGGAGGTGTTGGAGGAGAATTTTTCTCTCCTCTGGAGCCCCATATCAAATCTTCTACTACAACATCTTTTTCTTCAGTACTGCTAAACCTGTTTAGGTGACTGACCAGGACACACTGCTTTGCTGACAAAGAGCAACTCTACCAAGAGAGGTCTTGAATGGGCAACAGACACAAGTCATAGAGGCAAACAGAAAAATGATGGATAGGTAGGTATTTGGTTGCCATTACTAACTAGGTTGCCATTATAAATCAAACCATACTCTACAGTCTTTCCCGAGACATATTTAAGAGATATATTCTTATTTGCATTGTAAAGCAACATGCACACAAAATAGATTTAAAGAAATTGTGCTGCATCCGAGTTCTGTTTAAGCAAGTACATACTTGTGCACAACTGAGTAATCTCGTCCGATTGTGAACTTGATTATTAACATATCGTGTGCTTGCATCCTTCACCACTCCCAGTACTTTGACTGTCATAGTAACATTCTTTTTGAGAGATACTGTAATTAAAACAGAAAACATTAGCCTATTGCTACATGCAGAAATGAAATCTCAGAGTTCCAACTATAGTTTAAAACGTGTGTTTTCCAAACGTTACTCAGTTATTCAATTATACTTTACTGAATTAGGGGTGCCGTATTTTTATACTTAGGCAGTAAGTCAAGCCCTGTACTGCATCTTGACAGATTACAAGCACTAATACAGCTTTATTGAAAAATTAGTATCATTACCATCTACACATCTAATTCCCCCAAAAATGAAGGAGGAAAGACGTAGATTATCTAGATGCTACTGTTTTCTCAGAACTAACAAACAATATTCCCCTATACCTGTTGCTCACAATTCAGTCAGTGCTGTCCATGTCTTTACTGAGTAAAGGCGGTGGAGGGGAAGAAAAAGTATCAGAGGAAAAACCCAACAACCACAGACAAAAGGCAACAGGATCATGTATGTGACAAATGAAATTAAAGATGTGATAGGCAAACTTCTATAGCAGTTTCCTGAGAATTATGTCAGATTCTCACCATCGTGCTGATCCAACTCCACCACGCAGGTCAGCCATAGTTGCTGATTGTAAGTTGACAGTGGTGGCGAACTTAAATTAAATGGCTTCAGCTGTAAAAAACCCCCACAAGATTAGCACCAGCCATTACACTGTTACATGACATATCTGTAGTTACAATGATAAAAGGCATGTAAATTATATTTGTGATGACATTTTTGTGAAAAATTTAATATATGCTACTCTGTGGACAGTATGATAAGCAGCTCAAATAGAAGTCTTCCAGGGGATTAGCTTAAACAGCACATGTATTTTGCACAACACTGAAGTAAGGATAGGTATGACTACCATAAAAGAAGCAGCACTAAAACAGAAAAGTTCAGACACAAAAAACAAATCCTGAGACTTAGCCTGAACATAAGTAATAATTTTTAGCACTTTACAATGAAAGTCAGGTTTCTGGCCCTTCATCTGCTACAAAGTTTTAAACTTGTTCAACTATGATTATGAAACCAAAAGTATTTCCCACTAGGGTTTCTGAAAATCCCACATTTGGTTCAAAAGTATTGAAGATCCCATTAACAGAAAAAACCTACATACACAAAGACTTCTCTTATTTTCAGTTCTCAATTTCTACTTCTGAATCCCCTACAAGAATCTCCAATATTAGTTCACCAGAGAAAAACTCAAGTGTTACTTTATCAGAAACTGCTCTGAAGAAACATCCTAGAATTCTCTACCTGGCCTGCTCACAACAGTTAAGAGACCAGAAATTGCTGCTGGGCCATTCATGAAACAACACAGTAGTAGGATATGTTAAGTTTCAAACTGGAAAGCACCAATAAGATGTTTTCCAGTAAAAGTTTAAACACTTAAAACAATTTGAGGGGAGGAGGGTAATGTTTAACATTACTAACATCAAATAAAGCCATTCATGTAATCCAGTGATACTTATCTCTTACCTTTACGCTGTTATTTAAGTCAGTTCTTGCTACAGAAGTTTCAATTACATTAGGACCTACAGAATATATAAAAAGAGAAAAAGAAAAACAATATTGAAGTATACATATTACTGGTAAGTAATGATGAAAATACAGGTTTTCAAAAGACTGTACAAAATACCTCCCTGCAAACCAGGTAAATAGTATTCAGCTTTTAAAATGTTTAAGCTGAAGGGTAAATCATTTGGACATTTCAATGAAATTTATAAATTTGGGCTGAATGTTCCTTTAAGCATCTCTGCCATAGTATTTCTAGGCATGATTAAATAGGAAGTAAATTATAAATCAAGAACTCCACGTCAGAAGTCCGGAATGGGTACTCTACTGCAATAAACCACACAGTATTTATACATATATATCCCAAGTTTTTCATGGGAGTGCAGTCATGAAAGTACTCAGCTACAGAAAAAGCTGGCTAAGCACCAGCGGCCCTCTTGTTACAGTGACTCAAAGCTCGACAAGGGCTGCAGAAACCACCTAATAAAAAAGCATGTTTAATTGAACTATAAAGTCTATATGGCCAAATTGTTACCATTACCTGGTTTACATGGAGCACAGCATCCATAATGCACTGCACTCAAGGCTCGGGCACCAGGGCAAACACATCCCATTGTAATTGTGTGCGTGACACTAAATGCCTTTTTATGCATAAGTAGTGTACCTGCTCATACAATCACAGTAACAGTACTTTCTGGCTAGTGATGGATTTTCATTTCATTGGTCTGTTCAAGCCAAGATACCCACATGTTTGCTTAGCAACAGTTCTCAAGTTTACTCAGACTGGGCCCTTCCTTTTCTACAGAAATATGGGGATATGATACATGATGTATGCCATCACATAAATAGAGATAACTGCATAGAAGTTCTATAAACAATTTCTTCTAAAACAGACAATCTACTTAATAGAGTTTCATGTCCAATTGTAGTGGGAGATGTTCAGCTCGATACCAGATCTCTTATGCAACCATTCTTCCAATCATTCTGGATACAGACACACACACACACACTTAACATCAATGCAACCATCCACTCGCACCCTACCTCTGTATGCAGTAAATGGGAAGCAATAAAATCACAATTTATGTTAGAAGAGACCTCCAGAGAATATCTAGTCCATTCTTGTTTAATTAGGTTGGTCAGGGCCACGTCCAAGTAAGTCTCTAACATCTCTGAGGGCAGAGACTCCCATAACCTCTCTGGAAAACTTGTTCCAGTATTCAACCACCCAAAAAGTAAGAAAAATTTCCAAATATCTAACTGAAACTTTTTGTGTTCCGGCTTGTGTCTGTTGCCTCTCCCCCTATCATTGTGCACCTCTGAGAAAACTCTAGTCCCATCTTCTGTGTATGTTCTGATCAGGTGGTTGTAGAGTGACACAATTTCCCTTTAGCCTTCTTAGGTATGCAAGAACACATGGTACTGGAGAGAAGAAGAATGCACATGTGTTTGTACATATAAAACACACAAAAGGACTGAACCGGAAAAGTGAAAGGGGAGAGTAAAAAAATATCTGTATCTATACACTGGGGTGTGAACAAACACAAAGCAGGTACAGACAGAAGCAGGACATACATGCACGTATTTGGTTACTAGAGGTTTCCCAGTCACAGTAAGATTTCTCTGTCCAAACAATCTCTCCCTGTATATATTTGGTCTGGTGATTTAATGTAATTTATTAATCCTCACAATGTGCTCTTTCAGCCACAAACTCAGTATTAAAAAAATTATGTAAGAAAAGCAGCTTTTCACAAAGACCACGGACTTCAAAGTTACTGCACAGATACAATGAAAAAGAAGGAAGTTTATAAATGAGCAACATGGGATCATTCTGTGTAAGAAGTATTTTAGGTTACCTATCACTACAGCTCTACACATGCAATACTGCTTAGGCTCCTGCAACCACTCTAATAACAGTATTAACCATCTTACAGGCTTTAAATGGAAAAATTATGAATTTCACCCATCACAGTCAACATTCCATATCAGAACTGCAGTTCAACATCACTAATAGCCAGCTACTATAAAGTCAGTTCTGCATCATTGAACTTTTCTCCAGTACATACAAACAGGGCAGATTTTTGAAAGGCATTTTTTGTTTTAAAAGCATAACTCAGTTTCAGTTAGTGTTCACAGTTGATCAAGTCATCATATGTCAGTGATTGAGTCTTGACAAAACCAAACGAATTAGCCTTTTTAATACGTCTGTATTTTTAGTTGGAAAATATGAAACAATATTGGAACAGAGAAATCATAGTCACAGTTTTTAAGAGCAGTAACCAAACAGATAATGAAGTTCTAATGCCATAAACTGCTATTCCTCTAGCAAGCAAAATACAAAAGCTTTTTTAAGCAACTGACCAAAATGATGCTGTGGAGACTAATTTAAATTGTTTTTGGGGTTTTTTTCAGTCTTGCTCAGTTAACAGAATTCACAGCTGAAAGCAAAGAACTACCCTGAGGTGGTGAACAGGAAAACTATATGGGTACAGAAAATGAGTTCTGCACCTTGGATTTTCTTTGCACTTGTCTCACCACAAAGATAACACAGACCCACTGGGAAATGGGAAAGAAAGTGAGTGCAACTTGGGAAAAAGATCAAACAAGTCTGTATCTGTCTCGGGTTTCAGGAACTGAGGAGCAACAGCCACCTCGGCTTAAACTGTCTTATTTTCTCAGATGAAAAGCAAGACTTCTGCTAGGCTTCCCAAACTGCAGGTAGAGATGTTGAGTATGGGCAATGGCATATTCAAGCAGCACAGAAAATATGGATGTATCTCCCATGCTTTCATTTACTTAGTGGGTTTGGTGAGTCTTTTTCAGACTGCACCCTTCAGTGACAGAGCGTTCTATTGTTACTGCCCCTCCTTCTATTCACAGGAAGCAAGCAGCTGTCAACAAAAGCAGCAAAAAACATCAGAGTTAAGTGGTCAGTGGCCCTCCTCCCAAGGTAAACACCATTCTTTTAAAAATAACTAAGTTATAATAATGAATGGTGTTCATGCTTTGTCAACAAAACTATCCAGCAAACCAATCGTACAAGGACAAGAATCCCACAGTCAATGCCAGTTCCTGACAGGGATCACAGGCAAGGCCTGGGACCCCAGCAGGGTAGAGGTGACCAAGTGTTGCTTACAGCAGCCAAGACCCCTGGGCCAAAGGTAACCACGTCATCCGATCCCTCTGCACACAGACACAATGCAACACACGAACATAGCTCTCTCTCTCAGGTTCTGCTACCAAATAAGAATGAAATGCTCAGTTTTCTCTTCCAGGGGCATTACTTTTTATCTAGACTTACATAGAAAAAGCTTTCACCTCTTGCAACTTGGCAGTATAAATACACAAGTACAAATACAGTTCAATTTTAAAGTAGCCAAATTACACTAAATCAAGTAATTCCATTTTTTAGCTTTATCATTCATATAAAATGCATTTTTGTACATGTATTTCTGTGGTATTTTAGTGGTCAAATAATGCCCTTCAGCATCCTTGGGCAAGTCACAGGAATATCAGTAGTTAACCTTTATGAACTGAAAGTCTGTTTGGCCTTTAGGCTGCTACAATAAATCAAACAGCAGGAAAGCAAGTTTTATTTCACAGGCAAATTTTATTATTTAATGCTATTATGAAAAATGGACTGCCTACAAGGCACAGATGGACATAAAAAGCCCTGACAGCTGCCTCCAATTAATCTCCCCTTCTTTCCAAGGCAGACAGGAGCAGATGACTCCCAGGCCCGTGCAGCTCTGCTCATTCTAAAGGAAGTGAAGGACAGGGCAAAGGTAGAGACAACCCAACAAATGGGTCAAAAGATGTCAGAGAGAGGCACAGGACAATACACTGGGCATGCCGGGTGACATGGAAGGAAGCAATAAAGTGGGGGAAAGTGGGCTGCTTAGAGCTCAAGTCCCTCCCTTCTCCTCTGTCTGTCACTTCTGTATTGACAAAGCTTTCCTGACATCAGAGTATTCGTATATTAACACTGCTGTGACAGCACACTGACTTAATTTTCAAATATGTTTTAGACCTGGAAAAGCTGTTTGCCATGAAATAGAGCTCCCATGTTTCTCAACTCCCCAGTGATACTACATCTTTGTGGAGCAGGCTTCCACAAATCAATTTGATCTCCAGGATAAGTACCCAGACACTAAGTGCTTAGCCTCCCAGATCACTCCAGGACTCCAACAAAGGTCTTTGAAACCAGAGAACTAAGCTCATACATGTTTGACAACTGAAGTTCATATTTTTATGCTACTAAAATATTTATTATTTCTGTGGCATTTATTACCCAAACATTTAGAAGGCTTTACAAACAACTGTCAGTTTCCTCACAGGAAATCAAGTATTAGCACCACCATTTTACAGGTAGAAATACAAAGGAAAACAATTAATGTAGCAGTCTGCTAAAAAAATTATGTTACAATGAAGCTGGTTTTGTTTTATTTTACTGACTCTCTCCTGTAAAGCAGTTGCAAATACCAAGTCTTTGTAGGCAGTACTCCTATGAAAAAATGAGATGGAAGAAACACTTCCCGCTCCTTGTCAGAAGTAATACTTCCCCAGGTATCTCAACGGCAGCAAGCTCATTAACATTTAAATATATCTGTAAATACCAACAGGTTTAAACAAAGCATACAAGAACTGTAATCTTTTTAAAAGAAGGTCCTTACCTGCTATTCCTATGAAGACTGTCAGACCAAAACAAACAAAGAATACTACAAAGACCAGAACAAAATGCCTTTTGGACAGTGTATATAATCGCATCGGTGCCAGCCTACAGGAAGCAAAAGAAAACAGAATTATTTGTCAGCCACATTCTTAAAGGGGCAGAAAATAGATCCCATTCATTCTCCCACAAGGGAAATCAAACTGAACTCTAAGGTAACCATGTAACTCTAAGAAAAAAAAACATTAATGCTGCTTCATAGAGCAAAGATAACAACTAAGAATTATTAGACATATGTATGTGCACACACAAATCCTTGCTCCAAAATGGAAGAATTTTGTCCATTCTTTTTATGCTAGGGCTTTCTATTGTCCTAAGACTTCAGCAAGAGAAAGCATTTCTTAGAGGAATAAAAAGATGCATTTCAGTTCACACATTAATAACTTAAACATCCAAGACACCATGTCTCCTGCAATGACAGCTTAATCTAAAGGGACCAACATCACAAACAACTCAGTTATCTTCACAGTATCTTGATGAGTTTTATATTTGTATGTATACATACACACACACACACACACACACACACACACACATGCACTTCATGCCTTCAGATCATCCCTCACAAGGAAGAACTCCAGATCTGCCAGATGTGCATGCTCAGGCTTTGAATTCTTGTATGAATTCCATCAAAGTTTATAGGAAACAGGAAACTGAAGTTCATTATTAGACACTTAAATACAAATATACATACAAGCAATGACATCTCTTCCACAGCTCTTTGGTGGTTATTAGGTTAAAGACAAAACAGAGAGGGGGAAAGTACTGAAAAGACCAAATGCATTCTCTTGGAAATGGCTAACTTCCAGTTCTGTTAGCTTAAGGGAAATAAGATCAAATAATTAATCCTACATAACATAGCCCTCCTCTATCTTCCTTTCTGTTAAATGCAAAATTCAAAAAAGCACAAATCCAGCATGTTTCAAAATAGTGTCAACACTTCCTTTTGAGTTATGCCAGAACTGAGTCACTACATAGCTGATTTTCTCCTGCTGTTCCAGAACGTATGATCATAAAAAGCTGTGGTTTATATGGGAAAGCTGTTAGGACTGGGGAGGTGATGGGATGGTGGTGGCGTTTTTCAACACAGTTCTATGAACCCCATCATGGAGAGAAATGAAACCATAAGACTTCAATGGCATGGAATAAAACTTCTTTTCACCAGATGAACAGTGCTTTTACTAGTTCACACTAATGAATAATTGCAGAAAATGCGGTGAAATCCTTTCCATAAGCCCAGCCTGAACTCTGGGACCAGGTACCATGTGCCTGCATGCATGGTGGCCCTTATAAACAAGGCAAACAATTCACTTTAAACCAGTACAAGGATTTAATTGTAATAACTTGTATTTTCTTTAAGAATCATTCTCTCCAAACGAAGCACTACAAAAAAATTACATTATTCCTTTCCTGTAAAATTTGAGAGATCCAAATCTTAACTCACAAAGGATGTGAGAAAGAGAGAAAAACCCCACAGAAGTAATGAGAACTACAAGCAAGTAACTGTAAATGTTACAAGTCTGCAAAACTGGCTAAGCAGGACTCAAGGCACAGCACCTGCAAACAGTGTAACTTGCCTTGCCACACGCCTTTGTGTGCAGCAGAAAATCGGCATCTGTCTAGAAGTCAGAATAGCTGGTTGTATGGACAAAAAAGTCAAATCGTACACTGAACTATCACAGACATAAACAGCATCAGCTCGCTGTCAGAGATCATCACACAGAACTCTCACAGATGAATATGATTCCGAGTTGACTTTTAAAAATGCCAAATAATAGAGGCATTTCAAACCAGAACTTAACTGCACAACTTTTGCAGGGATATAACTACAGTGTTTTTCTTAAACCACTGTCTTAAAACTTCAGCCTTCATGCACTTAAACCATGGTAAAGCTATTACATCTGTACGAGTATTCCAATAACTAATTAAATATTCTGCATTTTTCTATCAGTTCCAAGGCTTCTTCAGTTCCACACATGACCTGGTATTCTCTGTCTACCTAAGCATACCAAGTATGGGATATTATCTTGAGATACTACAGTACTAATCTTAACAAGAAAACCCTTGACATATAAAACCAGTATCTAAAATGTTGACATGCCTAAATGAACTATAAGGGTTCAAGTGGATTCCAAATGCTTCATGGAAGAGCACATACTGAGGCTCTCTCAATACACAGAAACCAGGTCTGGATGGGAAAGCCCATGGGTCAAGAATCGCTGATGCCCGGAAGAGTATGGTATATTTGCAGGAAAGTAAAACATATGTTTGTGCTGTTCTGAACAGCTTATATCTGGACATCCACTTAACAGCTACAGCCTGATGCAGGATACTTCTGACTCGCTGTACATATTCTTGGTTCTTTTGATAAGCTTCCTAATTTCCAAGGAAATTTTGCAGACACTTCAAGATGCATAATGTGATGTAAAAGCAGCTCACTCTCTACAGTCCTGGCAGGAAGGTCACCGGAGCTCCCCACCCAGCCAACACAGAGTTACAACTATAGGCAATTATCACCCTGCTTTGCTCCTATGCCAAAGCACAGATGGGCTTGTGAGCTTTTGAAGAAACATGTTTCAGACATTGGCTCACTCTTTATTTCAACTCCTCTCCAGGTGCTACAACACCTAGTAGTCAAAATGGGTTGATGTACACCTACCTAAGCACCGTGATGCTGGTACCTAACAAAGAGCAAAGACCAGGGAGAGTAGGGACACACTCTGTGTTTTCCTTTCTTTCATATCTGTACCCCTCAAGTCTCACCTAAGCCGCTGACGGAATGTGCTGCTTTACAGGTCAGTAAGGCAACACAGACACATTAAGAGCAAATGTAAGAACTCAGCCAAATCTTAACTACATTTCTCATGAGTGCAATTTATAGCATTCCTATCAGGTTATGTATGCTTCATTGCCCCTCGCTGCAACAACAGAACTTCCTTGTGTGGTTTTAAATGTCTCATTTCACCTATCCCCAGCTGACATACAAAGCAGGTTAAACGGTCTTCCCATATGTTCATTGTTAAACATCTGCCTTTTGGAAAGAGATTACATAAAGTTTCTGAACATAAAGAAGTGCAAGCTGATGATCCTCCAGTAACAGCTTCTTTCTTACATCTGAAAGGTCCAATAAAGAATAAAATGTTTGAAACACATCTATGAGAAAATCAAAAAAGGTTCCTTAATCTGGAAATATCTGTTCAAATGAGCAAAGAACCCTGTTTTGCTCTACCAGTGGATGATGCTTTAATCACCCCAGCCATGGCAGTAGAAAGCTCAGAACTAGCCATCCAAGTGGCTCCAGATCTTTCAGGCAGCTTTTACTGCCTACAGTGATTTTTATCCTAACTCAGGAGTATTTTACAATTATGTCTGAAACTAACTGCAGAGGAGCAGAAAACACTGAGATACAAACAGAGAAATACTATACTTAAGACACCTCAAATAGTAGTAAAAACTAGACTGCGTTTGTGCAATCTGTGATAAGAGTGAACTTTGGAAGCACACACTCATAAAAACTGCCAGCTTTCAGTATCCGTTCACATGTGAGGTGGGTTAAATCTTCCTCTTTGAGTCAAGTTTTGGCTCAAAGAAGAATGTTTCTCAGGCTAATCCTCATATTCAAATCACTTCTCACGCATGCACAACAAAGTCTTTAATAAAGGCCATCTTGAAAAACAGCCTGTTACAGTTTTCAATTAAGACTCTCACTTTACAGAAGGGAAGGCTGTGGCAAAATGTATGTAGGCAGAGAGTTGATATTAGAATCAGAAATAACTCGCTTTTATGCACGGCAGTTTTTCTGACATATTAGGCTCAACATCTCTGCCTCCAACTGCTCTCTTCTATTTTAGGCTCACTCCCAAATAAAACCATCAAAATCACTTTGATTTAAATGATTATATATGCTACCTACGTTCACAGTACTGGGTCTATCCATACACCCTGCACTTTCTCACGGTTTAAAGACATTGCTTGCTTCGGTGTCCCTCAGAAGACCTTGAATTTCTTCTTGCAGACGTATTCCACAATGTTTAATAGCTAATGAGGCAGCACATGACTACATAAAAAGAGGCATAAAATTAACATTAACAGTACTGTACAGAACTGCTATATGACAACTGACAGCTAACCATGGCTATGCTATACATATGTGTGCACATGTGCACAAGATGGGTTTGGGGTTTTGTTGTGTTTTTTAATTTTTAGTTCTTGTTTGTTGCATTCATTTAAGTCTGAATAATTAGTCACGGCCACGGCTCTGTTCATGCAAAGAGATATCCAGGAAAACAAGCTTTTCTTTTTCCTTTAACAGGCAACCTGAGAGCGGAGATACCGAGGGTGGATGGGTGCTTGCAGCACAGAAAAGGAAAAATCAGAGCACGAAGTCACAGAGTGGGGACCACAGCCTCGGAAACATAAATTTAACCCTTTTCCTCAACGAGAATCAGCACGTATAAACCGAATGAGGTCCAGCCTGCCCACAGAGGCTGTGGAGTCCCCTGCCCGAGCGGGGTGAGGGTGGCAGGGAGGGTCCCTCCAAGGAGATCACGCAGGGAGGGAGGGAGGCGGCCCCGTTCTGTGGTGCTGTCAGTGACAACATTAGGCTGTTCGCGTGAGGTGGGAACCCTAACCTACTGCACCGCACCCGAACCCGCACCCGGACCTGGACCCGGATCCGCACCCAAGCAACCAGGCGCGCCCTCAGCCTCGAGCCCCGCCCCGGAGCAGCGACCCCCGGTTCCCCCTCCC
>WBMV01000311.1:1201838-1230098 GCA_013396655.1 Campylorhamphus procurvoides
TTTTTTAATGACACTGTTTTGTTCCTAAACGCATGCCAGCACTATGTAAAATAAATGTCCTGATTTTTATTGCCTCTTTTCCCCAACCTAGCAGATATGTACAAGAAGTCCTGTGCTAAATCCACTTTTCGTGGTCCAAAACCAAGAATGACGCTGTTTACATTGTCTAAATCTAGGAAATCTGAGCTGAGCTCCAGTCAATTTGCAGAGCACCATGTTAGCTTCATTCACAGTAAACTTTTCTTCATACACAAATTCACAGTTAAACTCTTTCAAATTATTCTATCAATTGAAGCCTTCATTTCCATTAAATAACGACAGTGACAGTATCCATACTAAATACAAACCCCCCGTTACTATTGATATGCAATAATTGTTTCTAGATGGTATAAATATAGGAGTCTGCTGTACTACTTCTCCCATCTAAATATCTTCCTGTTGACATTCAGGAAGCTGGGCTGAGTTATTTCCCAGCTTTGTTCTTAGTCTGTATGTCATCACATACTAAGATTGGGACATGTATTTTTACTTAAATTGATCTCTCATCAATATGTGGTAGAAAGAGGTTATTCCTACTGGGGCAGTGGAGAGGGACAAAATGCCTTCCCCAGCAGGTGGGAGGGAGAAGGAGAGGAAGGTTCAGCTCTGACCAAAATTTTTTTATTTCCTACCTGTGAATATTTCTAAGCCTGAGAATATATAGCAGCAGGATAAAAGCCAAGTGCCCATTTAGGTTGGAGACTAGAATGTTCCTCACAACTTCAGGACTGTTGCTCTGGAGCAGTCTCTAATGAGGAGCAAAGAGCTCAAGGGTAGAGCCTGATCAGCTTCTGAATGGCTGCTATGAAACCCCAGGACAGCTCAGCAGGTCCCTTGAGCTTCTGTGACTATGTTGTAACTTGCCAGCAGCCCGCTCATTACAGTACCTGTGGTCGATGTAGCCACGTAGGATTTTCCTGGAACTGTTTATTTCAGGGGACATGTTTACTTTGGGATCAAAATTTAGTCATGTTTTCCCACAAAGCATTAAAAAATTCCCTAAAAGAATTAAAATTCTTTGTCATGTGTGATGAATGTGCTGCTTCCAGTTCTCAGGGTCAGAGGTAGGGATTATCAGTGGGATCTTCAAATATTTACCAAAAGGAAGAAATAAAACTTCTAGAGCTTCAGCTCAGTAAAAACTTGCCTGCTGCTGGGAATTATGCAGTCAGAATGGCAAAGTAATAAAAAATAGGCTCAAAGACTAAAAACCAATTACTCTTTAATTATTTACAACTAAGTTACCTCTATTGCATTTATTTCTAAAAAAACCCCTCCAACCAAACAGAAACAACAATAAAAAACCCAATACAAACAAACAAACAAAAAACAACTAACAACTAACAACACTCCCCCCCAACAAAACAAAAAAAAAATCAAAAAACTCACAGTTTTATGGTGGTTTTTTGGTTTGTTTTTTTTGGGTGGGTTTGTTTGTTGTTGTTTTGAGGGCCCAGAGTAATACCATTCCAGAGATGCAACCTAGTTTCCTCCTTGTTGTGCTGAACATCATCCAGGCTGGCTTCCAGTGGTGTCTCCCCCTACACTTTGAATGCCATGGGAGGGTCCCACACCTGCTACAGAAGGCTGTCACTCAATCCTGCAAGTTACCCCCAGACAAGGTGTTAGCACTGACCACATAGTAACCCACCAACCTCTGCTATCAGAAAAACCCAAAACCTGAAAAAATCCCCCAAACCAATCAACCAACCAACTGACCAACCAACTAGACAGTGTTTCAACTAACAATTTTCAGACATTGCGGGATTAAAGTTATTAGACTTATGAATAGCAAGGATTGTGTGAAGACACAGGATAACCACACATTCCCATTTTGGTCCATACTAAATACTCAAAGACTCTAAGAAAGCCAAGAATTCATTTTGAGTCTCCAAAACGCTTCAATACATTGATAGAACAAGCAATATATGGGGTTGCATGTAGGCACCAGTGTGTAAATCAGACATTTTCAATGCATGGCTTTATCTACCTGGGAAAGGACCAGGCACTAAGAGCATACAGAGCTGCACCAGCCATGCCTTGGGCAGCTGAGGAAAGGGCTCAGAACTTGGGTGGTCTGTGACGGGCAGCCACCAGAAAGTGACTTGGAGAAAATGATACCCTAGTTAGGAGCCTGCCTCTTTGTGTCTAATAAAAGTTCTGTCCTTGCTACACAGTAGCAATTCCGAGGTAACATTTTTAAGGAGATAAAAAATAGCTTCCATCCAAATGTTTTCTTCAGAGAAATGTCAGGTTTCTTTTTTTTCTTTTAGTAAATGAGAAAAGTATTAAAACATACTTCTTATACTAATCAGGCACTTCTATTAAAACTGCCCATCTAATTTCTTTTGTCAAAACCCACTGAATGAAACATTTTCACTACCTGCTTGCTCATCCCTAGCCCTGCAGACACTAACAGATCATGCTTTTACCTTTATTGGTTGTCTGTCTTTCCTGTCCAGTGCAGTCAGAGCACAGAAAACCGCTTGGACCCACAGGAATTGCCACTTAAGTAAAAGCAAAGGGAAGCCAAGGTTTCATGGACAGCTTTGCAAATTACCTGCACTGGGATATGACTTGCCCCATTGATTTCAGGGCACCCTAACTCACCCAAGCACAGCACCTTCTATGTCAACTCTATTTTGCTAATTTTCACAGCACATAATCATCAAAGAGGCAGCATCAAACCACATCTGAGAACAAACCAATCTGATTACTACCGAGACTCCTACAAATCTCAGTTAGAATTTAAGCATCTGGAACTCAATTAATTCCCCGAGTGCTTCTGCACTTCATGAGTAAAAGAAAAGCCCTGAGAATCTTAAGACTAAAATGTGCTCAAACTCAACATCTGCTGAACGCACTGCATCATATCATGTAACATGAACAGAATTTACTTTGAGGGTAGAGCTCAACAGAAGTCCCTGCCATAATTTTTCTTCTGGGTTCTCCCCCTGTGTATAGTTACCCTTTTGCAGCATCAGCCACATGTATTAAATTGTGATGGTAGCTAAACACATAGTTTAGCAATCCACGTAAAATCACCAGGATTGTTACTCTGGGCTCTTTCAGAAGCAATAGCAGCTGGTGATGAGAAGGTAAGGGAATAAATGCTGCCAACTCAAGTCCCTCCCTTTATTTTTTTCAGCAAAAGAACAAACCCCACAAGCAGAAGTCCAGCTGCTTAGCAAACACGTTCTTCTTCAAAACTCTTCTGAGACAGAGAAAGGCTGCAGTGGCAGCTGCTGGCTGAAAGGAGCAACTCCCTTTTTCCTTCCAAGTGGAATTAAGGACTGGCACATCAGATGACACAGAAACAAGCACATGTCCATACTGACTCTCCCAAGATAAGAGTGCCTGTGCTGCATATATGCTACTGAGTCTCACCACAAACCGGAGTTGTCACTGAGCTTCCCCAAACTGCATGAGTAGAAACTGTGTTGAGCCCCACAGAAACCTGGTGACTTTTGTCCATCTGCCCTGATCTTCACTGCTGCCTTAACTCTGGAAGCGAATAACCTTTTGCCTTGCCCCAGGCCATCATGGCTTGGCTGTCTCCTTCTGTCTGAAAACTTTGTCCCAGCTACCCAGTGATGTGACAAGTGTTGTCATGCAACCCTCGCTGTGCACACAGAGGATCACAACAGCATGCTGGGGACAGAAAGGTGAGCTTGCTCGGTTGGAGTGCAGTGCTCACCACAAAGTAAATCTTCTCATTTATCTGAAGAGGTGGCACAGAGACATCAGCTGGGAGAGCCCCTGACAGATCATCCATAACAAATCATCTCTGAGCTGACAGGGGCTTTGGAGTCACAGCTGCTCTTGTCATCACTGGGAGGAATAAAGCTCTACACAGCTGGCTGCAGCTGGCAGTCCCAACCCTCACAGCTGCAGCAAGAAAGGCTCATCAGTCTCTCTCTGTATCTTTGGAGATGAATCTTCCCTGGGTCTATCCTACTTTGAAGAGATGTGAGGACAAGAAAATAAAATAAGATTAAAAATCTCTTTTGATCAAAATTTAAGAAGAATCTCTTGTGAGGTGATATCAAGGATGATAAAGAGGAAATGCTAATCACACCTGATTCGTGCTCTGTGTACCTATCAGTATTGCTTGGTTGCTCTTCTTTTGACTGTCATGTTGAAAGCAATGGGAAGATTGAAATGGCATAATTGGGAGGATGACTATGTTGCCTGTTCTATATATAAATTAACATTTTATATGGTGTTTCAGTGTGATTACTGGCTTTCAAATGTCAACTGCACTTGGAATTATAATTACCAGTGGCATAATTTAACCTAAATATCCCACTGGTATTAAAAGGAGTAACTTGTAAGGGAAATAAAAGCTCAACAACTTGTGATATCTAGATAACAGCTAGTGAAGACTTTAGACTAGCTGCATATTTTTAACTGCTGCTTACTTCTTGTATTTTGGTTACCTTAGTCAGTTAAACAGATCACTATCTTTACTTTTCAGTTCTCACACAACTTGCATATTGTTGCAAGTGTACTTCAGAGAAAATTTTAAACACTATGTTCAAACTACATAGATGCATTTTTCTAAGAAGTTCTGTTATCTTTGAGAATATACATGTAATGATATATCCTGCCAGGTTTACTGTGCCTATTTTAACCAAAACACCTTCCTTTTGATTTTGAGATGGCTACTACTCTTTGAAATTCACGTCTCTTGTGAGATACAGTTTTATTTCTCAAGAATATTTAGGATTGACTAATAATCATGCAAATGATATCATCTCAGGCTAAAAATGTATGGTGGGTTGACCCTGGATAAGCAGCCAAACTCCCACCCAATTGCTTGTTCACTCCCACTCCCTGCTCTGCAACCAGCTGGATAAGGGAGAAAATAAAAAGAACGCGAGTAAAAAAGCTCATGGGTAAAGACAAGGAGATCAATTCCCAATTACTGTTGTGAGAAAACAGATATGCCTCTGGGAAATTAACTTTATTTATTGCCAATTGAGATAAATATTTGAGTACTGATTTGGATAATAAAAACCAGATTTTGAAGGTGGTGGGGTGCCTGCCCCACCATGGAGCACCTCCTCCTCTGACCTTGGTGTTCCCTTGTTGTTTCTCACTCTTTTTGTTATCTCCTCCTGTTGCTGCCCTTTCTTCTTTCCACACAGGCTCCACCAGGTTTGCTCATGGGCTCAGCTGTGTCCTGTGCTGGTCCCATTTGGAGGTGTCTGAAACCATCTTGTGTCCAGTGAAGGGCAGCCCTGGCCTCTTCCCACAGGAACCACCCCTGCAGCTCCCCCTCACCATCACCTGGGTACCTGCACCACATATAGTACGGCATTACACAGAAGACTACATAATACTTTTCCATTATTTATAATAGTTCTGTTTCTGAACTGTTGTCTGTACATCTCAGGGGAAGCAATTAAAACCAACTTGGAAACAGTGAAAAGTGACAGACATTCTGGAAAACTTCTCTCCTTTTAGAAGCAGCTTATTGTCTGCATACACTGTCACATATTAATTACTGGTAAGACCCTCTAGGTTCTGCTAGGTCTAACTAGAAACATGCAGCATCACCAGAGGGAAGGCCTTATTCTGTGCTTTGGAATCTCCCTTCTCCAGTCAGTCATTTCTGGTCTGAACCACGAAGTTGAATACCTAGTTATAAATAGCACATGACATTTATTACTAAGTAATAGAAAAAGCATAAAAATTACAGGGTTTTGCATCATCTGTTTGCATAGAATGAATGAGCTCTTTTTTTATGCAAATCACCAAATGTGTCTCTTAGTCAGTCATTTAGGACTACAGCAAAATTGCAGGACTTGGGTATATTTCTAAGCTTCTGGACCTGGGCACATGTGTAGCTAAGTCATGGACCCACAAAAGACAGAGTCTCCTCATCCTCAGGCCCTCCCTTCTCCTCCCCTTGTAGCAAAGAAACCTGGGCATGTAGACAGTGAAGGAACAAGAGTGTCCTCCATCCAGGCCATCATCTGGCTGATGGGAGCACCAAGACCTTGCCTATGCCTCTGGAGACAATTTGCCTTTGGTCATTTCATGTTTCACACATTTACCTCTACACCTATCCAAATGCATTTAACTGAAGCAGCCTTGTTTGGAACACTTCACAGGATGGAGAATACACAATTTCCTTGAGCTTGTTCCAGTGTTAATAATTTTCATCATTGAGTGTGTCTTGCTTCCTTTTGTACTTGGCTTCAGCCCCCAGTCATTACTGCTTGTTGTGTCTTTTCCTGCTAAATTAAAGTGCCTTTTGATACCAGTATTTTAATTCAGTTAAGTTTTTTAAGATAGTGAGAATTATTAAATTAGGTTTTTCTCTGAAATAAGCTAAGCAGGCAAATCTCTTGCTGCGAGGTGTTTTCTTCAGTTTTTGAACTTCATAGTTTTTCACACTCTGCCTTCTTCCAAGACAGCTTAAAAGCCCATCCACCAGAAGCAGATCCAGTATTTTATCAGATTAAATCAATTCCCTCCTCCCAACTGACCTACTTACCAGTCTGAGGGTGGTGCTAGCTCTTTTGCAGGAAGATCTCAGCATTGCTCACATACTCCATTGAGACACCTACCTGTTTTAACTTATGCCTCCATATTAGTCCTGCAGCTTTTAGAGATAAATGACAGGTTTTGAAGGTATGTCCACATTCCTTGCTCCTAAATGTATAACTTTGCCTTTGCCTGTATTAAAAATGTATTTTCTCTCTAATATTTCACTCCCTTGTTCTTAGTGCTATTTGCCTTCCTGGCAGTTTTATGCCATACCCAGATTTGATCCACCAGAGTCCTGCATTTGATTTTGAGTCCTGTTTACTGTCAGATCTGGTATTTGTCTCTGAAAAATCCTACCAGAAACATTCCACATCGCAGGCTACACTGTAAGATCTCTCGGTTCATTCATAATCCCTTTAAAAGCCACCTTATTCACATTAGCTATTGATAATTTCTTTATTGAAACCCCAGGCAGTATTTCATCAAATGCCCTGTGAATGAAATTTTATCTACAAATTGAGGTAATACCCTCAAATAATAGTGTCAAAGGACACAGTGGTATAAGAACTCTTTTTCTTCCCCCCTCCATAAGAGCTTATCACCTAAAACTACTTTTTCCTGGTTTGCATCCTTATAGGCCAACTTTTAACTGGCTCCAATATCATCCTTTTCATTATTTTGCCTGCATGGCTGGCCTACTTCCTGATGCCTATTTAATTTTTTCAAATACTGTTAGCTAAACATTTTCTCAGGGGCCTAGAATATCTGAGACTGTATAAAATCCATTAAAAGTGCCTATCAGTTGGCTGGAATTCTCTTCAGCCTGCTCTGTGCCACTCTTGACAACAAACTAGTCCAGTCTCAACCTTTTGAACAAAGAGTGAAACAGGACGAAGCGATACAGTTCAATTTTGGTTATTACTTCAAGACATTAACTATACTGAGGGATGAGTTTGGCAGGACACTTAATTTTGTACTTAATTCACCCATATATTTGAGCAGAAAAGGAAGGAATGTGTTAACTGTGCTCAAGTCTAGCAATATGTTCTCCAACAGTAAGTAGTATGTGATACCATCTTGCATTGCTCAGGGTGACAAAGGACGGCTCACAGACTCCCACATTTTTTCTTAAAGTTAGCTCACATACCTTGTACCTCATGTACTTTGGAGAGAGATTTCTAAAACTGCAGAACTGACTCTGGAACTTGGAGTCTCTTGACACACTGCCTAATGCTTCAGTGTACTTTTTGTCTCCTCTTGTGAGAAGGGAATTTCTTTAGAAGCATTTCATTTGGGGAGCTACGCAGTATGTTTCAAGCTATAGTAGGATTCCATCCAGTTATTGCTGTCCACAAGAGAGCGCTGAGAATTATTAAAATTACAGTTCTTGGGATCACAGTTTGTACTAAATCCACATCCTGAGTACTCCTTGTTGCATCTGTACTATGATCAATTCAATATAACACAGTTTGTACTAAATCCACATCCTGAGTACTCCTTGTTGCATCTGTACTATGATCAATTCAACACAACACAGTTTGCTTTTTTCACATCTCAGTATTGCTCTCAAGACTCAAATTCTTTGATGATCCAAGCCGTCTCTCCTGGCTGCCTGTGGGTGTACTGTCTGGTCCTTCAGTGAAGTACAGCGGATATTCCTCCCGCTGGTTTGCTCAAATCCACTGCTTTGCAGTCTCCTGTGACTTCCATTGCAGCAAAGATCTGTGTTACATTATTTTTGTGACACACTGTAAGATACTGCTGCAGTCTGCAGTTCTCTGATCTCTTCTGGCTTTTTGAAGATTATATTTGGTCTCTACACCTGCAGTCTGTATCTTCATTCATCACCTGCTCGACAGGAAAGTCCCCCTCTCAGTGAATTCATGCAGGCATGATGAATTAGGGTGAGATGTCCTGCCTTCCTATTCCTACAGCAAGTGCATCTCAGGAATTGGTGTTTGCATTGTGGATGTTCCCTCTTCGTTCTTGATGTGGTGCCATGAAAAGGCCCTGCCCACCCTCCCTGCCCCCTCCCTCCTTACAATCACCAGTAGATCAAATTCCTTTGAGGCTTGCTGCCATGCTGTGTGTACCACAGATGAGAAGGCAAAGTGGTGTGCTGAAGTTAGTTTTATGTTGGCTCTTTTTTTCTTTTTAATTGGCTTGATTAATAAATACGTCAAGGGAAATAAAGAACAGAGCAACAAAAGGGAAGCTATTAGAATGCAATATCGAGGAGCTGAAAAGATGGCTTATTCAATCACTCTGAGTCAAGCATAAATTACTGTGGTTATAGGGCTTCTCTATGTCACCATATTAGAAAAGCCACTGTGAGGAAGCACCTGGGAGGAAAATCCAGTTAACTTAGTGAGCTTGCTGTGTGCAAAGCTCTTGGGAGTAGCATTCAGTTCACAGAGTTAATGAACCGAGGTCAGAAAATTCAGCTGCTGGTGTAATTTGAAGAAGCAAACTTTAATAATGCTTTTTGAAGACATCAGTGTTGCCAGATTTTTTTTTTTCAGATACTACAGCCTTTGGTAGCTTCAAAGTAATGATTAAGATCTTAAAAATGGTGCCCTGTCTAGTTGCAACATATTTTGGCACTGTAACGTTTAAGGGTCACATATTTATTGGCAAAACCCTGATTATTTATACTATAAGAATTATAGGCATTTGTTGTTTAAAAGCATCATAAACAGACAACACAGTATTTTACCTTAACAGGTTTATATACTATAAAACACTTGTAAGATTTATTTCAAACAAAATAATTCACCTGCCTTGTTTACAAATCTCCAGTGAAATTATGCTACTCAGTACTTCCTCTAATCTTTAATTTTCTGTTAGGCAGAGTTGCAGCTTGCACCTGCAGAGGGCTGTAGTTTAACCCTCTTTGTTCAAACACAGGCATTACGGATCTGAACACGTAGAATGACCACAGAGGACACACTTGATAATAATTGTGACAGTCAGCTATTGCGAAGATGATCCAAACATCCACTCTCTGTCCAGATTCTTCTGGGTGCCAGTAGCTTAGCCACACCTTGCAGGACTGAGGGAGAGGTTTGCACTGCAGCAATTGCCTCCAAATTCGAGTGTAATTGTACACAGTGCAAACTGACACAGCACATACCCAAAGACAGCTGGGACCTACTTCAACCATTTAGGAAGAAAGGCTAGTAAAAGAAACCAAGTGGCACCAAGTATTGCCCATCAGAGGATTTCACGTCACATATGTTTCAAAGACATCTGATGAACTCACCAGTTCTCGGTGCTACACCTGCGTGAGTTTTCTACCTCCCAACTTTCCCTCACTTAAAAGCGCTAACATCCAAAACAAGACTTGTTTCAACTCCACAAACATCAACCTTAGTAGAGCATTTGACTTCATGGATGCTTGCAATTCTTGTCCAGGCCTGTGTTCCAATCATCTGATATTCTGGCCAAGATATAAAATTGCTGCATCCAAGGCCTAGATCAAGAATAGATACATCTTCAGGGGTAATTGTGGGTGATTTGTGTCTGCCACTTGAGGCACAGACTGTACACAAGGAAGTCCATCAGATTTTCAGAAGAGAACTTAAGAAGTCTGAGGGGTTTTTTTTCAGGTCACTGATTGGCTCAGGGATTCACAACATGGGGAATCTATCACATAAATTTATTCTCTTCTGTCACAAATTCGACAAGGACTCAGTTGCTGATGGGATTAAAAATCTTTCTCCATTGTCATACAGTTCTGTTCTTGTAATGAACATGTGCTTTGCACCCTCTGGAAATATCAAACATCCAATAAATTTTGCAGCTTCTGTATCATTTAGTTAGTGCTAATGGCCTGGTGATGTCAACACTTAGCTAATGCTGTTCATTCTTTGGATTAAATTCATTCTGTAGTAATGGAGATGATGGTATCAGCAGGAATCACACTTGTAACCCGTCCAATGTTGCCAGTGCCCAGGGACTGCACAGGAACTTCTTAGTCTCTCCGTGTTGTACAATAATTCATATTTTTCCTAAGATAGTCCTTTAATGTTATTTCCTGAGCACTTTCCAACTCCGTTCTTTCTATTGGTACTTGAAAGCATCTTATATTTCTACTTGGATGTCTAGTCATAATGTTTCTATGAAGGTGAATCACGTCTAAAACATTTTCTCCTGGTAACATTATGTGCTTCTTCCCTACCTCTGCAGACTGTTATCAACAACATGAGAGAGGAAATTGGCCAAGCACTGAATGAACTGACAGCATCTGCTGCATTAGCACCGACAGGCCTTCAAACTTTTCACACAAAGCTTCAACACCCACCTCTTATTTTGAAGTCATATGTACTTAACTCTTCATCAGTTACCTTTAAGTTAATCAGTTAAATCATGACTGTCAGTTGTTTTGTATGATTACTAACTCATGCATACAATTACCACCTCACTTAAAAATGTTGAGAGCACATTTCGTTGTACATCCTGTTCTTTGATTCTCTTCAGCTGATTACTTCTCAATTGCATGCTACACTAAGATTTTTCCAAAAGAACACAGAGATCCAATTTAAAGACCCTTGATGTCATCAGTTGTCAAAACCATTTTAAACATCTGTTCTTTTGATGAAATTGTTTTCAACTTTGTCCCTTGCACTCAGATTAATTCTATAGCTTTGAGCACATGACAAATACTGCTTTATCCTCATGAATTCCATGTCTTGGTATTTCAGACCTGTCCAGATGCACATGTAGGATCTCTTCTTAATTGTCTTGCTTGTAACTTCACAGATGCAAGCAATCTTGCTATTAGGTTGTTCATTCCTATTATGCTGGATTCTACACCTGGGATGGGGTAACCCTGGTTGTACGTATAGAATGGGGAATAAGAGGCTGGAGAGAGGTGCTGTGGAAAGGGACCTGGGGGTCCTGGTTGATGGCAAGTTGAATATGAGTCAGCAGTGCCCTGGCAGCCAGAAGGGCCAACTGTGTCCTGGGGGGCATCAGGCAAAGCATCGGCAGCCACTCGACGGAGGGGATTGTCCCGCTCTGCTCTGCACTGGGGCAGCCTCACCTTGGATAGTGTGTGCAGTTTGGGGCACCACAGTATAAGAAAGGTATAAAGTTCTTAGAGGGTGTCCAAAGGAGGAGGAGGAAGACAGTGATGGGCCTTGAGGGAAAGCTGTATGAGGAATGCCTGAGGGCACTTGGTCTGTTCAGCTTGGAGGAGACTGAGGGGAGACCTCACTGCAGTTACAACTTCCTTGTGAGGGGAAGAGGAGAGGCTGGCACTGATCTCTGCTCTGTGGTGACCAGTGACAGGACCCAAGGGAATGGCCTGGAGTTGTGTCAGGGGGAGTTTAGGTTGGATATCAGAAGGTTCTTCCCCCAGGGTGTGGTTTGGTACCGGAACAGGCTCCCCAGGGCAGTGGTCACAGCACCAAGCCTGGCAGAGTTCAAGAATCTCTCAGGCACATGTTGTGACTCTTGGGGTCTACTGCACAGAGGCAGGAGTGGGACTTGATGGTCCTGATGGATCCCATCCAACTCAGAATATTCTATAATTCCGTGAAATAAAAATATTTTCCGCTTGGATGTGAATTGCCCTTAGTATGCAACATTTTCTATTTCAGAATATTTAGTCTCGAGGTCACCATTCTCACCACCTACCATTTTATTTTGATTCTTTTCACATTTAATATTCACACAGTAAAAAATTTCCACAAAAAAACTTCCATGGCCACTATCTTTCTAGTGATGATAGCACAGGTAACCACCATTGTAGGTTTTTTGAGTACATGTGATTTAGGCTTATGCGTCCCCTCAGGAGTTTTTTTGTCTTCACTTGACATTTTGTCTCATACCCTACTGGTCTCCCTCCCACCCTGCAACATCTTCCCTGACTTTCCAGAAGTCTCTACTTTCTCAGTTACTACTGCCTTGCTCTTTGGAGAAGTTTTTTGTCATGCACATACTGCAATACTTCTGATGATATTCAGTCCGTGTCATTTACTCTTGCTCGAGTTTTATACAATCTCCAAAAGTGGAATCTAATTGTGGATTCTGGCAATTCTCCAAATGATGCTCTCTGAGTTTATGGCCTGAGGAGACACTATCAGCATCTGGGACTTCTGAGGTTCATAGCAGAACTTCCAGTGTGAATTATATATACACTATGGGTTTTGGAAAGATATCTTCTCTTTTCACACTTGCTGATATGTTCTGTTGACACAAATCTACAAAAACCTATATTTAAAATTGTAGATCAAATTATTAGTCTCACATAAATACGAATACTAGCAGTGGATTTATGAACAAAACTGGAATCTTGGTTTTAGAGACTCTCTTTATAATAAAGCCTGTCAAAATGAATGCCACCTCAGGTTACACTAGTTACCACAACAGCTCAGGGAGAAAAATCTTAAGGTATGTTCACAGATCCGATGAAAACAAGGTTGCTTCCCTCATTAGAAAACATCATAAATGAGATAGAGAAGCTACCTAAAAATCAAATCGCAGTTATGTGACTTCTGCAGATGAAACTCTACATTTGGCTGTCTCTGTGCAAGGCAATTAGAAGACTCCTTGATGTTTAAATCATCTTCTAGTATCTTCCCTTTGCTATAACTGCCTCATATAGACTCTTCTCTGAAAGAAACATCTTTCAGATTACAAAAAATTAAAAAATACTTGAATGGCTTTGAAATGAAAAGGAAGAAATTAATCTCACCTAAACCATGCAACAAAGGGATCAAGTATTCTTGTTCTAAGAGAGAGGACTATTACCACAGAGTGCAATGAGAAAGGAGGAGAACAAAGGCATGTTACTTCTGTAGTTCAAATCTAACTTTTCTCCTTATCCATGGGGAAGTGATAAATGGAAGAAAATGTGAAACAGCTGAAAAGATAAAAATGTCAGGAGATGCAGCAAAGCAAAACATCCCCCCAGAGGAATAGGTCTCCCTTTGATCACACAAAGATTTGAAATTCTTCTGTTTTAGACAGAACAGAAAATGAGGATATGCAATAGACAGCTATAAAGAATAGGAACAAGATGAAAGGTCTGAGAGGAATAGTGACTGGTATGAGGTGCTCCAGGTTGGGTTTTTTTCTGATCTTGGACAACTTCCTCACAGTTAGGCAATTACTCAGCCCCCTAACCCATTAAGATTGCACAATGAAAGCTGGGCTGCTCTTGAAAAAATTAGGAGTAACTAAAAATTGCTATTTTATTATTGATAGTTATTTTGGTAGGAATGCAAATAAAAAATGGAATATGTCATTGATGAAAGAATTTCTACAGCAATAACCTGTCTTGGTGAAAAAATCCATGATCTAGCCAGTAGTTATTAAATCATATACACAAACTTAAATATATGTATAGTTGCTGTATTCCCAGCTTCTTTTTTAAAGGCCCCTGTTTAAATAGTTCCCTCAGTGTCTGCACATGTCTATACCAGGTAGTACTTGGCATAAATACCCCATATGTTCATTTATATCATAAAAATAAGATTGTACTATTATCAACAACCACCACAATCATACACAAAAAGGCAAGAAAATAATCACAGGAACCTTTCTAGGATATTTTCCTAAAGGTCTGTATTTGTATTTGTTTACTGCAGCCACTGATAATTGATAGATTTTGCATCACCTGCCATTACCAGGCAGGCACATTTCAATAGTCATCTCCCCCAAACAAGCCACCTTCCCAGCTCTTGTTTGCTTCCTTTCTCTCAAGAGCCAGTGTTCTCATTTACTCCCATTTCTGTTCTGACATGTAGAGAATGTGATGCAACAGGCTTGAAGTTTATTTACAAACTACAAGTGACAACATGTGTAAACTTAGCTGGTTACACCCAGCGTAAAGGAGCCTTCCCAAATCGATCTTCCAGAACAACAAATTGAACGGCATTTGCTCAGTTCCCTTGAGCAAAGTATATACAGATTGTTACATGATTGGATCAATTACCAGTGCTGTAGCTGGCAGAACACCCCAAATTAACACAAAAAGGGCAGGGAAGCAGAAAGTGACTATTTTAAGACAATATCTTATACAAAATCCCCTGAATATTGCTGGGACCTTGATCAGCTTAATTCACCTGGCCAGTTATGAGTTCAGAGAAACACCAGCACTAGCCAAAATGAAAAGCAGAAAAGCACAAGACCAAAGCAGAGTGCCATGATCAGAAGCTATACCGCTGCCACATTTCTCTGTTTCCAAACTTAACAACTAATTTCATAATTTCTGCATTTTAGTAGAAGTTCAGTTTTATCTGAAAACTCACCTAGAGGTAAGGGAAATTTAATGAATTCTGGTAGACCCCCAGCACTCACTCCCTGAGCTAGGACTTTTCGCAGTCGCACTGGAAAGCATTCAGACATCAGGTTGGGAGTCCTCCCTCTTCTCGTTCCCAGAGGTTGAAACTCCTTTAAGCTTGGTTTAGAAATCCAGTTAAGCCCAGTGTTTTGTCTCTTACAATAGCCCTTTGCAGATTCCTTGGGAAGAGTGAGAATGGAGCAAATTCATATGGTATTTTGCCTAATACTCTCCCAGCCTCTGATTATCTTCAGATCAAGAGAACTTCCTGCTCCTGTTGTAGGTTGTTTAGTGTCCCAATGGATATCTCTTTCTAGTCTTGCTTGAATTCTTGTAAACTCCTTGTATCAGAGCATCCCAGTGGCAAAGTGGCTACTCACCTTGTTGAAGAAACACATACTTTTGTTTGATTTTCTGCCCCTCTACTATTTCACTTTATTTTCTTTTTATAGTTCCTAGTTTCTCTGCAGGAAGAAACAACAGGTAATCCCTATCCACCTTTCAACACTACTCCTGTTCCGGTGGCTCTCTAGCAATCCTTTTAAGCTATCTCTTTTCCAGGATGAAATGACCTAGACATCACACTAATTTCTCATGTAGAGGTTGATTTGTGCCTTCTGTTGTGCTTCTGTGAATCTTCTCTAGATCTCTACCTTTCCTGAGACAAGAGGACCAGTACTGCACAGTATGTGAAGTGTGGTGAAGTTTTATACAGTGATCCTCCATTTTTTGCTTTGATGTCAGTTCTTCTCCTTATCGTTACCAATATTTGATTTTCCTCTTTTGACTGCTGCTGAGCACCAACTTGATGTTTTCAGAGAGCTATCTATGAATCCATCAAAAAGTGTCCCCGAAGTAGCAGAGATCACTGCAGAGACCATTACTGTGAATGTGAAGTTAGGATTGGTTTTTTTCCCTCAAGTATCACTTCACATTTACCTACACTGAGTTTCACCTGCCATTTTATTGTCAAGTTTCACAAAGACTTTCTGAGATCCTTGACAACTGACCATTGCCTTTACTATTTTGAATAACTTCACATCATCACAAACCTTGTAGCTCAATGTTCACACTCCTTTCAAGGCCACACATGAACATGGGGAGGAGATGAGGATCCAGCACAGACTCCTGCACAACTCCAATGGTAACCTTGGAAGTTTGCTGTGGGGATCCATGCTAGGATTCTCTTATTTGTGCCATAGTTTGGATGTTTATCAGCCAAGTTAAGCTACTTCATCACGGTTTTGTTGGTTTGTTTTGTTTTTGGTTTCGTTTGTTTTCTCAGCTCCCAGAATGCTTTTTGTTAAAAACCAGAGAATGAACACTGGCCATCATAGCATTTTATTCTTTTGTTAAAATGACAGGACAGAGGGATCCCTTTTGGGAATGTTAAGGTTTCCAGTATATCAATGACAAAATAAGAAGCATCACAAACCCCAAAGGTAATTTCCTTAAAAAGGAAAGCAAGCAGAGGAGAAATATCACAAGAATTAGCTGATATCCAGGCTAGGAATAAGAAAATCTTTGCCATCTATCCTCCCATACGAATGACACAAAGTATGATGGGCTGGTACTCGCACAAGGTTCAGTGGAACTTGTGGATACAGTTATTGAAAAGAGAAAGTGTAACAGCATCTGGCTAATTATTATTCAGGTTGTTCCAGCTCGGATTTGTCATCTGCTTTAAAGTATTTAAGGTGCTTGACAAGATGCAGAATGCAACAAAAACAAATCAGAAATTTTCTAGTCTGCAAAATTTTATTAAGCAACAGCTGGACAACTCTTACAACTCCAGATCATCAAGGAAAAATAGGGCAACCAGTCCATCTCTCAATCATGTAGACAGTAAAGAATCTGGACAAACCACATTTTTATAGGGAAACCAACAATACTTTCTAGGCACCTCCTGCAAAATCTATTACACAAGATACAAAAAAGGAGAGGCAGATCAGGGTAATTTTTAAGTACAACAGAAACCAAGTATACCATGGCAAATTGAGGAGGAAAAAAAAAGAAAGAAAACTTGAGATTAAAAAAGATATAATTGAAAAATAGTCTAGGTAAGTAGACAAATGGTGTACCAAATTTTCAAAAGCCTTAAGAAAAACATGCTGGGCTTGCTTGCTTATGAATGCATGCACCCTCATGACTCTGTGCTCATTAAATTAAGAAAACAAAACAACGACGACAACAAAAAAAAGAAAAAAAACCCAAATCACGTTCAAAGTTACAGTACCAAAATAATGCATTTATAAACAAATGCAACTCCCCTTCTTTTCCTGGAAACACTACAGTGCCTTTTCAATCAAATGCATCCTCATGCTATTCCACAACACCATATATTTTATCTACAATAAACCAGCGAGATCTTGAACAGACATACCCTTCCCCAAACACACAACGCACAAATAGAAAAAGAAGCAGTGAAAGCAGAAATAGTGAAATGGAAGTGAAAAGCAACCAAAGGCAACACATGTATCAAGTAAACAAAAGAAACAAAGGGAAAGTTAGAAAAGTTCTGAACCAATAGCTTGAAACAACACAGATAGGAATTACAAGCTGAGTATTATTCCAATGAAATACTTGAAACTCAGGTGTCTGCACACTGTTCAAAATTGTTTCTCTTTTATTATTACCTTAATCTTAATCCAAATCTTAAACCATCAACTTGGCCAGTAAGATAAACATTCCAGAAACAGACAACATTTGTCAGGATTCAGAATTGCTGAATCAGATCATATTTTTAAACAGTAAACTGGAGGGCAAGGATTAAGGACAGACTGGCAGGCTTTAACATCATACCATCTAATTTTTTCATTGAACGCTCTGGATAGGCAAGTTTTGATGTTTTCATTTACTTAATTTTGTCTCACAAAATCATGCTGTTTTGATCCTGCAGTCAGCTCTGTGTCAGCAAACCTGTGCACTCACATAGTGCTCCTAATCAATAAATTTGACTTGAAGTGCAAATCTCTTCTTACAGATTAATTTGCAAAATCAAAAGCTGAAGGGTTAACTGCTTTCATCTTAAAAATTTTCTAGATGCAGCAACAATCAAACTGCCCAAATAAACCCGAGATACATCTTCAGAGATACCAGGCAACAGGGAAAGCAGAGTCTTTCCATCTTTAAACACCTCTGTGGGATTTTTTAAGAAGAGAATTAAATCACAGACAAATACAAAGACAAAATAGTTCACATAGCCCATTGTTCACTACTTGTAATTAGCCTTATTCCTTTGAGAATGGTGCATATAAATTCCAGTCCTGCAAAGAGGGCCTGTGGTGCCTACCTGCAGACTCCTGAGGGCAGCAGGACTCTAAACTGATATTTACTAATGAAGGATAGTGCCTTGAAGGTGAAGGGACTTGAAACAAAAAAAACTTTGTCTACTAGAATTTTCCATTTTTGTAAGCAGTATAGCTGATTTGCTCTCTTATGGGAAAACCATCATGCCAATCTCTAAGCAACACAAACAGCTTATTCTCCTGTCTTGTGATGGAATCCTAGAAATGTGAATAAAAGTAAAAATCTGAATGACTACTCTGTGGCCAGGATTTTACTTCCAGTTCCTTCAAGGGGGTTATACAGAACTGTCAAAGTAGCTGTTGGCCAATGCTTTATCATTTTCTCAAGTGAATATATGGGTCAAACAAGCAATTTTAACCTTATAATCACACAATAATGGGTAAATACACTTTGGATTGGATTCTGCTCTCTTATGTATCTTGGTGTAACAATGTAGTGAGGCTGGAAGTTGGCCCCCCGTCAGCATGCCATTCAAGTGTCTCATGTGTTACTAGTCTCTAAGTCAGATTTACTGGTCTGGAGTCATTTGTGCGCTGCAGGAATGTGCAATTTCCAAACTGTTGCTCTGGGAAACACATTCTTAAAGGCTAGTGAAAATTTACTGTCTTCTCTCCACCAAATCAGTTTTTGCACTTGCTGCTCTTTTCATATGAGGATTTAAAATGTTTCTGATGGGTAACAGGGCACCAAGATAACATAGGATCACACACGCCAGGCTACAAAAAACAAATACACTGAAATTGTCTGAGGCAACTATCAGGCAAGCTCCAAAATCTGTTTGGAATTTTTGAGAGGACACTAGTAAGACATCAAGGAAAGCCTGGACCTATGGAAAGTTTAGGCTCAAGGCTTCACCAGCAGATATCCTTGTCTGGCACCTGTAGACCCTTGTGTATTTTCATAAAAGCACAGTTTTACTTGTGGCTGCATCACAGAAAATGTTTCAAACTGAGATGAAACTGTGTGGATTTACTGATATTCAGAAAGCCCACAGCACGTATTACTGCTACTTCTGGAACTGAGTGCAAAATTATTAATGCAATAATTCCTTTGTTCCTCTTTCTCCCCCCTCCTTCTCATAGTTTCTTAGGATGTTGCAGAAATGTGTTATTCTTACTGTTTCAAGCTAAAATTTGCCGCTCCATGCATAGTGCACTTCATACCAGACTTTAAATATCAATTTTTAGACTTTGTCAGATCTGTTTTGAGGATACCAGCCTTACTTTTTCAAAAGAATCGGGCTTACAGTTCCATCCTTCTGCAACTCCATCAGAGCAGATTCTGATTTCAAATGGCCTCCGTGGCCACTGACTGGCAACAGGGCTTTCTTGCTCAATGCTTGTGCAGCCAAACTCCATGGCAGCTTCATGCTGCTCTTGGAGCAGATCTAGAAGGATGAGTGGAGGAACACCTCCTCCGACAGGTCTCCCATGGAGTGTCTTGAAGAGGCAAAGCTGCTGCAGACAGCGCCAGGGCTCAGCTCCATCAGCTCTGTGCAGCACTAGCTCACCTGTCGGAAGCACCACGGCTGTGATGGAACCAGCTGAGCCCAGCTGAAGAAGGAATGTTATTAGCCTGAGCAGAGGGAAACGCTTCTACTGCTACACACTTGTGCCTCAGCTTATTCCAAGCTAGTTTGCTTGTATCTCCACAGAGCATTGAATGACACCATTGCCAAACCCTAACTGCAATGAACTTCTTATAAACTGAGCCTATATCATTATACCCTCTTTGATCACATAACCCACTTTATTTTATATCTCAAGAAAAACCACGGTACTAAGAAGAGGGAAAGCAACCAAGCCTGCTATTTTTTAAACCACCTCCAACTGGAATATAGTTAGAAACAATAAAAGGAAAATAGTGGAGATGGACAGATTTCTGCAGGTCCCAAAGAAATCACCTAGACTCTTTGTAGTCTACACAGTTCTCCACAGCAAACTCACTGCATTTAGCTGCCAAAAAATATTTTTGCCTGCCTAGATTATGAAATTTTTGCATATTATCCAGCAAAACCAGGTCTTCCTGTATGCATTTTTAATTTCTTGCAGCAAAATATACCTGCTAGCAAACAATTACTTCCAAAGATGCTCTTTAAATATAAATAAGTGTGTATAACTCACTGATACAGTGTAATAAAATAAACCCTAAATCACTTATTACATTGCACAAGAAAAATAATTTGTCTTTTGGACATTAGCATGAAATCTGCATTAAATTATCTTTTTAAAAAAAACACTCAAAATTCCCTAAAGAAAAATCAAACTCAAACTAAACCAAAACAAAACCCCAACCCAACAGAAACAAAATAACCCCCTAGACTGTTATAATTATTGCACAACTGGAAAAAAAAAAAGCTTTGGAAAAAACATCCCTTACTACCAGGATCTTTTCAACTGCATGTAGAAAAGAACCATATATTTCTGAACACTTTGCTACATTCTTCCCAGAGGAATTTAAGTAACTACACAAAAACTGGTTTGACTAATGAAATAGAAAAAGTAACATCTATCTTTTGGCTGAATGCAATAGTAATCTTCAGTATTTAACTGATTATCTGGGGGTGTTCTTAAATTTGTGTCCTATACTGTATCTCAGTGAAAAATAAAACAACTTTCACTTTTTCTTTGTATAATTTAGAATCCAGCTGCACACACAGACTTTTAAATACTTCCCATTCCTCTTATTAAAATTCTATGCATTTGAGAGTATTTTCTCTAATACTGTGTATTCTGTATGAACTAAAATTGCCAGGTAAAGGGAGTGTGTTAAATTATTTTCCAAAAGATGAAAGATTATCTTATCCTATAGAATTTTCTGACAAGTAAATGGAAAGTACGTTGGAAATGGCATTTAATTTCCTAATTTTTTATAATTATTCCTTCTGCTTTGCTGGGGCAAAAACCAGGGCTTTTTCTATGCCAAGGCTCTTTGTGACTGCCATCAGAAGGATGCAATCATGACTTGAACCAATGAAGCCAAATTACTAACTCTGCTACTTGTTTTACTGGGTTTCATTTCTTGGCTCTCCATTAGCATAAAACTGCTGATAACTGGAAAAATTTGGCAATGAACCAAGTGAAGAGGAATACTGTTTCCTGGAAGGTTAAAAAAACTGCATGCAGCAGTCCTTCTATTATGATTACATTTTCTTAAGAAAAGAACATCCATGTTGTTTCCATATACTAATAATTTTTGCTTAAAATTACAGGTGATGTTTCTTCTGGTTGAACATTTCTGACATGTGACTAAGTGGCTCTTCCTCACTCAGCAAGCATGCAGGCCAGCCCTGGGACACTTCTTCTTTTACGGTTTTCAGTGTGTTAAACTTTAATTAGGGTGTGACTGGTTAGGACAGGGCAAGTAAGGACTCTCATCAGGCAACTTTCCTCCTTGTGTATTGCAATCAGTGGACTAAGAATTCAACTTACTGTTTTTACAGTATATAACTCAATACAGACAAAGGGCTTAATAGTGTTTCCTTCACAAACCTCCACCCCACCCTCGAGTGAAACATTTCCATTGATTTTTAAGGGACCAGAACCAAATTCATTTTGGTTCCTCTCTTCCACACATGTTATACATACAGGCACTCTGAATAAATCATGCATGTGAAAAAGAACACAAATAGGCCCAGATGATTAGTGGAAACAAACCAAATAAATTAAAATGAACAAGATGCCAAGGGGCAATATTGTGCCTGACCACTCCTGTATACAAGCAGAAGCTGACGAGCTTTGGGATAATACAGGCATGGTACAATCTATTTGCCTGCTCCTTCCTTGCTAGAACTGCTTCCTCTCTCCAGTGAAACCATGTTGCAGGTGTTTTCTCCTGGACTTAACCCGTTGGGCATTACCCTATCTGACTCATCATCTCCCTTGGAAACTCTCTGAAACTCCTCCCTTCCTGGTGTTGCTCCTCTGTGCGGTACAGCTCTAGTAGCCGCAGGAGAACAGAAGTCAGAAGCTCACTGCATATTAGTAATTTCTACTACATGAGGGTCTTATGTGATAAGTTCCTTTAGAACAAATCAAATGCAATGCACATCTGCCCTACTACTAGGTTTCAAGAAAAAGAGAGAAAATCACACCTCTTCATCTTAAGGTATACAGACTTTTTCAAGTAAAGAAGTTGAACCATGGATGAAAGATAAAGCAGCCACTGACACCTCAACTAGCACCTCTTTCCCAGTGTGCCTTCAACTTCAAAAGATTAATTTCTGAAGAAAATCTGCAGTGATGTTTTGTAATTTAACATCCAAATAACTGTATGAATAGTTTTGGGGTTTGTGTATTACTGGGCGTACTACTTCCATATCAAAACATATTCCATAGCAAAATGCTGACAAGCAGGGAAAACAGAAAGCAAATAAACATGTACATGACACAAGGATAACAAGAAACTCTTCTGTGCACGTAACCCTTCTGAAATGCTCAGCAGGCCTGCATGTCCACCAGAAAGAACTGCAGTTGTGCTACTGTTATTAAGCCTTCCTCTATAGCATTCCATGTAAACTTTGGCTTCCTGCTCTTAGCTGGAGTGTTATATTGTGAAAACACAGTCACAAAGATTACTCCAGTAGCAAGGTGATAAAAGGCATAATTCTGACCAATTTTTCCTTCCTCTTTCAACTCATTTCTTCTCCAGCCAGCCATGACGCAGTTTCCAGTAATGAATTTGTTTTCCTGATGAAACTGCTTCTTACAGTGCCTTGCTACACTTCGGTCTCCTTCCTAATTCAGGCACTGGTACACTGTTGTAGAACTTCATTCATACTGATTGCTAAGACTGAATACACTGGGCCTTCTCATTCACTGGAAAGACTTTGTTTATAAGGTGCAAACACACTGAAACACGAGGAGCATGCACAGGCACGGCCTCAGAGGTACATCTGATCACACTGTACCTCTCCCAAATCAGACACCACTGCTGACTAATGTGAACAAAAAAGCAGTGCTCATAATTTATTTGCTCCTCTCTCTTCTGTCACCTGCTGAGAGATGTATATCCCCAATAACTGCACACAAAACAAGCAGACATCAACTTCTTTGATACAGGGTTTTTTTGAACCACTGTCCTGGTTCAGGCCAGGACAGGGTCAATTTTTGCAGTATCCAGGAGGGGGCATGGCTAGGACCAAGAGGTTATTCTATACCACCTCAAATAACCTCCTATACCACCTCATGTCATTTTCCAACAGGAATGGGGTCCCTTCCACGTTGTGTAGCATGGTGGTGCGATCAGGTACTGTCAGGGGTTTCCATGTGGTGAGCAATCACGTGTGAATAGTTTGCCTCTTGTACACTCTGTTGTTAATACTGTTGCAGTTACTGTTTGTTTTCTTATTTCATTGCTGTTTCCAGTAAATTTTTCTTATCTCACCCCTTAATCTTTACCTTTTGCTCCTCCAGTTTTCCTCTCTAGCCTGCCACAGGAGAGGGGGAAGTGAGTGAGTGGCAAGTGGTTTGGAATGTTTCAGTGGGAACACTAGAACTGAGGAATACCATTCCTAAACCACGACAACCACCCACTGGCAACAGTTTTTTCTCTTCTGAATAATACATCATTATTTATAAATTAAACAGTGACCTACACAAGCCTCCTTGGAACCTGTGGTGCTGTTATTAGCAAATATCAGGGAAGAAACACGTGTCTTCAAGTATTATAGCTTCTTTTTTTTTCTATTTTTTTTTGCTGCTATCACTGATGTTTTAGTAGTAGAGTAGTAGTAGTACAAAGTGGACCAGAAAAAAGTTATGTTCCCTGTTTTAAAAAGAACAGCATGATATAAGGCAGTCTATCAAAAAGAGCAGTCTGTTTTAATCTCCCCATGAGCTTACATCAGCTACTGTAGCACACAGCAGAACCACCACAACAAGCCAAAAACCACACTTCTCCACGTAACACTGAATGGTTCTCAACCCTCCGCTCTTTCTGAGACCCAGCACAACGCTTAAACAGAAAAAAAAACAAACAGAAAAGAAACAAGCTAACAAACAGAACAGAAAACAGCCCCCCACCCTCCACCCCATGACTGATTAAGAGTTAATGCCCTTCTGGTGGGCATCAAGAGACTTTTCCAGTTTTACTGCCTTCTTCACTCCCAGGCACCTCTGCACATCTAAAGCAGGCTGCTCTGACATTTTCTAGTTTGTACTTTATTAGAAGGTTAACATTTTCCTCTCTCCAGTCTCTGCTTGTTCACTTGAGGCGTTGAGTCACATTAGCCAGAGCAACAGCAAAGGCTTGCACTGCAGAAAATGGATACTGAAAGTCCAAAATGTAAGCATTGCCATCAATTCTTCCAAACTGCATCACCTGGGAAGCAGGGGAGGAGGAGGAGGGAAGAAAAAAGAGACAAAAGTCAAAAAAGTGAACCACAGAAAAGGAACCATAGAAGAATAAGAGTGAAATCTTTTGCTTCTTTGTACAAACACCTCACCTCCTGAGGTAAGGGAGCTTCTCACAGAATGAGGTTTGATGTCAAAGAAGAATAAGCACACTGTACTACTGGTCTGTATAGAATATTTGACTGCAATACTTGACTCTATAGAGCAAATTGAGCTTTAAAATGTGCTAGACTGTATACAGCACTGGTGTAAGTTGATTGTCACTAACTACTTCAGCCCATGTGAGGTACACAAGCATCATGCTTCTTGCAGGAAAATACTATTCTCTCCATTGGAAATTTCCTACCATCAACCCATCAGGAAAACAGACTCTGTTTTCAAGGAAAAAAGCTTTGAGGGAAGGAGAATAACCGATTTCCTCACTCCAGCACTTCACAGGCAGCAAATTGTGCATTCTTTGCGGTTCTGTTTCCTTTTGCATAAACTTCACTAGCACATAATTAGATTGAGAAAGTATTAGCAAAGGGGCAGGGAGAGCTGTTTGAAATGCAAAAGCAGCTAGTCAGGTTGTTCGTTGTTCTGCTGCAGGGAATATCTGAAGTTTGGCCTTTGACTGCTCTTTCATTTGCTTCATCAGAAACCCAGATTGTATTTGCTCTATATTGTAGATTCCTGAGCTAGAATGGAGACTGTCTGAGTAAGACAAGTCTAGCTTTGTACCCCCACCATCAGCAACATCTGTGGTTGGGTGACTTTGCACAGCTGCCCACAGGCATGTATCCACAGCCACTTAACTGAAGAAGAAAGGGTCATAAATGGCTCTGATCACGGTCTTTGGGCCGTTGTTAAAGACAAGCAAAACCAAAAGACCACCCCTGGTGGTGCATGTTGGATATTTAAGACATCTAATTCCCAAGTTAAATCAGAGGAAATTGAGAGCCTTGATCTCTTTAATAAACCAGAAATTAATTACAGATGGACAAGTAAATACGAACCTCCCAAGTCTCAGTTCAGTGTCCTGTTGATTGGTACCACTTAATAGGCTGGGTTTGGGGTAGTAGTAGTAACAACCCACGTGGGCCAAACTGAGAGATCCTAAAATTAAATGTTTTGATTTTTTTGAGCTACCCATTGACCCTTCTACCCAGGGGCAGTTCAAAAGTGGCACAGGAGCACCTTATTCTAGAGAGGGCCTGTGTCTCCGTCCGCTAGCATTAAGAAGCAGAGATCTGTTGTGTTTATTGCAAAACCTTCAGCAGTGAGAGCCAATGAGACTAAAGTTGGGCTTTACTCCCATGTCCAACTGCAGTAAGACCAAACATATTTCGTGTATTTACTTCAAAATTGAACTGCACTCTCCATGCTGGTTTTTATCAACCACATGGCAAAGCCTTATTTTACAGAGCAGCCAAAACCAGCAGGAAGCACTTGGCAGCATGAGAGACAGAGCTCACTCCTGGCATGGCTTTCCCAAACCCTGGCCCCCATTCCAGCACGTGTGCCACCCCTTCCTACCTGTCGTCCTTCCAGCTCAATCTGAAAGTTTTTTGCCGACTCCTGGGTCACCCGCCCTCCGAAGTCCAGCTGGTAGACTTGCGTCGCCTCGTTCCACAGTGGCTGCTTGTTGGCCATCACGTACACAAAGCCCTGGCTTCCCAGTCTCCCATCCTCCTTCTCGCTGGCCTTCCGGCACTTGAATTCATCCATCTCACTGGCTGTCCTCAAACTCCTTTTGGTTTTCCAACCCTTTTTGCTGCCCTGGCTCTGGTTCATCAGTTCATCGCCGCTGATAAAAAGCTCTGGCTCACTCTCTGAACTGTCCTGAAACTCATTTGTTTTGTTTAGTTTCTTGGACTTTAGCTGATCTTTCTGGCTCTTGACCTTCTTTTTCTCCCTCCCCAGCCGAGGGCTGGATATTAGTGAATTGAAGTCAGTCAGCGTCCTTGCCTCCTTTTTGACCTTGCCCTCGGTGATAGCCTGCACGTTTCCTTCCTCGGCTCGACTATCCAGGCGTTTCCGGCTCTTCTTGCCAAATTTGTCTGTCCTTTGAGGAACAGGGCTTTCTGTCAAGGAAAGCACCTCCTGGAAAGTATCTGCCGTCTCCACCATTACCTCTGTGCCCACGTGGCCCTGCAGCTCTGCTGGTGGGGGAGACATCACCGGTTTCTCCACCACGAGGAGCGGCTTGGGGGGCAGGGTGCTCTGGGTGTTCTGTACAGGTGGGCAGGTGCTGTAGGAGCTCCACGGGTGCAAGGCTATCGGTGGCAGCTGTAAACTAGAGCAAGTGCTACTTCCCGGGTACATGGGTGGCAAAGGGCAATAGGAAAGGTTGGATGGATAACCTGGCTGAAGCACAACTGTGGGCTCCTGCTGTGCAAATTGTGTTGGGGCCAGAGCTTCTTTGGGGGAGCAGGGGGCCTGCATTCCCTGAAGGGGAGGGGCACTGTAGCTTCCTGGGTAAGGTACTCCAACCCCATAACTCGTCTGGAAGTTGGCAGTGGGACTGGTTGGAGACTTAGGGGAAACAAATGGCACTCGAGACATATCTAGATGTTGAGTTTGACCAAGGATGAGCGGAGCAGGTTTTAGAGTGTTGGGCACTGAGCTCTGAGATGTCCTTTCCTGAGGAACCCATATTTCTTCACTCACCATAGGGTCCCACTGGTATGGTGGTGGCCGTTTCACACCAAGGGTAGCCTCTGTCAAGGACACAGGTACGTGCCGTATTGATTTCTCCACTGGGCAGTGCTGAGAAAGGGCCTCATCCTCCGTGAAGGCAGAGTTGATATAATCTGCTCGGTCACGGGAATTGTCGGGTGGGCTCAGCAAGCTGTAGGAGGACTGGGAGGCCAGAGGGGAAGTACTGACAGAGTGAGCAACGACAGAGCTGTGCTGGGAGCCACTCCCTGTGCTCAGATCAGGTCTCATGCCACCCATACTGGAAGTGCTGCTACTGGCATTGGCACTAGGGATGTTGCCTGCACCACCAGCGCTCGCACTGCTGCTGCTGCTGCCAGCGCCGCCACTGCTGCACTGGCTGCAGGTGTACAAGGCGGTGGGCACTCTCTGCTGGTACTGTGCCGTCACCACGCTGCTCTTGGGTTTCGGGGGAAGTTGCAAGGTGGCTCTCTGACCATCCATCAGCTGAGCCATTTTCAGGGCCGCCTCTCTGCTGTTCCTGCGCAGAGTGGCATGAATGATAGTGCTGTCCAGCCTCTGCGCCATGCTTCTGCCCTGGGACAGCTGGCTGGCGATGTCGGGGTAGGGCGGCGGGTCCCCGGTTGGGATGGAGTACCGGGGCACCGTGAGCCGGTTCAGGGTGGCGCTGGCACAGGGCTGCTGCATCTTCTTCTCCGCAGCGGTGATGCGCAGGGTGGCGGAGCTGCCGGGCCCCGGCAGGGTGTAGGTGCTCTGAGCGCACAGCATCCTGGTGCGAGGTCGGCACACCTCCTCCACGTTCCCGCTGCTGTCGAAGGTGGTTATCCGCTCGTAGCCCAGCGGCGTCTGGTAGTGCCCGGCCGGGTAGAGCGAGAAGTCCCCCTTTTTGAGGCAGAGGTCGAGGGGCGGCTGTGGNGAAGCGGCCCGCAGCCCCCGGGAAGGGCGCAGGCCCCTCGCCCGCCGCCTCCGCTGGGGGGTTCGCCAGCACGTCCAGCTGCACGTTCTGGTGCGCCAGCAGCGACTGGACGAGGCCGATGCTCTGCGTGGGGGACATGGCCTGCGCGGAGCTGTGGATGGGCGCGATGGGGATGTTCACCGTGCAGGGCGGGCTGC
>WBMV01000311.1:1230106-1370201 GCA_013396655.1 Campylorhamphus procurvoides
TGCTGGCGGGCGCGCCGGGGGCGCCGGGCACTGCGGGGAGCAAACAACACACAGCACAGCCTGTCACCCGCGGCACCACGGAGCGACCGGGCACTGCCCTGAGCACGGCCGCATCCGCCATCAGCCCCCAAAGCCAATGCACCGGACCTCCCGTCCATAAACCATCCCATCCCGTCCCCCCTGGCTCCCACTGCACAAGAGCGACTTGCAGCAGCCGGTGATCAACTTTAAAGACACCTCTCGGGAGGGTGACTGCAGGGGTGAAGTTCTGAGCTTGCTTTCAGCCCACACTACGATCCCCGTGCGCTTTCAAGATCTGAAGTACCACCCACTCATCGTCCGGCTTTAACTACTTCTACTCAAATCAAGAAAAGTTTTGCTAAGTCAGGACTCACTAGTTTTCAGGGAGGTTTTTTTGATAGTAAATATATCAACAAACAATAGGAAAAAAACAAACAACCAAATGAAAAAAAGTAGCGAAGGGTAAGAAAAATAGGTCGAAGACCTGCACTGAAGGCACTGTACAGTACCTCGTATAATGTTCCTAGACTCAGTGAGCTTAGGAAAACTTGGAGAATACAGACAACAGTTGGGAAAAGGGAAGTACCATAGTCATGAGACAGATAACAGGTGACAAACCAACCAGTAATGCAAAAAGAAGGAAGCTGACTCTGAGAGAGAAAGGAATACGATGGAATGAAAGGCAGACAAAACTTACTACAGTTTTTAAAAGAAGATTGGTAAGGACCAGATGTGAGGAAATAGATGGGAAAGATTCAAGAAGTGGGTACTGTAGTCAGGGTGACTTCAGTATCAATGCTTGGGTATGCTGCAATCAAAAATTTGAAAAGAAGCAAATGCACATAGGAAAAATTTCCTACATGTGGTGGTGGCAAACAAGGGACAGTCTAACAAAAAGAAATTCCCCTGATTTTAAGCAGAAGCATTGAACATACTCAGTTGTTTACAATTCCTTTTGCAAAAAGTGGTGAGAGAGATTCCAACAGGAACTACAGCTGAAAAGCTGGAGCAGGGAAATGAGGACACTAGACCCAAGTACAGGTGCAGAAGTCAAGATAAGAAGGAACAAAATAGAATAACAAGAGGAAACAGTAAAAACTGTATTGGAACTCCCAAGAATATTGCAAGTTCTTTATCTTTTATTAATATTCCAGTTAAAAACCCCACAGAAAATTGTAAGTAATTATAAGTGTCTCAGCAGGTTTGTGGAAGGAAAAGAGACGAGATCAAGGATCTCTTCTGTGGAGACCTCAGATTTGTAAGACCAGCATTAGTCAGGACACCTTCAGATGCTACCCAGTTCCTAATTAAATTCTAATTAAAAATCTAGTCATCTACCTATGCCCTGTAATTACATTTTTGATAGCATTAGGCTTTTATCAGCATCAGTCATGAACGTAGTAGGTATACAGACAGGACCGTGGCTATACTGGCAAATACTTATGGTAGTTCTGTTTGTTCCTTTAGAGGAAGACTGAGAGCTAAACTTAACTGACCTTAAGGCAGTGTGTTCTGTGCTTGGCTGGCAGGCTGTGCTTTCATCCTGGTGCCTGCAGGTTAGCAATTTAGATGCCAGAGATTGAGGTTTAATTGTTAGCTTGGCTTGAGCAATCACGAATGTTGCTGTCATGGGTATTAAGTGCCTTATCAAACAAAATCTCATTTGTTGTGGTGTTGCTTAATATTCCAAAGTGTTTAAATCCAATGTTTTCTTCATTTCTCCAATGGTTTCTAATTGATTTGTTTGCATACTTTGTAAGTTAAATCAATTCACTGTGCATTTGTCTTGCCAAATCTTTACTGACTTCATTAAAAAACACCTGTCTCAAGTGTACCTCACTACAAACATTCCACTGGCCAAGAGCAGCTTTCTACTGTGGTTTTTTTTTTTATCTGCCATGTAGTCATTATTTACACTGCAATATTTTTCCCATTAGTACATGGCACCTTTTTCCTTTATATGCAGACTTTAAGGAAGTATATCCTCAAAACGTTTTTTGAAGATTTAAGTAGCCACCATTTGCTAAGTCAGAAATGAATTTTCAGAAGAAACTAGAAAGGGAAAAGTGGACAAGAAGAGGAAGGCTGTTAAGGAGACAGGGTACTATGATTCTTTTACTAGACTTCTCAGAGAGCTGTAACAAAAATCTCTTAACAATTTGCTCTCTATTTATGTGGTGTATTGGCAATTCTGAGTACCATTTAATCACTTTTAATAAGATAAAAGGAATTTATATTGCAGATCCAATCTTTAGGAGGAGATACAAAAACTTTATATTAATTTTTTTCTTTTCTGTTTAGTTTCTGTATTACTTTCTGTCAGCTTGGACTATGTTTCATAATAGAGAATGTTGAGTGTTTCCTATTAGTAATATATATACAATCACCAATGTCTCTATTATTTCTTCAGAACCTACAGGTGAATATCATGTAGACAGAAAAAAAGGCAAGCCAAGTCCCCCAAACTGTAAAAAAATCAGCTTCATTTTAAACATACAAGTATTTCTTTAGAAGTCCAGAGGGTTACTTTGATGCTTGGGTCAGCCATAAGTTTAAGTGCTTTCAGTAGTTGAAACCCCTGATCTGAAATAATGAGAGCATTTCCATTTATTTCAATAGACTCTAGCACAGTAAAGACATCTTTATTGCTTTGCAGTGCTCACACTCCTTCCTTAAAGGGTACTGGCACGACGGCCACTTCTATAGTTCCAAACACCTGTGACCTGGCAAAAGGAACCCCTTACTGATATGAAAATTCTAAAAATGTGTTAATTAATCTCCTTGTCTATTATTTTTTAATTTTACCGGTATGATGATTTTTTTTTTTTAATTGGAGGAGGTTCTGAGTTCTCCCACTGCTTGAATCTTCTGCAACTTTACATCTCAGTGAAATGAAAAGTTCTTCCCCATTCCCCTTGTTTATCGGCTACTTCACTATTTTAGCATCTTAGTATTGACAAAAATCCAAAGGGTGGCTAAGTATTATTGGAACCCGCTGTCCAACCCAAGCTCCTATCAGCAGGCTGTACTTTGATGCCATCAGGTCTCAAGAACAATCTGTTTGGGCTTCTAACACATTACAATTCTGTCCTATCAAGATGCAGAATGCAAGGCTTCAATCTATGGAGAATTCTTAGCTAATTAAGACGAATTAGTAGATGAGTAATTTTCCACTGAACTTGAAATTTATCAGCTCTATATAGACTATATTTCTCACATATTTTAGAAAACAATGTCAATAATGTATATTAGTCTTATGCTAATTCAGTTCTGCAGGACCCCATCAGACTAAGGGATTTTGATCTGTGTGTTTACCAGAGGGGACCATAACACAGATGATCTGTCCTCTACCTAGCTTAACCCATAGCGTGGCAGACTTCCAGCTCCTCCTTACCTGGTAAATCATCTTCGTCTTCGCTGAAAACATTTGGATTAAAGACAGGCATGTTAATGTAGTCCATTGAAATCTTCCGCACTTCTGGGAGATATATTGTCATTTGCCTCGGCTGAAGATGCAGCAAACTGGTTTTATATATTACTAGAGAAAGAGTATAATGAGAAATAAAAAAAAAGAAGTTATACAAAGAGCATCTAAGGCTAAGAAAGAATTTAAAGCAGATAGAAGTGCTATGAATATTTTTATTTATTATATACATGTGCAGGGGTGAGGCAGTATTTGTCAAATTACTATGTAACACTTTACATAAATGGGATAAAAGAGATTGTTACTTTCAGCTATTTCTCTTTAAGTGGAAGCAGCGTCTCTGTAGTTAAATATGTAGAAATAATTAATTACTTCATCTTGTATTCACATCTATTATTATTAAAGGAAAATAATTTTTCCATTCTCCTTTTGGAACTCTTCACCATAGGATGCTACCGATTTATATGATTTTGGGGGAAAACCGGAAAACTTTCATGAAGGACATCTGTTGAAGATTACTAGATACAAAGAAACCCCTCCTGGCTCAGGAAGTCCCTGGGACCCAAACCATTGGAGACTGGGAGAACATTTGAAGGAAGTGTTACTATACATTTAACATCCGTCCCTACTTCTCTGTCACTGATAGTGAGAGAATGAGAATGATCTCTTGCTCATTCTACTACTGATGACAGTCAATATAGGCACAAAAGGTATCCATCTAATTCCGCATTCTGGGTATCGTTATGTATTCCTTATCTAACTATACAAGGCAACACAGGAAAAAATAAGCTTCCCAAAGAGCTCATTAAATTGCTTGTGGTAATATCTCTTCAGAGCTCAGTTCTGCTAGGTGGTGCCCTGCTCTTTACTCAGACTTCTTCCTTCCAACAGGACTATCTGGGCAGAACTGGCCTATCCAGAACAAGGCTGACAGACTACACAACTGCTACTTTCAATGAAGGCTACCAGATTACTGATGTTCTAGCAGGCCAACCTACTCATGCTCTAACAGGAGAACCCTATGATGAGACTATGCGCTGACTTGAAGCATCTTGAGTGTAAGATGCTGTAAGAGCTTTTTTAACACTATTTTTGTATAATTTGTAGCTAAATGACTATAAAAATCTGACTTTAAAAATATTTCTATTACAGTAACTCAAAATTTATGATTTTTATAGTCCTCTTGCAAAAACTTTTCTTATTTGTGTGGGTTTTGTTCAAATAAACTCTAAGAATAAAGGTCTGGGTGTGAATGTTAATCCATTTATTACAAGTGAGACTTTTAGCATTTTATTGATCATCTCATGATTGTATTTATAGATTTCGATCTCCTTTGGTTACAGTGAATTTCACAAAATCTAATTCCTAATGGCCACAGAAAATAATTGCTTTGTTAAAGAGGCCTTTGATCACTTAAAAAGAATCTCATGGCCTAAGTTTGTTGTGCATTAGAAAGAATTTGACATGCAAAATAATCAACAGAGTTTACTTTTACCTGCACCAAGGTTAGTTGGTAGGAAAGCAGCCAAACCTACAATTTTAAATTTGGTTCCCCAGATATTAGATGTGACCTGAGCAAGGTAGTTGTGCTGCAAAGCAAAAACAAGGTAATTTTTAACTGATAAAATCTGTATCAAGCTCTAATAAAAAACTGCAGAGGAATAAAGCTATTGCAAGTGATAATGCAATTTCAGCTTCGTTTTTAATTGAAACAGCCTAATGTGCCTTTGTAGCAACTGTTTTAGCCAGTCATTAAAAAGACTCATTGTGATATCCAAACACCATCAGAAATGATGTATACAACAGCCACAGGGTGATTAAAGCTTTTGAAAAACTGAACACCACATTGCCTGCTTAGTGAGAACAGGTCTGTTTTCAGACACTTACTTTCCTGCACAGCAAGAGCAGTGCTACCCTGTATGTCAGAAAGGAATACACCCCGCCCATTGGTTCTAGTCCTATGAATCACTTTACAGAACAATGAACAAGACAGAAATTAATTACCCATAATAACAAGCATATTTTTCCTTGGAACTCCTAAAGCAACTTCCCAAACCATGGCTGCCATGGTGAATATACTATGGGTCTGAAAGGCTAGAAGTTATGCCGTCATTACTGGGAGCAGGATCTAAGCCTCAGGTCTCCTATTCAAGGGACATTTTGGTCCTGTCTCTGTGTAACTGATGTAGAATTTTTCATAAAAAGGAAAAAGTGAAACGAGAGAAGAAAAAAACCAAATCAAACCAAACAAAATTAAAAGAATACAGGCTGTTATTAATCAAATATGTAACCCAGATAGTCCTACAGCCAACTAAATTTCATTTACCCAAAGGACATAAACACTGCAAAGTGCTAATTCTTTGCCTTCCTTTCAATTAAGACTGTTCCATGTTAATTATGAAACAGAGAACATGTGGTTCTCTGAAGTAAACACTTCCTTATCTCAGCAATCCCTAGCAAAGCAGAGAATTATGGTGGCATTAAGACAGTTCTGAGAAACCAATGAAGCATTTCACAGATGCTTTTACAAAGCCAACAATATCACCTAGAATAAAACTTCTCACATGGATTTACATTGAAAAAAGTTAGTGGTGATGGGACTTATCAAACAACACCTGACACTTTTGAACATTAACACTGAACTGGAGGATACAATTCTCTAGTTGTTCCTCTTAGCTATTGTAACTAAATGAAATTTTTTTATTGGCAAACATGGCATCTCTATCACAATTTGCTGCCTCTTGAAGAAAATGAATAGAAAATGCAGGTATGGTAACAATATACACAATACCTGGGTAATATCTTCTAAAGGAAACTCTCTTCGGGTCAGGCTTGGCGAACCAATAGAGGGTTTCCTTATTGGTAGCCTTGGGGATCTCGATATCTCCTGTGCAGCTCGTGACATCTTTGGAGATTTGCGAGCCTCTATGTTGATTCTGCAGACAAAGCAATAATTAGAATCATCAATGGGCATGCAAAATGCACAGAATTCACGTCTTTGAATGTAAAGATGTAATGAAGACAACTGGCATGGTGTCCTCTAAGTGGGTAATAAAGACTGTGGAGTCCACAGGATGGAGAATTATGGGTTAAATTTAAAGATATGTAAGACTTGACACACTTGCAGTAAGTCTGGCTGGATGCTTTCTAATTAATCTAACAAAGTTTACAGCAGTCGTGCCAGATACAACATATCCTCTACTAATCCATAAAAGTGATTTTACCTATGCAGACTTTGAGCAAAGAGCTCAAGAAATAAAAACTTGACACCTCAGCTGACAGATCAGTACAGCAAACCAAGGCTCCACAAATGTCAGTACTCTTACTCTAAGCCAAAAGTCATTCCTACCTCCCGCTAAATGCAAAGGGGAGCAAGAATACAAGGTCAAGCACCTGAAAGAGTTCACTGGTAGAAAAAGTAAAAAACAGAAGTTACATTTCAAATGTATGTTCTTAGAAAACCAAGGGTGCAAGATAGCTGTTTTCCCTGAGCTAGTTCAGGTTTAGGCTGAGGAACTGATGGCTCTTTTGTCAACTACCACTAAACTAAAACTGGTATTTCACACACTGTGTTCACATATAAAAGGATGCCTTTGCTCTCCCTTATACTAAGGCAAGCTCATAATAGTCTTTGGAAAAGTATCAACTAGTATGCAGCTGGAAGGCATCAGGACCTTAATCCCGTAATATGAAGCTGGCAGATAGATACCAGTGAGAAACAGCTATGAGAAATACCATAGACATCAGTGAGGCTCCATGCCAGTTTGGGGATTCTGTCTATGGACCTAATGAATATAACGAAGAGCTGTCAGGAAAACAACTGGACACATGAATAGCTTAGAAACTTGTTTTGCATATTGTTACAGAACCTCGTCATGGCAGTGTTTAGGAGGGTCTGTCTGTTAAGGTTCCCTCGCAAGCATCAGTGCCACCTACGTGAGGATCTGTGCCACCTATGCACGGACAAGACTTTGAAAGCATCCCTGAGGAAAGAGAGGTTTTACCTAGATCAGGGACTTCAAGCACTGAGGAAGGTAAAAACAGTCTGTTTGATGGACAAAATATATTCCATGGTGGCAGGAGTTCACATGTGGCAAAGGCAGAGGTGGGAGAGTTTATAAAAACTTTCTTTGAGGCCTAGGGAGAAGTAGCGCTCTGTTATTTCCCATTACATTTTACCCCAGAATCTTCTCCCATCCCACTCTACCCCAGTCTCTGAGATCACCCCCTAACTGCACACTGAGGAGGACTCCAGTCCTATGATTCCTGTCTGCCCAAAGGAGTTTGCTTTTAATTTTACAAGAGGTCAAGACAGTGAGAAATAGGGAGGATGAACACATGGGGAAGAAGAACAGGAAATATCCAAGAACTTATTACCTGGGGAGTTTAGGTGACTTGCTAGCTCGACTGATTTTTGGCGATTTCTTTGCTGCCCAGTCATCGCTGAGTTCGATATCGCTGGAGTCAGAGCAGTTGCAGCTGTCAATCACAGTGGAAATCAAGCTGTTTCCATAGATTTCATCTATCAAGACAGGCCCCAGAAAATTTGAGTGTTGTTTCAGAAACTGGTATAAACTACAACTCTCAGTCATCAGAAGCATAAACCTGATCTACAGACAGCAGTTGAAATAAAACTATGCAGAGAAAAATAAGACATTCTTCACCCTCCCTAGTATAAATTGCAAATTTCCAATAGTTTGAACTCAAGTGAACATGACTCAGAAGGGTGAATTGCATTCAACTAATTTCAAAATTGAGACTAAAGAATATCTTCTGCCTGTTTTCCAATACAAGAAGTTCTCTTTTGTAAAACAAAAGGCACCATGGTATAATTTCAGAGGCTTGAGTCTAGGTCACACTGTAGATTTTTTTACATAAGAAAAAACATCAGATGCCACCATTCATATTGCATACATACATATTTTTTAACTCTTGAGGATTTAATGTCTTAAGTATTTCTATGTCATTTTTTATACAGAGCAACAATTAAATTCTACCTGCTTTTCCATCTGTTTTAGGATCCATGATGACAAACTCTGGCCGCAACTTGCTGATACGACGTCCTTTCAGGATAGGTACCAGTCCCCCGAGGTATTCCAAGTACAGGGTGTAACATGGACCACCAACCTCTGGGTCATCTTCTGTCCGCTTCATTGTGCAGTGAAGCCTCTCATTACCAGCTGTTGGGTAGCTGACAAAGTCTCTCATATTGTTTGGGTCTGGGATAGGAGGCTTCATTAAATGAAGGAAGGAGAGAGAAAGTTTCTGATAGGTTATTGGTTGGTTATTGGTTGTGAGCTGAGCTGTGGTGACTTAATCCCAGCACAACTAAAGGAATTTGAGCCCAACTCTAATTTGGCAGGTGAAGACTAGTACAGGTTATTCTGTGAGTTATGCAGGACCCACATGCAAGACAGAGTGTATTATTTAGTTAGGTCAAAAGCAGTTGTACACAGAAAACTGAAACAAGTTACAGCAAGAAAAAAGAAGGTTGAACCTGTAGTCAGAGCACTGAATTGGACAACAAACTTGTCCTCAGGTTCTGGCCTGTATCACAAACTTATTTTTAAACCTGGATAGTGTGGTCAAGTCTCAAAGTATCTTGCCTCTTGTAAGCCTTCCAACCTGTACACTCAGACTCCCATTGCTGGTTAGTCTTGGCACATGCTACGCCCCTATGCTACAGTGTTGTCAGCTCTGAAAGAAGCTTGTACTCATCAGATCCAAGCACTGGTCCCATCTTTGCTGAGGGCCTACTCATGTGCAAAGTGGAGAAACATGAGCACAAAGCTCAGGGTGGGTTACTTTGCCCTGCTTGCCAGCACACTGTATTAATCCATGAAAAACTCAGTCCTAAAGCAGTAGGACTGCTTTTGCCTAGGACAATATAGCCTGTATGACACAAATGCTTTAAAATGTAAAAGTCAACACAGTTTCTTTTAAAATGCTAGTACAAGAAAAAAAAGTTATGGAAAAAATAGACTTCCTTAATCCGTCAGATGGGCTGAATGGTGACCTATAATGTAGTCCATAAGCGGGAGGGGGAAGAGGAATGTGCGCATGGAAGAGGATGCCTTGCCAAGAACGAAGGTATGGCTGAAAATATAGGCTGAGTGTGTGGCTGGGGGAGAGCCCAGGGTGAAGTATAATTAAGTGCTGAGGAAGCTCAAGAAACACCCATGAAAGAGCACAGGCATGTGGCTCCTGGAAACCCTGCTTCAGTCTCAGCTATGCAGCCCCACAACTGTTCCCCACCCCGCCATCCCCTTTAGGAGGTGACAGAAGGGTTGTTGGTGATGATGTACTTTTGTACTGCCTCTGCCCCTCTGATTCCCACCTTGGGTCCCAGCCTTGCTACAGCCAGCTGCTTTCTTCATCTCATCCCCTCCCCTGCCTTCCCTAAGAGCCAAGCAACTGTCACTGATGCTCTAGAGAACTGCAGGGCTGGCTCTGGAACAATACGGAAAGTGTCCTGGGGAGAAGCAGGGATTCTAGAGAAGTGAAGACTACTCGTCTATTAGATGCTCTGCATCTTTGGAGATGGAGGAGTTATGGTTACAGCAAGGTATTTATTCTTTGACAAATGAAATGTTGTACAGTTGCACAAGCTGCCCTGATTAGCAGTACCCAAATGGAACCATGCTGAATTATTATTTTGTAGGCATAATTTGTTCTCATTTAAGCTGGGCCAGCCCCACTGGTTTCAAATTAGTTGTTCTAGCTCTGCATTGTTTTAACAAGGACCTGAAGCTGGCTCAAGAGAACCCTGTAACACATGCCCTCAAAAAATCACAAGAATACATGTTTGAATGTTGAGCATTTACCAGTTGATGCTCTGGTTTATAGGCTGCAATAAAGAGTTTGGAAATCCTGAGATGTTACTGAGGGCAAAACCATGAAACAAATGCGTTGTGCAGATGGTTCTGCTCGTGGTCCAGAAAAAGGTGTAATATCTGGTTCATTTTTTCACAGCACTGTTGGAGCACTAAGGTTAACAGTTAGTAGAAACACTTGGGCAGCCCCAGGTCTTAAGTCGAACTTTCCTGGCAATGTAAGCACTCATGTGAGGATGTAGGGAGGCAACAGTTCTACCACTATGAATGCCTTCTATAACCATGACACAGTAGTATCATCAGCTTCTTCAGAAGTCTTTGTGAGTCACCAGCATATTTTACCCTTGCAATGTACTTGGAAAGGCCGTCTCCATGGAATAATGCAGATCAGCATGTGAGAGCCTTCTTTTCAGACTTTTAATAGGCACCAAATGCATCAGAGGGCTCTCAAGGAGGACAGGAATGACCCTTAATCAAGCTTCTAAAATAATAATTATGATAATATCGTATAATTTAGCCACTGTCACTTCAGAGCACCATGGGGGAGAAATCTAGTAACCCTTTCCTCTTCCTCACAACACACACATTTCCTTCCTTTTACCTTGATTGTTGGTATGAAGGCAGTGGTGAGGTACGAGCAGAGCCGAGGGGGCAGGGTCAGTTTGCTGATATCCTTGTCATCCCGCAGGCAGCTAGCGATGGTCTGCTGGCACAGCAGCTGCAGACTGGAGACCCTGTGTTCCACTCTGACAACATACAGTGCAGGACCAGAAGCCATCAGCAGGCGTGAATCCCGGTGACCCCAACAGATGGAGATGATGGGACGCTGCAGGAAGAGCAAAAGGATACAACTTTAAAAGAAGTTTTTAAAAGATCTTTTGCCAAGACGGCTGCACAGCAAGTGATCACGTGAATTCAGCATCGATCACCTTACCCTAAGTCTTGCAGAGACTTAAAAGTGACTGCTACTGCCCACAAAAGGGCAGAAGAATGGGAGCATCTGAAATTGTCAGTAACAGCAGCTGATGTTTACACAGTGCTTTTAACTCAGAAGACTTAAAGTTCTTCATCACACAAGGAATCATCTATCAAATTCAGAACCTGGATAGGAGAAGTGACTTTAAAGTCACACAGTGTTAAAAAGCAGGACCTTTTGATGCCCTATTCAAATAATTTTTTCATCTAATCAATCCTCATCCACTGGTAACATCTCACATTTTACAACCGAAAAGTTAAATTACATGCTCAGAGACACTGAGAAAATGAGTGGAGAAAACCCAATCAGCTTTCTTGTCTTGCACCGAGTCTTCTGTTGCACAATGTCTCTTTTGAACTATTCCCAGAGGAACTGAACTGTGAAAAGGCACCAGGAACAAAACAGAGAATGGCCTTTTGTCTTCTGCTTTTCTACACTCAGAAATGTCTAAATCATGACAGCAAGACTAGAAGGAGTGAGAGGCAACTGGTACTAGGTGTTACAGTGAAGAACGGAATAATGATAAACAACTCCTGCTTTGGACATTATTCCCTGCAAGGAGCAGGGAGCTCCCAAAATCCCATTTTTTCATGTAAAGTACCAGTCTGGTGTAACCTCACAGCTCTATCATCGTTACTTTTGCCCTTCATGTTAGTTGCATTCACCTGTCATTTCCTCCTTCTTGTATTACAAAGCACCAGTATTTGCATATATGCACACACCCTGTGGTATTTGAATACCATATCTGCTATCTCTATACAAATAAACAAAATGGAGTAAAGATGAAATTCTCACTCCATGAAGAACACTATACAGTAGGTGGTGATCAATGAACTACAAAAGGCTTACTCCTTCCTGTGAAGGGCTTCCTTATTTTCACAATCCATGATGCTTGAAACTGTAAGAAAACATTTTCCATGTAAATCATGAACTGTACTAACTGAAAGGTCAGGGTCTTTTCAGAATATCTTTTCACAGGATGCACCAAAGAAGAAGACAGGGTTAGGGCACCACCAATAATAGCTTTTATCCACTCCCCTATTACCAATATGGTACCCAGATAGCAGGGTTACATCAGAAGTTACTAATTACATCCAGAAGTTACTAATCGAGTCTGGGGAAAAAGCTTTCCCTTCCCTTACAAATTCAAAATGCTTAAAGGTGAGAAACTGGGAAAATATGTTTTGATGTGAATGATATGAAGCACAATGCAGCTGTACAGCACTATCATCAAGATAAGGCATTTGATGAAAAACTTTTTCACAGAAAAGATCTTCCCTAATATGTCATCTTATCCTAGATTCAAATTTCAAGGAAAATGTTGGTTTTAAAGTGGGAGGAATGAAGAAGCTTCATTTTAATTACATCTAGGCAACACCACAAACACACGCATCCATGAAGGCACAAATCTTCAAGCTGACAGATATGTAAATACAAAGCAGCAACATGTGAACCTTGTGATTTTCACAGTAAATTGCTAAAGGCATTTTGTAGCGGAAAACTTCAAAAGAATTGAGAAATCCTTTGTGTACCACTCATAATTCCTATGTGGTTTGTCATAACCATAATCTGTGGGATACAGCCTTAAATTTGAGGAGAGATCACATAAAGTATCCTCTACTGACTGGTATTTTCATTATTTGTGAGTGTGGTTCAGCCCTCACACTGTCTTGCAGTGATGAGACAGTTCATAAAACAAATGCAGTTGAAAAGACACTGGCACAAGTTAGGTACCTGCCACATCTCCTCTATGACAGCCTGAGAGTGACACTAGGAGAAATGACCCTGATTTTCTCCAAGGGCTGACTTCTAGCATGGGCAGAACCATCTACCTGATTGTTACCATGAGATCCAAACTGCATACTTCTGTTCACCTTGCATCAACTACTTACCTCCCCTACCTATAAATACACTGAGGGAACAAACAAGTATGTGACCTGGCACACAAATGTTTATTTACTGGATAGACTTTAATGCTAAAAGAGAAGTCTGACATCTTGAGCTATCAATTCAGCACACCCAGACAGCCCTACCACAGTGCCTAGTATTGCAGCTATTATAATCCAATATATCACACCCAGATAGAACACTGTTCATGCAAATAAGAGTCAAATGAAACCATTTCTTTTCGCAGGTTACTGCTGCATGCAGAGAATAGCAATAGGTACTTCCACGCAAACAGTATGTGAGTGGGTGCATGTTTAAATAAACACACAAACACACAATACCTACAACTGTTGTATTGTTTGTAAATGATGACATTTCTACAGTTCCCTTTGTAGAGTTAGTCTCCCCATACACCTTGTATGTTTTAATATTTTCAATCTCATCAGAGAGTACTTGTACCACACTGCTTTGTCTTTGCTTACTGACTCACCAGACGCACCTTGCCTTCCTTTTCTAAGAAATGCTCAGACCCTCAGTACTCCTTAAGCCTAGTATTCAGAAACATTTCATTTATGGTGAAAGGCTAAGATTTAAGAGGAGATTAAGGGAAAATTAGCCTGTCATTACAGTCTTGGGGAAAGATCACCCAAATGCCAGATCTGACCTGACCTTTAAGTGTATTGCTCCAATAATAATTTTCAATAACTACGCTTCCCACTCTTTCCCTTGATGGACCAGGTATGAATCAATTATCACAGCAAGTCAGTTACGAGCTGGCCACAGCTTTCCTTTCAAATTCTACTGAGACAAAACAATTGAACTCCAACATCCAGCATACAAGTACTGCTCCTCATAAAGCGTCCACTTACTTGCAATGTTTTAGCAAAGAAAAGGAAGGACAAAAGTTGTTGTACCCAAATTACAACTCTTAGAAAGTGAACAAGCAGATTCTAGCACAGAAAGATTTATTTTTCTTGTTTGCACAGGTATCTGCTACGAACAAAGAAATGCAGCTACAAATATAACGTGAGATTTTCTAATCTCACTTTGCATATGAAAATCCCATTAGGTTTTGAAAGATCTCAGCACAAACTGTAAACACCTGAATGAATTCCAGGGTTTAAATACAAACATGTAGGGGAAAAAATAATGGAAAAACCTTTGAACTTGAACACATAGATAGGATTCAGCTCTAGGACAATTATGTATTAGAAATAACTGGCGAAAGGACAAAAAATAAAAAAAGATTTTATCAGGAGAAATACAGACTGAAAACACATCTTGGCATGGGGCCAACAAGTAGCTCTTTTGCCATTTCTTTCAGAGTTGGCTTGAAAGTCAGCTACATCTACTCAAATCTGTACCCCAGATGGGATGTCGACTCCCCTTAGAAAAGCACTCAGGAATGGATATTCCTGCTCAAAGCTCTGTGGTAGCTTCTTGTAAGTCACTCATCTGTCTCTCTTACAGGAGAGAACAAAATTATATACCTTCCATCACTTGTATGCAGTTCAGTCAATGAAAACACTGCTCAAGCAGATTCTTGCTGCCTGCCTTGAGCTCAGAAATCCTGAGCCATGGGGCCTGCCTGCTGCTTGAACAAATCCCTTGTTTGCTGGCACTGTGATTCCCACTGATAATGAAACAGAAATGGTATTCTAGGGCAGAAAGCCCAGGAACTAGCAGGACTTCTCTCAGGAGAAGGAACACCACAGCAAAATGATATGTAGTGAATGGCATATGTAAGTATGTTGCCTGCTCGCTCTCAGTTGGGACTGCTGACATGCAGATGCACAATTTTCACTCTGTTTTCCTGGAACAAACTGAAAGGTGCAATGGCTGCAGTGCCCATCTGGCTCTTGTGAACTGTGTGTGCTCATCTCTGTACTGCCACAGCATTCATGGATGACTGCTGGAAAGTAACTCCTTCATTCTTTTGTTCCCCATATTTACAGTGGGAAAAATATTTATTGCTTTTATCACCAACAGTTTAGACTATGGTGTGGTCAGAAATTACACTACTGTGGCCTTATGTGATTTTTCATGCAATAAACTCCTATTTGATTTGCAAATGTTTCTTATAATGCCATTTCTACAGTGATTTTTTTTTAGGAAGTCTCTACAATGAGATTCCATTTTAGCAGAATGAGTCTTTGCTCAGACAAGTGTCTCCATTTTCCAGTCCTGATCACAATCCATTTCTGCAGCAGTCAGAGGTGATCTTATGGCCTACATGAAAAATATCAAGGTCCTTATTGATATCCTCAAGTATGTTTCATCAGTTAGTTCTGAACTGTTGCTTTTGTTTCTGTAAAATAAACTCTTCTTGAACCTTTGTTGTCATCCAATAACAGCTAAATAGGATTGATTGCACACAATATAAATGAAAGGCAACATGCAGAAGCAACAAACCTGAACACTTTGTGTGAAATAAATGAAGATAAGTAAGCCAGGTCTGCTCAGCTGAGTAACATTAAAAGCAGCTTCATCTCTCACAGCCTTTTGATCTGAATTTAACCTAAAATTGCACCTTCCTTCTCAAGCCTTAGTAAAATAGCTTTTACAGGTTTCTGTGGGATCACATAATCTTAAATCTATTCATTTAGATGCCGGGACACTTCCAGCAGAGAAGCAGCCCGTAAAATGCTGTCAGCAGCAGGTCTATAGCAAGTGGGGCTTCTTCTCAAAGACTTCTGGAAACATCACCTCTAAAGATTTAGTGTTTGGTACACCACTTTGAATTAGGGTTTAAAAATATTACACTGATAAACAGGTTTTCTGCATTTAATCTTGATGTCTCTACAACATGTGAGGCTTAGTTCACTGTCATCCTCCTTCTTCACTGTACTTGAGATTTAATCTGTCCTTACACCAGTTACATGGTGTTATAAAATCATAAGCTAATGTAAATTTGCTGTAGAATTAGCAGCGTATAGATAAGATCTGCATTTCTAAATCTGCATTCTTGTTCCCCAGGTCCTCTCTGGGACATATAAAAAAATCATAAAAAGTGAAACCATTAGACAGAAAAAAATCACAAGTTTGTTAAAGCTGGCAGTTAGATAATTTTGAAGGGATCCTGGAGGAGAGTCCTGTTTAAAGTTCAAGATATGGGAAGATATGAGGCAGCTGTATCCACTCAGAAGTGACAGCAGGTACAGTTGGATTGATATAATAAAAACCTGTCTGCACATCAGATGAGAAGTTCTGAAGTGACAGAACTGAGTTGCAGCATTTCTGGTAAACAGTTTAGCAAGACTGTAAAACAGTCTTAAATGAGTTGATTATTCTCATCCCTGTTTGATGTCAGGGAAAGGTTGTGAGGACTTAACAAACTATGTAAGAAATTAACATTCTTCCAATAAAAAAGTTATGACCAGCAGGGCAGCCCCCTGTTGTAATCACATTTTCAAGTTTTAGAAAAGCAGGATCATGAAAAAACTGCCACCTACAAGAACTGGGAAAATTTTTGGTACATCAGGTTGGTGTTCATGTATACAAGGATAAGGATAGTAAAAGTAAAAATTTACAGATACTGATAGTACATTTTTGATTCTGTGTAGTAAAAGTTCAATATCTGACCGGCCCTTAGGGATGCTTTTTCAGTTCTTTCCACTCCATTCTGGAAATACATTCTTGCAGTATGTCAGGGTGGCAGGCTGAAGCCCCAGAGCAGGGAACAGGAGAGACTGTTACACTATGCTCACTATACCACTCTTTATGAACACTGTTTCTCATGCAAAGTTACTGCTTTCATTTCAATACTTCTAAACAAGTGTGATTTCTCTCTCTGGGGTTTTACAGTCAGCAAACTAGGTTTATGAACTATGAATTCTTACACTGAAGGTAAAAGCTTAAGAGAGTTAATCAAACGAGACAGAAGATGCCCAAACCATACTAAAGTTGAAAAAGAAGAGAGCACATAAAACATCTTGAAGGGATCCACGACAAGAGCCATCATCAAGATGAGTTACCTGCAATTCTCAAATCTATTCTACCTTTGGGGTTTGCAGTGACTTTATGTTCAGTGACATTCCAGCCAAGTTGCATATTTTAGACTGAGTTTTGTTATAAACAATAAAATCTCCTGTTTCCTGAATATCCTACTGAAGACAAACAGCAGAAACAAAAACAGTTTAGTTTATTTTACTGATAAAATTTTCAGACATCTGCTTTATCAAAGAACTAGGACTGAGGACCACATGGAAACTAAGTTTTGCACCTGTAATCCACCACTTTCTGTGTGCATGGTTGTTTTACTTTTTCTGGCCTCTATGTTCAGAGCAACACTAATTCAGAATAAATGTGCCTTTCCAGTCACACATTTGCTTCTTCAGAAGAAAAAGTTTTAGCAGGGAAGATGAGGAAATTCTTTTATTTTCTTCTTTTTTCTTTTAGTTCAATAATCAGTGATAAATTTTATAAAATCAAATTACAAGGCTGACTACCATGGTACAGAAAACTAATTAATTTACTCTGAGGAGTTTGTCATGAGGCAAATTACCGGGACCACTGACTCAGGTTGCCATTGTTGCATATACATCTCTGGAGCAGAGGCACAGCATAACAAAAGTTACTAGCAATTTTCGGTTGCAGTAGTGTTTTTTATCTGGCTTTGTTAGCAAACCAATTACTTAACAACGTTCTAGCATACCTGTCACTTACTGGTAATGCTGCTAGACCAGCATTCAAATACATAAAGTCCACATGAGCAGATAGAGGTGTTCTTCTGAAAAACCCCTCACTTCCTCCTGCAGCTGAGTAAATATGAATTTAGATGCACCAAATAAAGAGAATAAACACTGACTAACAAGAGAAGAGGAGTGGCTCTAATTTAGGTAGGGTGATACACACAGCTTTTTAATAAACATAAATATATCAGTTTGAATGTTATTTTTATCTTGGTTTCCAAAGGAAATGAGACTTCATGATTCTGTTATTAAGTGGTGGTTGACACCCTCCAACCCTCCCCATCTTTCACTTCCAGCCTCGCTTACAACTTCTGAAGGTGTTGGCTTTTTGTCTGCTGGGGACAGTGGGAGAAGAAATCTCCATTACATTTAAACACTGCCATTTCCATGAAAATTAGCAGCTGGAAAGAGCTGAGAGACATTACTACTTCCACTATGAGAAATACCGCAATACAAACTTGGCAGTTACTTGCTCTGTCTGACCTGTCAGCTGCCCTGTAAGTACTCATGTAATGGCAGAATGATTAGCCCTCACGTCAGCCACAATATGTGCTTTCTCCCAGCTGATTAAGTAGAGGAGAAAGGAGAAGAGCTGAAAACATGAAGCATGGAGAACTAGAGAAGATGAAGGTATTTAAATCAAGGAGAATTTGAGATTACCAGGAACAAAACAGTGAGAGAAGAGCCCGCACATACTCATACCTTAAGGCAACCTGGCCTGAACTGATCATATGCTCAAAGCACAATGTGATTTCACAGCTTGAGAGCAGAGTGTTACACTGGTTCAACAGCTAACGTGGACATACTCTGTTCTGGTACTGAAGTAACAGAACAAAGTTTGCTTTTTACCAGGTCTGGGAAAAAACAACACTGATATAAATATGTTTTCTTCAGAACTGATAGAGTGGAAAAGGCTGTGCTACTTTGGTGAGGGGACTACATTTAAGACAATAAAGCTGTGTTTATGGGTAAGTTCTTTAGGTACCTAAATCAGCATTAGATGTCACCGTATACGTATTTAGGTTTGCTTTAAGACATCATTATTTTACACATTACACAACTAAAGAATTCTATCTAAATTAGAGTGATACAGTTAATAAGCACAGGTTAATGCCACATATAAGCATACACAAAGGCTTAGCAGCTGGTTTACTATGTCATCCTTTTGTATCCATCCCAGATCAGGGTATACTGAAAAAAAAATGACAATATATGGTATCATCATTAAACATAATTAATATAACTATAACACTTTCCTTCACTTTCAGATTTCAAAGCTACTATAAAGTTCCACTACTAACAGCTAGAAATCAGAACAGAATCATCCCTATTCTGCAGAAAATGAAACAGAGAGACATTCAGCTGGGTTCTGAAATACCAGTGAAGATCTATCAAGCACGTTGTGCTCTCCTGAGCAGCACACAGGCCATGTGTTGACATTTACTTGGCAAGTTTGACTGAGGTTACAGTGAAAGTCTGTACAGAAGGTGGGAACAGAAACAAGACTTTCTGATTCATCCTCTTCCATCTGATACCATACAAAGTAAAACACTGCATCAGACTAACTGATTGTAGATTAGAAAATTACAGCAATAGCAATGACTGTATAATCTTCTAGTTACAATACTGGACTTGGAATATTTTTATCCAGGTCTAGGATCTCCTGCAATATTAAGCAAGTTATTTAGTTTATTTTCTCCTCAGTCACTTATCCTTAAAACAATGGAATTTTCTTTTTCTATCCCTCTACTCATGGCTCAATGACTTTGGGAAACAGTACCTAGTACAGTGGACCTCAGAATCTGATGCAGTCTTGCATGTCTACCTTAATGAAAACAATCATTATTTATAGCACATTTTTATCTCTATTGTGTTTTAGAATGGGTTCAGGACATTTTGCAACCTTTGCCACGTTGCAGGTCTATACCAATGAGCTAATGTGGGAAAGACATGTCAGCAAAGCATTGAGAACAGATTTCAAAAGTACCACCTACCTGCACAGGTGTCTCCAGAGTGTAGATATGTTCCCCACGCACATTGTAGAACTTGACAAGTGCGCTTTTCAACAGGGAACCGTTGCTGAGGTCAACCAGCTGGTTTTGCTTTTCCATGCCTGCTACTGCAAGTAGGTCTCCTTGTGTGCACCACTGCACCACCACATCTGAAATCACAAAGATCGTTTGCAATAATCACTTATTAGAATCAACAGGAATAGCATTTCCAGATGCTGCAAAATGACTTGAACAGATAAAATATGCTCTCAAAAGTTTGTTAAGTACTTAGAAACCTAAATCCTTTCATTGAAACAGTAGAAAATACACCACAGATGCACTTCTGAGAATGACTCTTTTTATTCTGTACATTGCAAAAAATGCGTAAAAACCATTAATTCTTCTCTCTGTATGGTGAGTCTATAATGGAATCAGTGGTTGCTCCTACCTAAGGACAAGAATTTATTAGAGATGTTAAAATTGATGTGGAAGATCCTATGTACAGCTTTGGGATAAATAAGTGGAATCAAGCTAATATGCAGATAAATAATGTCACCAAGAGAGCAGCAAAGCATATTTGTCTGGAAAGGCTTATAGTGAAAAAAAGCAGAATATGGCAATGCCTCATGTTCTCACTGTCTGTGAATATAACTTCTAGCATAACTCAAACTAGAGTTATAACTTAGTGTAACATGAAATTAAAAAGACTTGGACTTTTCTCCATAAATACATATGGCCTTCATGTCCTATGTTTTCTTTTGCAACCATCATACAAAGAGGATTAGAGGCCTCCTCTTATGAGGAGAGACTGCAGGAGCTGAGCTTTTTTAGTCTAGAGAAAACTGAGAGGGGATCTCATCAATACAAATATCTCAAATATCCTGATGCCAAGAGAATGATGTCAGAGTATTTTCCATGGTGTCCAGTGACAGGACAAGGAGCAGTGGCCACAAACTAAAGCACAGGAAGTTCCACCTCAACATAAGGAAGAACTTCTTTATGTTGAGTGTAGCAGAGCACTGGAACGGGAATCTCCCACTCTGGAGACATTTCAAACCCACCTGAATGTGTTCCCGTGTAACCTGCTCTAGGTGATGCTACCTTGGTAAGGGGGTTGGACTGGATAATCTCCAAAGGTCCCTTTCAACCCCAACATTTCTTTGATTCTGACTTGTGAAAATCTACTCACCTGCTTAGCAGGCATTTGCAAGAATCACACAGGGACTGCTTAGTCTCTCATATACACAGATATGAATATACATATCAGTTACTTCTCTTACAGGCACCTCATGATAAGGAACACCCACAACTGAATTTGGGGATGCTAATTTCAAACCCTTATATCCTCTAGCTCTTTGTCACACTTCAAGAGCAACTTTAAAACAGTATTTTGCATTTCTGCTTGTGTTTCAGAGGCAGATTTGCATGTGCAAGGAATACTAAGCTAGTGTTTAAACCTTTTTACTCTTAAACCCGAGGTGAAAGGCAGCTATTTTGTGCTCAGACAAAGTGAAGGTAAAGACAAAACTTTTGTGCTCTGGGATGCTCAGTCTGCCAAGAACCTTTTGAAGACACTTGTGGGCGAGAAGCTGTCTTCAAATGAAGAAGCAGGAGAGAAATGAGAGTTGGCAGGAAGGATCTCAAAATTGTTTCAAGTTGTCAACTTGTCATTTTTAGGGACTTTAATGTGCAATTTAAAATGGTTTTGTATTATTTCAACTTTTTGATATTTCTCATGGGAACTATGCTTCTGTACATATCAGAGGCAAGACACATGTTCCTCAAGATAATTCTTCCACAGCTAGGCATGGTATGACTCTTGTTTTCTCTTAGTTTTCAGCTATGTAACCCACAATGGGATTTAATTCATCTTTCTCAAAGAGGAAAATGATAGGCAGGTTAGAAATAAATGAGGCAAGCTGATCAACTCCACTTTTGGTAACTGGATTAACTACACAACTACCAAAATATAAAAACAGTCTCCTTTGGATACCTGTCTTCGGGTAAAACTTTCAGCTGATCCCCATACCAAGAGGAAGAGCAGTGATTACTTTATCCAGCAGTTTTCTCTCTCACAAGCTCCTAGAACTAGGCTGCTGCAAAGGCAGCAAAGGGTTGGATGTGGGCTGCAGCATCCTCCTGGGACAGTGTGGTTCTACCACATGCTTGCACTGCCAGCAGGGTCTTCAATAACCATTGAACCTTTACATAAAATAGCTTAACTGATAACTAGGTTCGCAGCACAAGCAGAGAGATTAAAAGTCAGATGGCCATTTCGTCTAGGGTAATGGTCTGCAAGGAAACCAGTAGATTAATTATCCCTCAAAACTACTTGCCAGCCACTATAGGCATGTGTATCAGCAAATGTTGAATAGAGAGCACTGTAAATGCGAATAGCTCTGCAGGCAGTAGTTGTAGCTAACTAGCACAACCAGTAGATGCAGTTCAGCAGTTCTGCAGGTAGCAGTGTGTTGAGAATTACTGAGTTAAAAAGCATTAAAAAAAAAGAAAGGATACAACTGAGCAGTTCAGGACTTCCACTAAGACTAATAAAACTACCGGGACTGTTCAAGCTAGATGAAAAAGAGAACTTTTGTTTGGGTAATCAAATTATCAAAGTTTTTCTCTACCAATTTGAAAGAAATATTCCCAGTAAAATGACAGCTCTGCAAAGCTAGTAGAACAGCAAAAATATATTGTTACTGCTTGAAATAGTTTTATAGTTGTCTGCTCTAAAAACATACTGAGTAGCCTTATAGCAGCCCATAAAGGCAAGGATTTCTGCTGCAGAGAGCACAAAGCAATACTTTGGGATTTTAAATGCAACCACATGAACAAGAATTTGCAGACAATACCGGAGACCATCCACTCTCAGCAGAATACCAAGTACCTGGAGAGGATGGAGACCCTGAACTGGGTGGTTTTGCATTCTTGCATGTGATAAAACCCAGTAAAATTACAGTCATTTGAAAAAAAAATGTGATATGAAGATACAGAAAAAGCAGACATATATATAAAACTGTATGTAAATACTTTCCACTGTACAGTACTGCAAAACAACAGACAGTGATAGCCCAATCACCTTCCTCTCCATCACACACACTCCCAATCTAGCACATCTTTTGTCTACTGATGGAAATGTAGTCCAGTTTATAACTCATAAAACTATATAACTCATAAAAATATTTATATATATGAGTTTATGACTCATAAAAATATTTCTACTCTAGCTTGCACATTAATATTTTGTTACAGGAGGGTGACATAATTAAGGGATCTTCTTTCCATAACTGAAAGTCGGTGGGGAATGAGAAACAGGGCAGACATCCTCAGCAGGATAGAGCCCTGCAGCTCTCAACAGAGAATAAGCTAGGATTTGTTTCTCCTACTGTTTCCAGCTGAAAGCTAGACTAGACAACAACTCAACATTCCATACTTAAGGTATCCTTATGGCTGACAAAATTTTCCTGACCATAGGGTTGCCTCATGACGCTACATTTTGCCACTCATGCACTTTTTGAGTTGACACAGATGGAGGAAGGAGTGGAAGAGAAACCCCAAAAGTGATTTTTTTAACCTTCTATGTAATGGATCACCCAAAAACTACAGCACTGCTGTTAGGGCAACTTTTCACCAAAAACATCCCACTTCTACAGAAAAGCTAAGAGTCTGCTCCAACAGCCTAATTTTCTTCTCACCTAATTTAAAACAAAGTTACCTGTGGAGATGAAAAAGCACCAGTGGAATCTATATTTAAGCGCGTGCCATAGTGAATTAAAATGTTTCTGCAGGCAAAACACAGTCAATTGTACTGAAAGTGCTGGCAAAGTAAGGGATTTTTTTAATAGGCAAGAACAGTAAAAATTTCAATGTGAGTTATAGATTTTACATGGAATACTGATTGAACAAACATTCATGCACATCACTTGGCAAGATGTATAGTAATTAATCTGCGACATTTTTCTTGTCTTAGAATAACTTGCCTTTTGATAGTTAATTCCAGTAAGTTTTCAATATTTCTGAGAATAAAAGCAGCATTGCAATTCATACCAGGTTACCAAAAGCATGGAAGATCTTGTGAATTAAATATGCGAAGGTAGTGTTATGTAACAGAGGCATTCACGCAGAGAAGCACAGACACATTAGCTCATTCATCTGGGTAACTGCAAACAGATCAATTGTTCTACAAAACTGCCATAGAAACACGATCTCAAAAGCATTTTGGAAACGTTTTCTCAAACACAAATACGCCATCAGCCAAGCACTGCTCTTCCGCCAGCAGGTGTCACTGCTGGAAACCGCAATGGCAGCAGCCGAGTGCTTTGAGATTAAGGAGAGGCAACCACAAAAACATGACCTACGCACACAACATTAAAAATACAAGAAAACAGAGCATAGGAAGGGGGTACAACGGCTTCTTTTTGTACCTTTCAACCCTGAGTGGATGATAGTAGGAGACAAATCATCATAATTGTTCATTAAACTGATGTCTCCCGACGTGAAGCTGACAGTAAGTAGTGGCTTGGTGTTCTGCACTGGGACTGGATACGCAGCTGGTCCGTCTGCAAAACAAGGCTCTGGAGTGAGCAATAGGTGAACAACCAAAAGAAACACACTGTACTTCAGGCTACCACCATCGGGGAGTGATTCCCAAACTCAAACTCTACCTGCTTATTTCTGCAACATCTATGGGCAAAAGCAAAGCAGATTTAGCTAATTAGGCTTGCCTGTTTCTGTGAAACGCCACTGTTCTTACTTTGTGAATTTTTACTGCAGCATACCCAAAGTAGTTTATTGCATATACTATTATGTTTTTCAATCTTTCTCCATTGTCAACTCCCCAAAGTGCCAAAAAATTGAAAACCAGTGCCTCGTAAGGCTTCCTTGGAATCCAAGTTGAAAACCAGTGTGATGAACAACATAATCACACTAAAAGTGATTTGCTCGATATACTTTCTGCTTGGGCAAGTGCTGGGGACTTCTCCTGAAGTCACACAGAGACATCATAAGAACTTCTATGGAAACAATCTGACCTTTCACAAATTACTGCATTCTAAATGTTAAGAGCTAGGCAGCAGCATGAAAAGTTACCCGCCATTCTGCATAACAGGATCCAATGCACCCAAAGGTCTGAGTGAGCCCAAATGGAACACATGGCTTAAAAACCATTTCTGTAAAGTCCCTGCTCCTCTGGGCTTGTGTTTCACCATTCACTGAAATTCCCTTGTTTAAATACATCAGGATCAATATCACAGCCTGTAGCATTTGCTGTTTAACTCTTTCTGTTTAAAATTTCTGAGAGGGGATGCCACTGGTCCCTGATTAAGTGCCTCTCAAGGCCCAGCCAACATCTTTTCAGTCAACAAAAATGGCAGGGTCATTTAAGAGCAGTATTGCTTCATGAACTTGTACAAAAGCTGATCATAAAGCATTTTGGGGAAAAATGCCTAGTAATTACCATCTCCACATGTACATAATTTAAATAAGAAAAACCCAACAAACTTCTAGTCCTTCCTACACATCTGTGTGAGTCAAAGGCTTGTCACCTCTGAGAGGTTTATGCTGCATCTGCTCTAAAGAAAACACATCATGTTTGGGTAATCATTAAAATAGGCTTGTAGGCTTGTAACAAGTCCCCCGCCTCATGACTGACTCACTAAAAGCTAACACATTCGGATCATTTAAGTTCTCATCTGTGCACTCTGCAGCTTCACCATCCTCCAACTGGAATCTCAGTATTTAGAAACAAAACCAGCAAAAACCCCATTTAATGTTGTTGTCTGTCTTGCTTTAGAAGTTTGCTAGGTTGAAGATTTTTTCTTTTCTTCTAAGGTAAGAAATCTCATGCAGTACCAAAAGTAAGGCATGAAAGCCAAAATTAAACTCAGTTTTAAAATATGCTAACATTTTACCAGATGAGCAGACTATCTTCTTTCGTTATTTGTTAAATGCATAACCTTGCCATATAGACATATATACATGTGATACTGGAAAAGGTAGATTTTTTTGACTGAACCCAAATTAAAGTTGAAACTTCAGAAGTTCTCAATTCAGAGGTTCAGATCTGAGATGCAAATTCAGAATTATTTCTGGTTATTAGTTATTTTAAATTCTCATTGTACAATCACTGTTATATTAACTTAGTTCTTTATTTAGTTCAGACTTTATACAATAGAACACAGAAATAACTTACCTAGAGCTTTTAAACTAATCTTCCACATCAACAGGAAGTATTAGTATTACTCAAATGAGAAGGGTGGGACTGACTGTGCACAGACACCTATGCTTCATATGTTCCAGAGTCTAAAACCAAAGCATTTCATCAAATGAGTTGTATTGAAACTGAAGGAGAGGGAAGGATTTATTCCTGACCCTCAAACTGGTAATCTGCTCTGAAGCATGTGCATTAGTAACTCCAGACAGCTCCAGTCACCTTGCTTCTACCTCAGGTAATGGCAGGAAATACCTTCATTTTCAAGCCTTCTACAGTATTGATTGAACTCTCAGGGATGGGACTGTAACGAGAGCATTACACAAATCCTATGAAACAGAGACAAAATTACATATATAGTACTTTACACCATGTCTAGTACTGCTATCTTTTCACATGAATCTATATAATAACCCATTAACTTCTGTGACTGCACTCTGACTACCTACATACGTATGAACCATTGCAATACCTCATACCTGCTTATCAGTGAAACCCGACATATCCCTGTCAAGTGTTTTTCACTCACTCTCACTAAAATCTTGGAGTGCTGTGTTGTTATCTCACTTGTGCAGAGGCAGAGCAGCACAGATCAGGTACGACCTGCAGCAAGGCTGGTGGCAGAGCTGGGAGCAAACCCCCTCTCCGTACCAGCCTTCTGTTCCATCACAGCTTGAAACTGTGGTTAACTATCCTGCTGGTTTTGTACACCACAACAACTCCCTACATTTGAGATGTATTTATGAGTGCTGGCAAAGCTGAAAGGGAAGGACGTGCATATAACAACACCACCTTGTGGTGGGGAATAGTCATCAGAGTCCGTGTCGCTCTCGCTGCTGTCCTCCACAAGGAAGCTGGGGTAGTTCCAGGACATGTTGAGGATGCCATCTGACTCGTGAAGGAGCACGTGGGCCAGCATTCGGCCATGGCAGTCCATGACAATAACCTGCCCATCAGCAGTGCCAAACAGGACCTGAAAATAAAAGAACAGGCCTCAGTCTCACCAAATGTCAGGCACTGGACCCTCCTTCAAATGCCTCTTGTAGTTAACCAGCTACACAGGAAATCAATTGAAAGCAAAGCAGTCAGGGATGTGAAATGGTACCAGAACAGGACATTGCAACCAAAGAACTGTGTAAAGAATGAAGTTAGAGCAGCAGAGTCTAGAGGTAAGTTCATAAAATCTGTAAACGAGTAATGCCTTGTAGTGGGTGCATTTTGTTCACTTTAATATGAGACATTACACTTCATTTGAACCTGGCCATTATTAGAACTAAAGCAAGCTGGCAGAAAGGCTGCCACAGATTCTGCAGTATTCTTGGATTATACAGAAACTTCTGAAATTGGTGACAGAAACCAAGGTATGCATCAGTCATAACAATATCAAAAGAAAAGGCAAAGCTGACAAAAGTGAGGTCTTTGCAGAGATTTCAAATAGCTTGTGAGAAACAGAAAGCTGAACAGAGAAGGACAGGTTATTCAGCTGATGAGCTGAGAGAGGGTGGGCGAATGCCTTCCAAAAAGAGAGGCAAAAGCAGTACGATCAGTCAACTGGAAGTAGATTACTGTAGCCCAGGAGGAAGGCCATGTGCTACACATTCAGGAAGAGAAGAAGAAGAGCTTCCACCCACCATTTCAAATACAAAATGGATAACCCAAATTTTTTTTTCAACCCTAAAGAACTTCATAACCATTGTGCACCAACTGAAGTCAGACTGACAGGAACCTGCAATTTCTTTTTTTTAGAAGTGTTTTCTGCCTCAAGGCCTTAAGCTAGTTAAGATCCTGCATATTTGATGAATTTGAGAAAAACATCAGGAAATAAGGATTAATAAATCTTAAAACCATAAATGCATTAGCCAAGGCTGTTGCTGCTATCACGTAATTCTGTAAGGGGCACAGACATTTTAAAATACGTTTAAAGGCACTCATCAATTTGAAAACTAGCCAGCATTAAAAATGAAGCTAAAAGGAAAGCCAAATCTTATACTTGCTCTTCAGTCTACCACCTTGTAAATTTAAGATACTAATAATTATATGCTCAGATCAAAAATTCATCTAGCCTTGTATCTTACGTTAAAGAGTGGTCAAGTGTTTGGGATAGAATAAAAAACCAGAATGCACTGAGCACGCATCTCGCTGCACACTCAAATAGCTTCCAGCAAAAAATATTCCCTCTTCTTTGATAATTCATAATTTCACTTGGTAATCTTTAGCTTTTAATACTAAAAGAAATACTGAATAATTGTTCCCTACTTACATTCTCAGCTTCAGTCACAATTTTATAGATGCCTATTATATAATCCCCTAGTCATCTCTTTTCCAAGCTGAAGAGTCATAGCCTACTTAGGATTTCCCTGTACAGTTGTTGTTCAAAGCCTGCAATCACCCTCGTTGACCTCTGCTGTCAGAGGTCTTCTCTTCCATCTTCCTTCTGAGATGTAGTGTCAGAATTGCAGCATTCAAAGTGTGTATTGTATCAGACTTATACAATAGTACTCTCCTAGGAGGTAATAGTCATGGTTGCATTTTTGGATGTTTCAGAAAAGAAATGTGGCTTTTCCAAGTCTTAGACAAAGAAAAAAAAAGGCACTAAATTTTTTTCAAGGATGGACATAATGATCAAAGAAGGTTGTAAACTAGAATGGCAATGTAACAAAAAGAACTCCAGTGAAGTCACTAAAATCTTAAGAAAAACAATGGAGTTGTTTCACGTTATCAAAAGTATTGAAAAAATCAGCATCTGGCTGTCTTAACTGTAACCATTACATGCTATTAATATTTTTGTGTTACACAGTTGCTGGGTTAAAACAGTAGCTCAAGTTTGCTCAAGCTCAGATTTCTACTCTTAGATATAAAAGCAAGAACTCAAGCTTTGTTTATGTCACCCCATCCTCCCTTATGATCCTTTACTCTGTTCTTCCACTTGTATCATACGCCATCTCCCTTCACACTGTTTACTATTTCAACTGTTTTCACGTGCATAATCAGTGCACAGCCACTTTCACTATTTACTTTCAAAACACAGCCATTCTCCTTCAGATCTCTACAAAACAAACATCTACAAAGGCAAAATCCTACTAGTTGTCATTGCTAGCTTCTCATGTAGTTTTCAATCTACTCTACAGATTAGTTGGTTACCAGTCTCCTGAAAGTTTTACAGCTGCAAATACCTAGACAGAGGAGATGAAATGGTTGTTTCTGACAAAAGCATTATAAGATTCTGCCTCCTAAAATCGTGTAAGAAACATTTTATAATGGGGTAGAAGTGCTTGCACTCATCACCCAGAATTCAGTCTCATCTCAATCGAAAGCTAATTCTTTTGACTAGCAATGCCCCAAATCATTTAAAATTATTAAGTCCGCACTAATTTCCAACTCGGACCAGAACAGCTGCATGTCAGCATCTTAATTCTTGCACTGGACCCCGAGAGCTCTTTAGCAACCCAGAAATGTCAGAGGGCACTCTTCATCTCTTTAGTCAGCTTGTAGGTTTCAAGGAACAGCTTTAAGTTTTGGGGTTATTGTAGCAATATAACCTTTAAGATGAAAGCATTTATCAGGCTGATAGCCCTGCTGGCTGAACTCCTGCTGAAACTGTAAAAACGTCTAATGGTGTTATCATCCATAACATTACTCAAGTTATAAATGCCACACTTAAGCTACTTATGTCAGATGAATAAAACTCTCTTGACCTTCAGACAAAAGGTTGAGCCACAGGGTGTGCCTGAAGGACCTAACAGAGAAATTTAAAAGGTTGCATTTTAGCTGTCTAAATTAATATTTTTGGGGTATTTGCTGATCGAGGAGGTGAGAGGGACTATTGGAAAAAGATAATGAACAAGTTATAGTGTTTTGTTACAAAAGCTAAATGATAATGATAATAATAGTAATTAAAAAAAACCAAAACCAAGCACTTATTTTGAAGTGGCTCTTCGGCCCCTTGTTCTGTTCTTCTGTTGACTCACCTCCCCTTCTTTCATACTGTTCATTATCTGAACTGATTTTACATGCATTACCACTTGTAGAATTGCATTTGCAGAACACGCACAATCAGATAACCAAATACCTAAAATCACCCAATACAGAGTGTGAGTCAGTACCAGAACATAAACAGAGTATGTCTTTACAAAACATATCAAACATAACAAAGCCTGCGCTGAAGGGAAGCTGTAGCTGATTAAAGGTCACACAAATGCAGGGCTCCTGTAGTGCCTAGATAATGTACGCTTTGAAGGGAAGACTGTGGTAAACAGCATTGGGATAACACACGCAGTTTATTAAGTCTACCAAGAGCTGCAAGTTGGGTTCAGTTCTGAAACACAAGTGTCTCGGTTCTCCATGAAACCCAAGCTTGGGCTGATTCCTATTTATTGCAACAAATATGAACACCTGAAAAACACCCTTCTCTGAAATCTGCTGACCTCTTAAGTCTCTGTGGTAACTTGAGGTAAGTTTCATAACCTAGTTTTGATAAATGAAAAGGGTTTTCATCTCAACATTTTTAAACTGTCATCCACTAAATTTATCATTCAAGCAATCCCCTTAAATGCTCAAAATATAAAAACTCTAAAACTAACAGTCTGAAATGCACCAATTTCTGAGAGACATATGGTAAAAAAAGATGGGGTATTCTGTTCTGAAGTATTCCTCTCATGAGGAGATGAATATTAGAATAGCCAAGAAGCTACAAAATAAATTTCAAGAGGAACAACCTGAACCTGTTGCTGACTTTGCTACATACAGATCTGTTCTTCTGAACTGTCACTATTCCTGCAAGATCTGTCATGATACTGCAACGCATCTGGACCAGATACAGTACTAGCAGAAAATGGTTTGGCAGCACAGAGATCAACAGAGCTACAATGGCTTGGCCAAAGACCTGGTGCATCAAAGGTCCAGCTCAGGAGGCCCACTACTTTGTAAGGGAAGTATAATTTTCTAACAATGATGTTCTTTTTGAACAAGAAGCATTTTGCTGATATTTAATTTGGTTTAATGTAAGCAAATTGAACTCATCAACAATAAGAACATTCAAGCTTTATGTTAATTTGAATATACCAGCACCTTAGGAAAGGGGGAGATCCTGCCATCTCACCATATCTGATCATATGCAGTAGCTGAGAAAATTAAGTTGTCATGATTTATAGACTTAAGCCAATGAAACTGTCCTGACTTAAATCTGCAGGGAATCTAGTCATGGTCCAATCCTGTATCTTTGCCTGTCCTCACTGTCAAAGAAGCTTTCTAGAACTACAGTCACTTTGACTTTCATAATGAACAAAGATAATCCAATCCCAGCAGTGATGTATTCAAAGACTTGTATATATGAGGAGTAAAAGACAAAATTGTTTCCAGTCTCGGGTTTTGGTTGTTCAAACTGAACAGTCAATATTCTTACAGAAAGATATTGATACAACAAGATGCCTCTCTTCGTGACATTGAGCACTAATACTGAAGATTTCTAATGTTGCTGGTTAAACAAAACTCCCAGGAAATCTGATCAATACATTTTCAGAACATGGACTGTCATTCTGCATCAGGGAAACAACCAAGCCTTTGACTGAAGCTGAAGCATTAGAAGTTGCACTTGCTATAGCTACTGGAAGAAATATAAAGCCATTAGAGGCTACTTTAGGGTAGCACTTGTAAAGTGAGAGATTCCAATACTGTGATGCTAGAACACTGTAAAAGGAACATGTAACTGCTTTACTCCTGTTGGTCCAGTATTTTTAAAAGACTCTCTCTGACTTTTTAAAAAGAACATACATCTGACAACTCACAAAAGCAAAACAACTCACAGACTCCACTGATTAAAACAGAATCTAGTAAACTCCACCCTAGTACAATTTGGTTGTTTAAAACCTTAAAATTTCACATAAAGACAGAACTTGCCTTGTAGGACTCTGCAAGGTGCATGAACAGATTACCTTCAAATTCCTGGGTACAATGCAATGTTCTGAAAATGAATGTCATCAGTTATGAAATTTCAAGTGCTCCAATCTTCCCTAAGCTATGGCTAAATGGTCAGTACCTCCACTGAACAATTTCTCAAGTTACAGATCTTCCTTCTCCCATAAAACTGGTGGTACCTGGAAGGACAAAGTGACCACACAAAGTTTTTCCAGAAAGTGACCGATCACATTAGAAAAGCAAAGACTTAGATATGTCCTAGAAGATATTTACTGAAACAGTCCAGCAAACTGAGCTTTACTGGACATGAAATAATTATTCTACAGCCCTAGATTAATACAAATAACTGTATTTAACCTGAAAAATGTTGCTATCTCACTGCAGTAAACATTTTAAATAGCAGTATTTAAAAAAAAATTAATTTAAAGCAGGGTGTAACAAAGGCAAACCTACTGTCTCATTTTTAAAGCAGAAATTGACTCTTCTGTCTTCCCCCTTCATGGATTGATTACTGGCCTGTTCTTCTCCCTGCCCCACTAATCCATCCAAAAATAGTAAGTACAATATGTATTGTTGCAATTTGCTGGGGTTTCTATACCTGCCAAGTCCTTCATGCAGAGGCTATATCCCCACTACACCAAAGCACACACACAGGTATTTCTGTCAGGAAATCCTAAGTGGGGGCTACTTGTGTTGGAATGTGTTGACTTTTTCAGAACTAAATACATACTTTCTGCTATTTTTTTCCTAGACATTACTTTTACTGACACATGCAAAGACTTCTGTGAGACTAGTGAATCATGATCTCCTCCTGGAAGAAACATCCTACCTAGGTCTTTACAGACACATTTACAATGTTTACAGGTGTTTTATTACTTCACGTTCAGTTTTTGATTCAACCACTTGTGAAGTACAGATGTAAACCTTATTTATACATCTCCTGAATGCTTTTCTAAATGTATTGCAGCAAAATAGGGTTGCCTTTCAAGACTTAAGACACACACATGATTATTTCTGCTAGCAGCCATATTGTTCATACTCAGGATCTTTCACAATATTTGGATGTACCAGTCAGACAGAGGGACTTGCTACATTTCAAACTATCCTGTTCTAGGATCCTCAGCCTCAGTTGGGAGTCTCTTTAACACTGAAGTAGTAGCTCATGGCAGAAATCTCATCCACATCTTCTGACCAAGTAAATCACAGATCATCTCACAAAAACTTTGGCTTTGGTTTGCAACATGCTCCAGCATTGTACTTCCATAGTTTGAAGAATTCCTCTTGCACCTACCCAATTTGCAAACCTTGCTCTTTCAACATTTTGTTTTATTCTCTGGCTTCATGTGTGCGTGTCTGTTTGGCACACACATCTGCTGAAGTCTTGGTGCCATCATACCAGATAGTATGAATGCTGCCATGAACAACTCACCCTGCACAGCTCTGCATTTGCAGCTGCCTCATTCAGTGTTCTGCTCTACTGACATTCCCTTTTTCAAAATTTAGACCTGTCTTTATGCTTTTTTCTTCAGCTTCCTCCCCTACCTCCCTCCATAGGGAAAGTAGGCACTGTACCTCAGAAATTACATTCTGCAAAAACACTAATAAGGTCAACTGCATTTGCACCATTGGAAGATGCTGAGCAGTACAAGGAAGCTGAATTAGTTCTGTTTGCCCTGATTTAGTAATCTGAACAAACATTAGTATTTATGATAGGAACAGCCTTCACAGTTGTCACCATAATGGCATCATACTAATAGAGATAAATCTATCTGGATGATTCAAAATTAACTGAACTATAAAGTGATTAATATACAAAATGATGGATCAGCCTTCTACTTATACAGGTAGGTTTAGTAACACAGGAAATACTTGGAAAATTATTGCCTTTAATTATTTTAATTCATTAGCCTAACGAAAGAATGCTGGTCTTGCAAACGTTACAGCATTTAGCAGTCCATTTAGTTGTAGTATTAGCATTTTGCCTTCCTTGGGCTCTTCCTGTTTACTGTTTCTCCATCACAACGCATCAAACAGTGCAGCAGTCGCCTCTTAGGATACATTACAAAGTGAAAGTTTGTTTTTCCTCAGTGTGATATTTCTGGCTTTCCTTTTTTTCTCTCAAAATGCAGAGAGAAAGAAAGAGAAGCAGAGTGATGGAGACAGTTGGTCTCCTGCTGCACACTTTTGACTTCCATTAAAAATTCAGTTGCTGTAAAACGGTTTCTTGAACTGACATAAAAAGAGACATCACCACAATTCACACACAAGCTCAGAGGGAAAGCACTAGCTTTTCTTTGACTGCCTTTATGTCCAAAAATACTGAGAATATTTTTTTTTCCTTTGGACATGAGGGGTTACCAGCCCTACACATGGATGGTACACCCAGGATCATTCAGTTAACTGTATCTATACACATATATATAGCAGTGGAATTCTCATGCAAGGCCATTAATGCTTTCAAAAGCAGCACTGGTTTTGTTACCTACTTTCAGGCTTGTTCATTCTCTCTTTTTAAGAGTCCATAGGGTTTAGATAACTATTATAAAGCCCTCAAATGAGAAGACAAAGTAAATTCACTGGAGAGCTTGGTGACAAATCCATTTAATAAATACTGAAATACTAAAACCTGAGGATTCAAACTGCATGGGCTTTATTTCTCTCTATAATAGTATAACATAGCTGAATCACTGAGATTCAGTGAAATGAGATACTGCCCTGCATACTGCTTCAGGAGGCAAAAATATAAGTATTCTTAAAACCAGGATCTCAAGCTATACAACTACTTTGGACTTGTGAGGATAGAAGCAATTGTCCAGGCAGAGATAATGTTATTTCAAAGTATTCTGGCAAACTGCAGAAAGACTGATTATTATATGCCCCTGTAATTTTATCTGGACCAATTCTGACTTGTGTATTCCAGGAACACACATTTCTATATTCTTTTATGGGCTCTTGAGATATTTTTCAAGAAAGCATTGTATAGCAACCAGATTTTTAAGTGAAAAGAGTTGCTCTTTATTGTGTTTACTGTATTAACAATATGCCTCAGCTTACTTATGATGTGGACAAGAGCTGCCCTTTTTTTAAAGGTAAATCAGGTTTCAAATCGCATTCGAAGTAGCATGCACAATGAACAAAAAGCCAACAGCTGAACACCTACAGAACATCTTCTGTGGCAATTTACTCAGGACTCTGAGCCTCGACCACGGAGCTCCCACAACAGAAGTACTCTGGAATGCTCTTCAAGCAGCACTGTTTTCTGATTTCTTACTAAACTCTGACAGGAAAGTGCACACATGTCTATGAAAACACGCATTTTTCACATATATTCAATATATATATATATATCAATAAAAAGCAACATTTGGTGGGAAATACAATTAGTTTTACCAACAACCACTCAATCAGGCAAAGAAGTCAACTGACAAACTTGACAGTCTCCTGCATTATTCCCAAGCCAGGTTTCAGTTATTTCCTGAAAGATATGTTGACTGCTGAAGATAAAATCTCTTTCAGAGCTTTAGAAGTCTGAGAGTTTCTGCTGGGGTTTTGTATTTTGGTCTTTTTGACCAGCTGAAAGTGGTATTACTTAGAAACAAGGATAGCACTCTCAACCAGTGAAAATGCAATACAAAGCAGTTTAGAAGCAATGTCCTTGCTGTTTTGAATTTCATAATATAAAACCAAGAAGCGTCTGGGTTAAACTATACGCTAATGGAAGTCAGTCCCTTAACTTCTGCACTCTCCTAGATCTTTGGTGCTGGCAGAAAGCAGTAACTCAGCATGGTCAGGAAATATATAGAATGGGTGAGGTCAAGTATAACTGAGTCAACATGGAATCAGGCTGAGTAATAAACTGTTACTGAAAGAGGCACTGAAGAAGAATGAGTATTCTCCTAAAAGCAAGGAAAGCAGGGAAGGATTAATCCCTTTCCAGCTGATGCAGTAGCCAACAATTGCTCAACGTCTGAACTCTGACAAGAAACTGGCTCCTGAACAAAGCAGAGAGCTCAAGTTGAATCCACGCAGGATAAAATGCTGATGGGAAAGGTTTTGGTGAATAAAGAGATACTGCTACCGCTTTCCACTTGCATACTTTCTCTTTTTGTCAAATCAATGGAAAGACTATGTGATATCACTTTCCCAAAGTATCACCTTTCATCTCCCATTTACTATGAAACGTGGCCTTGCTTTCCCAGACAAGACCTAGTGTAGAAATCTACAAATATTCTTCTCCAGATTCAATCACTCTAATCCTCCTTTTCCTGCACCAAGGTTTCAGACTATTTGCAGGCTTGAAGACATCTGATCCAAGTTCAAGACCCCACCTGGCTCCTGGTCTTCTTACTAACTTGCAAAAAACTGATGGATTAAGATACAGTTCAAACCAACCATACTGGCAGCTACATTTCTTTTGAACTGAAAAGACCACAAAGCTCTGGATGAACCAAAGGGATCCTGGGGCTGAAGCATTCAAGTGGCTTTGCCAACAGAGTAATGGACTGTTTCGGAAAAATGCTGTAAAATCTTTAGTCTGGAGTTTTTCCTGTGTAAGAATTCTATTTCCACTCATATACCCTCTCCCGACCAGTTCAAAACCTGAACAAAGCAAATTTCCCACCTTACATATGACTTCTGCTTAGAAAGAGAGCAGCTTCCTGTGGAAGGTTCAATTTTTCCCTGCAGTGCCTAAAAAGCAGCTAAAAAGTGCTGCTCCCTTGCAGAGGTGCACTGCAAAACCTCATTCTTACAGTATGCCCCACAGCTGAAACACAGCACAAAGCTTTTTCAAAAACACAAGTTCAAGTAAGCACTCCCTGTCCCAAAGAACTGAAGACTTCAGGCTACGTAAGCAAAATCTTACTATATAAGTGCCAGCAAGGTGAGCGGAGAGGAGAGGAGAGGCAAACAACTTCTTTCCTCCTGACACTTCCCACACATCGACTAGTTGTGTTTCTATTTGTGCTCATCTTTACTTTGCTGACTCAAACACTGATGCTTCAAAAATGTAAAACAGCACTGGGTAGGAAAATGCTAAGTGGACACATTAACTGAATAGCACAAGTCTTCAGCTCTCCCTCCATTTCTGGTTTGTCACTGCCATTGACATCCTTCCCTTCCTGAGGGAGGCAAAGATGTGGTAGAATGTGCAGCGCTTAACAAAATCCAGATTCCAGTCAACTAAAATAGCAATATTGTGACCTGAGCATCATAGGGAAAGAGTTACAAGGTGTACTGTCGAGGGTCATCTGTACAGCCTAGCAATGTGCATGCAAAGGGATGTAGAAATCCATTCAGCCAACTACTTTTTGCAGTAAAAAACATCAAATACCCTGTGTACAATGTTGAGCAGAACATTAAAACAGTTGCATTACTCGTTTCAGAGTCATTAAGGGAAAAATTTTTTTGCAAGACTCATCTGAAACAGTGCGGACATGAAACACGGCAGGAGCTACTGCAAAAACATGAGCCACGATGCCATCAGCACATAAACATCCCCCATGTTACAGCCCTCATGACTAGAACAAACGGCACCATCTCGTTAGCTCTCTCAGTGCCTTGCCTCCACAGGCTGGATGAAGTGCATCAAGGGAAAGATTAGGCAAGGCACAGATGAAGCGAGTGGGAAGAAGAAAGCACACTGAAGCATCACCTTATTGCTCTGTTCCTTCAATTACCCACTCAATAACCCTGTGCAGTACAGGCTAGTGCCCCTGGCAGGAAAAATCTTGTTTGGAACAAACTCACAGAGAGATGCCACAGCTCCTGAAGCTGTAGATGAGCCCCAGAGACTCCGAAGAGAACATCCTTGCTGTCTACCCTCACCAAAACTCAAGGCAAAGCCTATAAAGTCCTCGTCTGAGTACTGAAATCTGCAGTGTAGCTGCTCATTGCTAGTGAGAAAAGGAGAGTGCAACTAAAAAAAGGCACAGTGTACCAAGCTATCTAACTCTTCTCCTTCCTTCTTTTTGGAAGCAGCATTCTCAGCAGAATGATGCATGAAAACCTACTTGAGACAAAAAGGCAAAGGAAAGACAATGCAAATACAACTATGTCTGATAACAGAAAAATGAGGGGGGAAAAAAGAAAAATCTGTAATTTAGGAAACAGCTGCATAATGCAGCTTGAAAACAACATAATAAAAAGAGATGGGAGAAAGAAAGCCAAAATAGCACTTAAAATTCACATTACTTTTTCACACAAAATCTGTCACTATTATGTACCATCATAAAAATCAAGTCCCCAAGCAAAGAGCAAAAACAAAACGTTACTGACTTCCAGCATGTATTAAGATATAAAACAAGAATACAAAGTCCCCCCAAAACATTTAAACATTTTAAGTATATATAAAACCCCCACATATTTTGTCTATAAAAGGCTGCAATAGGATAGTAAACATTCACAGACCCCTTAGCACAAGCAAGCAGAAATCATTACTTTTAAGAGCAAGTTTGCCACAAAGCTTTGAAACGCTTCTAGAAACAGTCCAAAACATCAGACAGTTAAGCTGCAGTGGGTTTTGTTTATCTGTTTGTTTTATATAACAAATGGATTTATCTTGAAAGACAACTGAAGTCTCCTTCCTCTGCATTTTCCTCTTCTTGCATTTTAATGCTTGCTGCTCAATTATGCAGCATGCAATGTTAAAATCCTTATACAAGATTTAACCATTGTCTGCAGTCCTTGTGGCTTGAATAAACTGTCTAGTTAATTAATGACACTTCTGCAATGCTATAAAAAGCCTCCAGCCATTTTTCCCAGTAATTAATCCATCAAGGAAAATAAGGCTTTCAGTTCTTCCTCAGATTGCATCTTATGGTGCAATTCTGAGCAGCCCTAGTCATTCAACACATATATGTGAAGTCATCTGTTAGTCTCTACATTCAGAACTGATGGGAGAAAAGATGCATGCTTGTATGTTAAGACACAAAAATATAGTTATTCCCCAGCATTTTAAAGGCTCCTTTATGTGAACCTGTAAAAACTCTTAATAGGGACAAGAACTATTCTAATAAAGACCAAAATAATTGCTTACACTTTCAAATTTTACAGGCTATAACCTTTTCCATTCTGTCCTTCTTTGTCTTCATTCATAATAATTAAGGTAAATAGTTACCTTCCTCATACTGCCCCAGTTGCCTGTCTGTAGCTCCCTTTCATCATTCTGTCAACTCATTGAAGGTTGTCTTCAAGATTTTTTTCCACACAGCTAGATGTCTGAGAATAATTAAACTTGATCAGTGTGACTACCACAATAGCAAGGCCTGTCTGAATCAGACGTGTGCTACAGCACTTGAATAAAATCAAAGCAGTAGGGTGAATGGAAGCACAAACTCCTCGTTCTAGAGCTGCAGGCAAAAGAAGATGTAGGTGAGAAGATGACAGCAGGGCCCAAGCAGATGCAACATTTTCAAGCACTTCCAAAGTCCTTAGTTGTAAGCTGTGTTCTGGAAGCTAGATAAAGCTACTATACCTACTCTCACTTTAGAGGCTGTTCAGAACACCATTTCCCTGAAAAGGTGATAGCAAGTGCAAGCTCACAAATGAAAGTCATGGGGATCCAAAAGCAGACTCTACTAAAGTGGAATTATTAGGCAAATTCCTGCCAGAGACTAAAGCCACACCAAAACCAAGAAGCCTGAGAGACAAGCTCATGAAACACTCAGTAGCCATTTGACAGTGCTTCTTGTTAATTAGCTCCTACCTCCTGTGAGAACTGTGGCTACCACATGGCAGTCACCTGGCACAGCATGGCACTGATCCTATTTAGGGACATGTAGGGGACCACTAGCTGTACTAGCATAGAGATCCCACCCAACTACACTGCCAGACCCAGAAATAACACACATCCCCCTCTTCATGTGAAGCTCCGTTCTGGGTCCTGGGCTCCACTCTGAAGCACTTCAGGCAAGGGGAAGGAGCTGAAGCTTGTCCCTGCCTCCTGCTTGTCATGCAAAAAAGATGCTGAAGCGTCTGTGGTTGCCATGGGAGTAGGGATGGTGAGCGCTGGGAGCAGGAATAACAGCAGAGAAACTGCCTTCCTGTGCAGCTACTGCAAGCTACAGGAGTTTTTCAAAAACACAGCGCACAGAGCTCCCGCACCCTGAGTTTTGAGACAAAGCAGTTCATCTGCTGCTGGTCTCACTGTTTGGCTTTCAGTTCACAGGATATCTGTTCCTAACACAGTGCTGCTTTTTTGTTTCACCAAGAGCATAATTTTGTCTGATTAGACACAGAAGAGGCTGAATCTTGGGGCCTGTATTTACACATTCTTAGTACCAACTCACATCTCATCACAATGGGGCCACACACAACAATGGACCCAACAGGATGCAAATCAAATTAGCTAACCACTGGTATACCTAAAGAAGCAAAGCAAACAGGAGGAAGCGCCCTGGAAAAGTTCACATATACCTGTAGTGTCCTGTCCCAGCCAATGAGAATCCTGGACAGTCCTCAGATTTTCACAAATAAAAGCTCACAGCAGGAAAAGGGGCGGGGGGGGTGAAATTGAAATAAGCACTTACAGGTTTTGGAAAAGTCTAATAATTTATACAAGCACAGATGCAAGGACCGAATACAGATGACTGGCACCTCTTCAGATAACCAGGAATTAAAATATAATAATTAATTTTCATCAAAGTTTTCCACTATTGGAGAGGGATTTGTTTCTGGTTCCCTTCTCTCACACAGAAACAGTAACAGAAACAACCCCAGGGAAATCCAACGAGTTACACTTTACTGCTATAAACAAAATGGTAAACAGACCCCTCTGCAGTTCTCACCCAGTTCTTTGACATTGTGTCTTTCTCCATCATGAAGAAAGATAGACTCTCTAACAGGTAAGATCTGGGAGAAGCACAGGTAGAGGGCGGCCCAAGGGCAGCAGAAGGTGATAGGAAAGTGTCACTGGGAGCTCAGTAAACACACAGGAAGGAAGATGAAGCACTAGAAAGATGTTTTATATAACTTGCAGGCTTATGAAAAACCCTCCATTACTTACTGACATTGCTTCTATAATAATAAATAAACCCTTTGGCTAGACAAAACTCAAGTTCTTCTCACTTAGAAAGTAATTCAGTCTGCTTGATATGTACACTCCCTCTTTGCAAACACGCATGGTACAAGACCACAGAACTGTCTCAAGACAGGGTAGAGCATTTCCTGATACTTCAAATTTACTTTTAATTTTAAATATTCTTTCCATCCCTACATGATCCTAGGTGAGCCTTCTCACCAGAAAAATATTCCACATGTCTCCTACAGTCTCTTGTAGCCCTGAAAAGAAATTTAAAAACAGTACAAAGAAGTTCTCACTGCTAAGTAATTCTATCCATCCAAATTTAACCCAAGCATGGCACTCTGCTTGAGATACAGACGACCCAGTCTTGAATCATCTTCCTTTTGTGTATCCCCAAGAGGCCAGTCAAAAGACTTTAGAAAGCATTAACTCTGGAGTTTTAACCATAGGCAACATTAGCCACTACCTCACAGGTGCTCTACTTCAAGACTGCGTCAGGGCACAGCAAGGACACAAACCCAGTGGCCACAACACACTCTAGAGGTCAAACAAGAGGATGGCTGGCAATACTGTAGCTACAATCATTTCTTGCCTCCAACAGAAAAATGGTGGTAGGAAATGATCCTCCTCTTGCAGAGCTGCCACAGAGCTATAGTAGGGAGTGACAGAGGTGACAGTTTACTGGTACTGAATAGACAGACAGGAGAGACGATGGAGGGGATAGGAGAACACAGGAGGATGCATGAAGAAGGGAGTGAAGGAAAAAGTTAAGACAACTGAAGGGTGAGGTGAACAGACATACTATATTAAGACTATTTTTATCAGGACAATAGAAAATTGATACTAAACAATCCTCTTGGAAATTCGGCTTTCAAAGATAATTGTATTAAGGTCATGGGACCATGGAATGTAACATTTTCCAGGAACACATTCGCTAGCAAGCTTCATGGTGCCAGAGGGGTGACAAAAAGAACAGCAGGAAAGTATAAATTTAAATGCTGACAACTATCTTTCACGCACTGTACTAACAAGTAGACTACATTAAGCAATAGGGAAAATGCTGAATCTACTCTAGACTAGAATAATATTTTGTTCTAATTTGCACAGACACAAATCAGGAGAGAAATTAGGTAAGGCAATAAAGCTAGTAAGGGTATCCATTTCCATACACACATACTTGTGTGTAATGTATGCAATGTCCTTCCCCCCCTGGTTTGCTATTTTTAGTTTGAACTGAGCATAGTCTCTCGCCTAGTACCTCTGTGATTCATATCTCCTTGTGCCTCCAGAGGCAAATACATCTAAATATATTTTAGAAGATTGCTTCTTTCCACCAGCTCTGGAGAACAGTATAAAGATTCATCATCACTTAAAATTAAAACCCCTGCAAACCACATAGTTAGAAGAGCTGTGCAGAGCAACATCAAGCTCGTAGCTGGTTTGGGTCTCTTTCAAGCGAGTTTGTCGTCAGCAGAGTCTGTAAGTCAAGCAAGTGATTTTCGCATATCTGGAACTGGCCATTATGTTCGAAAGCATTTATCTGGATGCTAAACAAGTGTTTGTTTCCTGGAATAACCACTTATGGAGCATCCAGATTAGAAAGTACAAACATATTGGCTAAATTGAATTAAAGGCAGTCAGCCACTCTAAATTAAACACTGTAGTGAAGATATTTCCAAATACAGCAGCAAGAACTGAACATCACAAAAATCGGATAGCCTCACATTTAAAACACAGGACTAAGAGCTAATAGATCTTAGCTTCCCCTCTTCTGGTGCTTGTCTCTTCCTCTTGATCTCGAGTAAATTATTTATTGTCAAGATTTACATTTCCCTAGATTCAAAAACAGGCATTTAGATTCCCTGGCTTTAAAAAGCAGGTTGCAATAATTAATTCATTATTCTTTGCAGAGCAGTCTAAAATTATTAGATGCTGCTGCAGAAATGCATATTATTAGTGCTATTATACTCCACTAGCAATTCCCAAAATAACTCTTATCTTGGATGAATTTAGAGTATTCTAAATTCAGTGGTACCTTGAGTCTTGAACCAGAATCTTTTCACGGCCGTGTAAAACGAAGGAAGGAAAACAAGCCAGCTGTGATCATAACAGAATTTCTCTTCGCATTATTCTATGCCCATCATTTCTTTCAGCACTGTAGTCTATGCACACACATGCAACCATAATGACAGCAATCATGTGGAAGGACAGACCAATTCAGTAAGCTCAGTAGTAACAGCAAGGGGCCATTGTAAATTCTGCAGATGAAACCAGTGGCCTAGCTCAAGCTACACTATAAATGGTGATGTGTCCAATATCATATAATTCTTTAGAAAAACAGTAGAGAAGATTTTTTTCAAAGCTCAGCAAGATTTGAACTCAATGGCTGGAAAAATGACCTTCTTTTAAATTACATTGTTTGCGTAATATTGAGACATTGCTCCTACACTCAATTAATTGGATCATTTTCTTATGTGAAGGCAAAACATAACTGTACCTGCTGCTGGAACTGCTTTTGCTGCAAGTGCAGACTGGACAGATCTACACAGAAATGACCAGTTAGATGTTTAGCAGTCCAGGCTGTAACTCTGCTCAAGCACATTTTCAAGATAGCTGTACCAACAAATCAAAAGTACAATTACAGATTCCTATCTCAAACAACTAACTGAATAAGACTGCGTGAATCAGGGCGAAGAGTGATGAGAGCTAACTCAGTATACTATCATATTTGCCTACTGAGAACAACAGGATGAGTTCAACTTTCATTATTGGAGCAGCAGTTTTGAGGGAAACTGATCTTAACCAAATGACCATTCTACTTGAAAACTTTATAAAAGGTCTATTCTGTAACATACCAATGCAACCCAACTGACAACTCTAAATGTCCCATTCATTACCTGTTGGTCATCTGGAGTCCATATTCCACAGGTGATCTGACTCTCCAAGTTTATTTCTGAAGACCAGTGTCTTTGCCCACTGACTGAACCGACCAGCACAAATCCATCTCTATAGGAGATAAGGGCTTGAGTCCCATCATGGCTCCATGTAAAGTCGCTTACCTTAACATATCAAAGACAAGAAAATAGATATACGGGCCATGTAGGAATTTTTTGTTGTTTCAATAAAAGGCAACACATAGAATGAGAAAGGGCAACTATTAACCCAGTTGTAGCTCCATTGTAATTCTTATTGGAGAAACCAACTGTGCTTTTGTGACAATTCTCACATATTCCCTGTAATAAAGAAATGTTTCATTTTCTCCCATGCTTTTTGAAAGGTATAAAGCATCATTCATTGTCCTGTTCATTTTGCCTCTCAGGACTTGATCACTCTTGACTGCAGAGAAAACGTGTACCAACCTGTGCTCCACGATCATTCACAAGCTCCACAGACCATCTGCCTTCATATTGTATCCAAACAAATATCCCTCCATCTGCATCGCAGGTTGCTAATTTCTGGAATGGTTCGTTCCATCTCACCAGCACAACCTTGAAAGATTAAAAACAAAAACAGCATTACCAAAACTGCACGTTGTGCTAACTGTTATTTAACAAGAACCAGTTAACCAATACTGCCAAATAAACATCATCGCATTTAAATCCTAGGGATGCACAAAATAGCAATTTTCAGCACAGCATTAAGGCGCCTCTCAAGAACAGCTGGAATTGTTTTGTCATGGTTGTCAGGAAACGCACAATCTCTCACCGTCAGGCCTTTTTGGAAGGCACTGCACGCTTCCAATACAATCACACTGTACACTGGAACGCAGCACTCCATTACAGAAGCAGAAAACATGAGGCCCTGCACAGACCATCCAACACTCCTTCAAATTATTCCCCTGCCTTAATCTCAGAGACTGTCAGACTCTACGTCAAATCATCATCACCTCTTGCTGACTTCAAATGAAGTTGCATGCACCAGTATCAAATGTGAATTTAAATACTCCTACTGAATACTCATATTCAAAAAACCCCGAGACTCCCAAATTATTAAAAAATAGAAATTTCATAGGAAAATTGCTTTGCTACTGAATGCAGAAGGAATACAAAGTAGCTTTAAGCTCTTCTCTCCACATTAGAGCTATCTGGGCTTTTCTGGAGAATCTAATCAAGTCTAAACCTACCACACTGCTCTCTCATTTTTAATTAACACCCATTTAACAAATACAGTATCTCTCGAGACCTCAGTATAAAACTGAAAAAAGCATATCAGCCCAGTGCCTGAAGCAAAAATTAGCAGTAAAACCATTTACCTTCTGCTAGTGACATTTCCTTAAAAACCATTTTTTCCAAATTAGTTTTATTTCAAAAACATGTTGAAATATATGGGATGTTTACATTCGTATGTAAGTAAATTCCCCTCCCCAGCTATTTTACTGAAACACGGCGTATGCAAACAAAGTAAATATACATTAAATAGTCAATCAGTAGTGTTATTTTAACTACTTAATAAGCATCCAGCTCTAATGACGCTTTTTCATAAAACTAAATGGATAATTAATCTTCTGAAAAAGAAGAAAGGCAAAATTTTCCTGAAATATATTTTGCTGTTTACAGGAAGGGACTGATCCTCCTAAAGATTCCAGTCCTAAGATGAGCTCTAAGCAGAGAGACTCTGTACACTTCACAATGAAATCAGCAGTTCCTTTCAGAATTAGAATATAAATATGCATATACACCTAAAACCTAAACTTGAAAGCTGAAGGATGATCCTACGCTTCCTTAGTGAGTGGTACATGTATTCAGAGGTCAAGGGTCAGAACTTCAGAAAGGAGTTCTATCAGTGGAGCTCACCAATGCAAAGCACTGACCCCTTAACAGCTAAATAACCACAAGAAAACAATGTCTTTGTTCACATGTAAAGATTACAGGGAGAAGCAAGTATGACAAATCACCTCTCTGTTCTCTCTGTTGTTATGCAGCTTAGAAGAATCCCATTTGAGATTCTGCAGAAAAATACTTGCTTCTGCTTGTCTATAACTTGGCAGCTGCACTCCAAGTCCCCACTACCATTTCCAGTTGGGCAGATCATACCATGCCCCAGAAGGATTATATCACACACAGCTTTAAAAAATATTCTTTTATTGGAAGAGCAGTAAATAAAATATTCCACCACAGCAATGCAAGCAGATATACTCTGTTGGAGGTTTCACTCTGTCCCTTCCACCTAAACAAGAATAGCACAGATTTGTCAAAATTTTGGTTTCTTTTTGGTGTAGAGTGCTATGCACAGAGCCATAATTTCATCTGCCCTGAGCCAAAACACAACGACGACATAACTGTACTTGCCAGCAATGCCTGACAAGTATGAAAGAGGTGAAGAAAAACCCAAGGATAACACTGAAAAATCTTAATCTTTAAAGGCTGGGAGCTGCTATGGCTCACAATGACTATTGATGAGTGCAAGGTACTTATCACTGCTAAAAACCAGACCTTTAAATGCTTAGGCACTGCTCACCTTGGATATTTCATAGATCATACAGAATGAATTGCTAGGCAAAATTTAGGAACAAATTGAAAACTAATAGTTCAAATAACATGCTTTTTTTTGCTAACACCATTGAAGATGCTAGTACCCATCTTAAAATTGCTGGACAAAACTAGATAAGGATTTGAGATGACCATACGATTTTATGAATTACACATACCAGTTGATTTAGTAATACGAATGGTGGGCAAAGCTGCAACAGCTACTTTGTTGTGGTTTGTTTCTTTTCTATTTTAAATAGAAATTTTGTTAAAACTTGAAAATTTTTATTCAAATTCTGTACAACCTATCTTTTGCTTAGATCTGATAAAACATCCAACGGTACATTTGAGCATAAACAAGATTAACTAGAGCCTCCCTCTATCCCAATTAGATACAAATTAGTAACTTCCAAAATAAACTTACTGCTTTATAATCAAGAATGAAAGCGAGACAATAACTTTATGTGCCTTCTGATAACAGCCTCATAAGGAAGCAAATTTGTAATTTGAAAATTCAACTCCTTTAAACACAGAGCAAATGTTATCATTTTATGAGGCAATTTTAAAGATGCTGCCATAATTTATGTTTAACACCTGACTGCAGGTGTTGAGTTCAGAACTGCTTTGAGTATTTCCATTTTCACTTTATACACTTAACACACTGAAGAAGAGATAAAGTAAGGGAGGATTGTCTTTTGGCTTTTATGTTGGCTAAAACGTAAAGCATATGAAAACATGTCCTATTGATAGCACACTTAAATAACACGTAAGCTTGAATTACCCCTCTGCAAAGAGAAATTTTATTGCTAACCCATAAATGCAAAGATATCATTACTTTCACTAACAGCTTCAACTCACACAGGACCCATTTTTACTTCTGCCTTTATGATTCTCTGCTTCCTACTTAGCATCTTCACACAGGTACTGAAGAACTGAACAGTTTTATCTTGTATTCAAAAGAATAAAAAATCTTGGTGCACAGAAGTAAGTTGTCTGTGGACTATTTGTGGTCCACATGGCCTTTGTATGTTGTCTAATTATTTCTGTTTGTGGGTTGTTTGGCTATGTTTGTGGGGGTTTTTTTAAGTTCTACAAATTTGCAAATCATGTTCATTCTACTGTTGGGAAAAACATGTATCACAGATGTTAATCAGTTTCTAAACTGCTATCTCATACAGGCTATGATCTCCCATGAATAACACTCCAAGGAACATCTCACCAAATACATTAAGTACAATGTAAAGGCCAACGTATCTCCCTCAAACAGGATGCTTTCCACAAAGTTAGTTCAACGAGTTTTGGAGTCAGAGTATTATGTTTTCTTTGAGCTCGTGATGAACAATTTCTTTCAGAAGTGCAGCATTCAGGATCTTCAATATCTCTGTTTTAATTGCCAACTTGACTCTCAGAAATTAAATTTAATTAATCCTAAAGGTGCTAGAAACTCTATCCAAAAACTAATGGCATACTTTAATGCTGCTAACAATGCTACTATCTATTAAGATTTTAGACCAGAAATTTTGATGACTGCAGTTTTTGGAGTAGCAAATATGTGATTTATAGTAAATGTGACCTCAACAGAAGTCAGGTTTGGTAATCTAAATTTATTACATGTTATTGACACTTTAATTAAATTTGTCACATTTTCTAACACAATACAAAACTGCTAAAACCCAAAGCATTCTGAGAGCTGTTGTTATTCCTAATTTCATTCCAGTTTTTGAAGGAGATGGCTGAAAATATGATACCAATCAATCTTTCAAGAGCAGAAGTCCTTAATCTAGAATACCATAAAACAGTCATTACTGAAATCTTACTTCTCTACATACAGTACATAATTGCTATAAAAGCAAGGGACAAACATCTACACAAACATAAAACGGGTAAGTGACTAGGGCAATTAGTACATAGAGTTCCTTACCAAATTGAGATAGATTTTATTACGGATAAACTGTAGTGAGTCACAGTGATTCAGTTTTTCCAATCTCTGATCCTCCATCCATTTTACTGGGGATCAGGCTTATGTTCTAAAGATAGAGGCCTTCCCCAGCATTCATCTTCACATAGCTATGGAGATTTGCCTGCAGATGGACTATTGCAGCAATAGCGTAGAGAATACTTGATGCCAATATTTGATTACAGCACAATTTGCTACACCTGAAGGGCCACGCTCCTTTATCTGGCATGAGCATTTCTGAAATTGCAAGTGAAGTAGACATCTTTGCAGGGTGCACAGGATGGGATGCATTATAACTTCACTGAGCGTATGGAATTGCTGGCCTTCCCCCCAGATAAATCATACTACATTTCTAGTGCTATTGAAAGTGCTGAAATCATTCCACCTTCCCAGCAATAACAGCAAAAGACCTAACTGTTCCTAGGACAGAATAATAAAGGAGATTAGCCTACACTAGCAGAGTACAGAACTCAGTCTATCTGAAGGCTTCTTTCAATCCTGTGCTTTTAGGAAAGTACTTAAGCTTTTCAAGGAACATATAAAGGTTGGAAGAAAGCATTGGCAAAAAGGACTGGACAATCTACCTAGAATCACTGAGCAGCACCTATTTCCTTTATCAAGCAGCCCTATTATGCTATTCTCTAACAAATGCACTGACCTTCACTCGTGGTTACAGGTATAGATAAATATATGCACATAGGACATGCAACACACTGTCACACGTTATGGTTTATTCATGGCCGCTCAGTTGAAGAAATGTTTAAGTATATAAAAAATAGATGAGTGTACAGTCAGGAACAGAAATTAAACACAGAAGTACAAGAATCAGTGAAAATAATAACCACTTTTACATGCTACTACAGTTCAGTGCCTCTCTCTCCATAACACACAGAGATGTACTCACATGTATAGTGCGTATATACATTACATACATATAACATGGGTATGTGCATAAATACACATTCCTACTAAATCCCTGAAGGAACCTATGCCAACTTTGTTCATCTGTTAGTTAACTAATTGAAGTCAGTAAACTGAAGTGAACTTTTATAACTAAAATATAATTTGAAACATACAATGGGCATCCAGAATAAGCAGTAGGGTTGCAGGTAACGAGATGTTGCTTCTCACTATACTTTATCTATAACCAATATTGGGTTCTAAATGGTTCTGCATATGTTTAGTTTAACAAAACACTTAACTGTCTTTTAAATATTAGTATTTTTTAAAATAAAGGTTATCTAGGTTTTCTCTCTCCTCATTTCTCATGCTGCAAACAGATTGTTTGCAATTATTTATACTTTCACCTTCACTTACGACCTTCCTTTCACACTGTGATAATAATGTCAATTTTCTCCATTCAAACGAATTCAATCACACAAAAGAACATCATGTAAATAATGTTTACAATTCTTGAGAAAAACTGAGAACTTACAATAGGAGCTACAGGTTACATTGTGGGAAAACGCATGGCAAATGAGTTCTGGGAGACAGAAAACACCATCCGAATTCTTCATGTTTCTTCAGCCTAAATAATAGAAAAATGAGCTCTCCTCTTAGAAGGACTGGAGTAGCCTCCAGATATGTCAGGCATGGATGTCATTTAATATCCCTTACCCCTGCTGCAGGAGAAGCTGCGGTCAGTGGTGATATGCGCCAAGGGCAGAGCAGCTGCTCACAGCCCCTGGGGGTTTGGCTGTTTTCACCCACAGAGCTTGCCACTGCCACTTGCACATTGGAGGTTTGACACTTTATTGCAGGATCCTACATTTTCATTGAGGAAAGTGTCTTACTCTGCCAGCTGCTGTCATCTTGTTCATTCTGCTCTTTGAAAAGGAGTTTCAATTTTTGCAAATAATACTTAAACAAATGTAACAACGTTCTTGTATTTTAAAAATAAAGAAATACGTGACATTCAAGGACCAAATTTGAACAGCCCATTTTGTTTATGAGGTTTTTTTTTAAACTGACAATCTGATTTCATAGTACAACATTACCAATAAGCTAAGCACGTCAGCTGGGGACGCAACCTTCTGCTAACTAAAATCAGAGGTAAGTGGACCATCAATAAGGTGCTGATCCAATGAAGATGAAAGGTCCAGGCCCAACTCTGTACTTTCTGACCACAGACTTCTCTATGGCCTTCACATGAAAACCTACTCCAATGCAAATACATCCCTAACTTAAAATGCTCAGGTAAGGCTCTGAAGCTAAGTACAGTGTAGGGATACATTAGAAGCTCTGTGCCATTTTGCTGAATACATGTGCTCTAGTCTTTTTCCCCTTTCTCCTTGGTATTTGTTCTCATAATGCTTGGAGCACACATCAGGCTGACAAAGACCAAGATCACCCATGTAGCTGCAGAAAGAGAAATGGCCAGGCAGGAGCAGTGCGGTTCACCAGCAACAAATCTCTGAGTAAGTGTAGGAGAGGTATCCATTCACCAAGTGCTCATTCACTCTGCATGCAAGTGGCTGGTACTCTCTGCAGCTATTAGTGTAGTTGCTCACCAACTGGGAAGAAGGTTGATGCTCCCCGGCGAGTTTTGTTTATTTGCTTTGCAGATAAATGCCACACATGCCTATTTATAAAAGGTATCTTGGGGTTGGCACTCAACCCACCACATACACCTCTTTTTGATAGGTATCATATGGTTGGCATCCAATCCCCAGTGGAAGGCAGTCCGACCTTTGAAAGCTTGAGGCAAAGATTTTGGCAGAGAATGGCAAGAAAAATTTGTTTTGATAGCTACTTTGAGTAAGGAATGCCTTTAATGTGAGTAAGATGTTGTCTTAAAAATACCTAGACTGTCAACATCTCACTGAATACATTTAGGTGCCTTTATAGTAAACTGCCAAGATGAGGACTTGGAAGGGCTCTAAAGTTTTACAAATCTCCTTACGTTCCTCAAATCATACACTTCATTTTAAGAAATACACCCTCAGGCTGTATTATTAATCCCAAGGATTTGCCACATAACCATTTTATACCTTGACAAAACACGACATGTGCTATCTTATCACCTACTTTAGAGGAAAGCATCCCCAAGATCCCTCACAGGTACCAAACAAGAAGGATAATGTTCCTGCAAATGAAGTGGCTCACAGAGCCAGTTCCAAAGGAATTACTTTTTTCACTTTGGGCTCAGCACATTTAATTGTGGCTTCAAAGAATCACAGTTGTGGAGGACATTAAAAAAAAAAACCCAAAACACCCAAAACCAAAAAAACACCTCCAACAGAAATTAGCTGTATCAGAAGTATATCCAACAAATGTGTTTGGGCACCAGAAAGTTTAAAAAGTCATTTGTCAGAATGAAAAGCTGCATGTGAGAAAGAGAAATAACAGGTGGTATGAGTCTAACATGGATGTCAAGATGTTTGTGTCTGTCTACCAGTCCTCATTAGAGTAAGTTTGCTAACTATTCCTTCCAGGGCTATTAAAGAAAATAGTTGGTTATAATCTGAAGGCAAGGAAAAGTGAAGACCTGAACACAATCATCCATATGCACAAGACCCATATAGGCCCACTATATTCTTTTAAGGGAAATGGGTGGAGATCTGCTCATCAACCATCTTGTAGACAACAGAGTGACTGTGATAAGGTCTATGATGTGCTTTTTACTCCTTTCCCTTCACAACGTTTCTCAAGTCCCAAAAGCTCTTGCACAGAAAAGATAGCTGTTTCCACAGAAAAATTATTTTAAAGTTATGCCACACTCACCTCCAGTGAGGGAAACTCCTTTACAGTAGCCACATTACGAGCACAGTCTCTTATCAATGGTCATCCTGTGCTCATGTATTCCTGTAAAGTACTTCTGTTTAACTGCCCATACATACCCCAGACAAACGCAGAGGCAAGTCCAAGCCAATTAAAAATCAAAACTGAGTGTTGGTAAGGATGAGCAAAGGTCAAAACAGTGCTTTCATCACTTTCCTTTATAAACAGATTTCACTTTGTTCTAGTTTCCGTACAGATAAAATACCATAATAAAGAAAGGAGAGACAACTATTCTAGCTAAGGATGAACAATCATTTTGCTTTAAAATCAGAATACTGAGAACAATATAATTACCCCACTTTCTAGCAAATCACTGAGGAGCACCATTAGGAAAGGTCCATCCCTTTTCAAAGTAAGACATATGTAGTAACTGTGCAGAGCTGGCAATTCCTTGGGTTTGAGCATCTATGGTCAAATATTCTCACACAAGAAAAAAGCACTAGATTTTAAATTCTCTGGTATTTAGCCTACATTAAATTAAAAGTACATGAGCCTAATGCTCATTTCACTAACATCTGACAAAATTACATTACAGATGGTATAAATCAGGACCATTTCAAAAACCTCCACACTTACATTGACTTTTGGGCGGTGCATGAGAAGCTCATTGTAAATGAACCTCATGCTTTAACAACAAAAATAACATCACTGACAGCCACCTGTGCATCATCAGCACTATATGAATTCAGAGACCAGGCAGATCTCTATTAGAAGTTTTAAGGGGGTAAAAGACCACCCCAAATGTAAAGCGGATTTCAAATACTGTCTTTTTCTCCTGGCTAAAGTACTGGCTGCAGAGATAGAAAAACTCTGCAACAGAGTCTATGGCTCTTCTTTTCTCTCTTCTTTTTAAAAATATGCAATCAAGAATAAAATACTCTGGAACCATCTATCCAAAATGATGGAACATCAAATAATTACATTTTTTAAAAGACCAACATTCTTCCCACCTCATCTCCTCCAAAAAAGCCCCCCAAAAAACCCAACAAAACTACAAAACAAAACAGAGGAGACAGGATAACAATAAACACTATTGAAAACCATTCCTACTCAAAAGGAACTAGCTCTACTCTGCTTTCTCAACACCAGCTACTCTGGAATTCATATTTTACCTTTCCACCTTGTAAATGCTATCTTGTTTTGGAATACCCCCAGGGTAATGAATTGTTGGGAAAAGCCAGTGAAGTGACTAAGGCACACTCTACTTCATATTCAATCTTCCCAGTTTGATGGCTAAAAATTCCTGATCAATAGTTAATATAACAGTGAAATATAATTTAAAAATTTTACCTGTATATATTCATGCACAAAAGTATTATTCAAGAGTAAACCCACATTTTCACTACCAGGAAACTTCAAAGAAAACTCTTAAAAATGTAATATAAATGCTGTTACATAAAACTGTGCTAGCTAAGAAGAGTAAGGAGGCAACACAAGGTTCTTCACTTTCTGGAGTCTATTTTGAGAGGTGCCAGAAAAATAACGGTGTCTCACAGCCACATATGGAGGATCCCCCCACATCAAATATACTAAGTCTGTCTATACTAAATATACTAAGGTGATAGAAAATGTTTTGCTCATCAGATATTCAAACTCATACAGCACACAAATTAAGCAATATTATTTCAGGTTTCTGAACATCATCATTAGCATTTGGGTGAAGATTTTATAATCAGCAGCCAGCCAATGACTCTCCTGATGATTTTACATGCTGGACTATAACTTAGCTTGTACCTGCTTGCCTGAAATCACTGTAACAATCCACCAAACAAGTCTTCTATGGGACATGACTGCAGCACAAGTTTCGTGTAAGCCCTCTCCAAGGAGATGAACCTCACCCTTTAAGAACTACAGTAAAAATTTGATTTTTGTCAGCAATGTAAACAGGAAAGACTTTAAAATTCACAAGGAAAGTATCAAAGTGTTGTCCAAGTGTGATTATTTCTCCAGCAGGTACAATACTTCAACCCTAAGTATTTTTTTTCAAACACAAGAAACTAAAAATAATACAAACTTCAGTAGAAGCAAAGATCAGCTCTTCAAATCTATTAACATCTCCCAGGTGAAAACAGCTGTGCACTAATCTAATTAAGCTCAGTTATAAGACGGATTGGAGACAGATGGTACAGCTCGGCACTTCACTGCTGAAGTGGGACTAGTTTACTATCAGAATACCCACCTATCCTTATCCTGATTATCAGGTTCAACCACATGACCTCTGTCTGAGTTACACAGAACTGGAGAAAATTTCTGGCCATCTGAGGAATACTGGTGACCTCAAATTAGTCACAGATGCTGAGAAAAGAAAGCATTTGTATAATCTTTATTGGACTGCCTGGACTGTCTTTGTGTGACTCAGAGATAGTGCATCATCTCCAATCCTTTTATTAGACTGACGAAATTCCACCATGTTACTTTGCAAAGTTAGGACATGTGCTTTAACTTCCACCACAAGGCCACCACCTGAACCCCCAATCTGCTGGCTGCCCCTGAATGGGGTTGTTTATAAAATGTTCAGCCAGTGGCATTTAGGACAGCTATTGAGGTGACTGTATAACTGCTGAGATGAACACAGAAAAGGCTGGAAAATTAAATAGTATCTATTTCCAAGGAGGACAGTGCATGGGAGGGAGCAGGCAGTAAAACAGGCAGAGAACATTCAGCGTCCACACCTCTCAGGACAGAAACATACAAAAAGGAGACATGAAATTACAAATAGAATTAACTCAAAATCATAATATTTACATGCAAAACATTCAATTTAGCCTATTAGAATAAATAAGACAACACTTATCTACAAGGAATTACTTTATATATATATATATGTATTAGCATCACGGAGGCTCTGATTCAGGCTTGAGATGCACTGGCCCACCTAGTTTGCAAATTACATGATATAAACTTCTGACAATGTGAATACCAGATAAAGAAATGCCATACTTTAAGAAATGCCAAATAGCAGATTTTGAAAATGCCGTCCTTGCTTCAGCTGGTTTGCAATTCTGCACAGACTCTGTTCAGAGCAAACCCCTGTAAAAAGTTTTACCTGCATTTGTTACTTCTTCATGAAATAAAACCTTTAACATGATACAGGTGGCCCAGTGACCAATAACTTTACTTGTTTGACTTCCCATAGAATGCAAGGGAGTTATAAATATGGCGTTCAATCAGTTCCTCGGACAGAAGGGTAGCAACAGGCAAAGTGAACAACCCCAGGAAATACAAACCTGTGCTATTTTTTTTTACTGCTGTGGCATCAAGAAGTCTCAACTAGAATTGACCCTCATGTTGTTGGAACTGCACAATTTATGAACAAGTAGAGTCTTTGGAGTTTTTAGCCTTGAAGACAAAGGAAAAAACAGGCCAGGGAAGCTGTGCAGGGAAGGTTAGTTCTTTAGTAACTGCGAAATGACTATATTCACTCAACACACTTGAGAGGGCTGAACTACAGGCTGGGAATGCAATCCCCGGGCACCCCAAGGGGATACAAGGGTCACTGTGAGACTATCAGTTTGTGGGCTCTAAGGGGGATAGCTAACACACATCTGACTAAGGACAGTATTTTACCTTATCTAAAGCAAATATTAACAAATACATTGATTACCTGTAATGCAGAAAGTGGTTTTCAAGGAACTGAACTAAAACTGACTTGCTTCTCAGAGACCAAAGAGTAACAATATTCAACCTTTAACAACCCAGCCAGTATATGAACCACAGACTAGAGATGGGAGTTGTCTGATATGTATCCAAGAACACAAGCCAGCTAGCTTATAAGCACTGAATCACTGGAAAATAATTTTTGTAGTCTAGTTTATCCTTTGCTTCACTCAAAAAATGAGAGGAAAAAAAGCAAAAAGAAGTTCACACGTCTGTTCTTTTTTTTTTTTTCTCCAGTAAAATCCCTAAGACAGTTTCACCAGGCAAAATGAGCAGATGTTTGCTAGCCCAAGTCAACTTGCTTGTTGATGAGCATCTGGAATATTTAAAATACATTGTTAGGGTCATAATCAGTGGCACAAGGTCTAGTTGGAGGCCTGTCACCAGTGGTGTCCCACAAGGTTCAACACTGGGCCCAGTACTGTTTAACTTATTCATCAAAGACTTGGATGAAGGGAGAGATGACTCCCTAGCAAGTTCACTGGGAGTGGTGGCCACTACCACAGAGGGCTGCACAGCTTGACAGGCTGGAGACATGGGCAAGAGAAGAACTGTATGAAGTTCAACAAAGACCAATACAAGGTCTTGCACCTGGGGAAGAATAACCCCCTGCACCAGTACAGGCTGGGGTTTGACCTGCTTGAAAACAGCTCTGTGGAGAAGGACCTGGGAGTCCTGGTGGACAGCAAGATGTCCATGAGCCAGCAGTGTGTCCCTGTGGCCAAAAGGGCCAGAGGTATCCTGGAGTGCATTGACAGCAGATCTCTGACTGCCACAGTCCAATGAAGTTCAAACTCAAAAGCAGAACACATCAAGCATCCATAGCATTACTTCAGACTGTGCTGAAGAAAATACTTGCCTTCATTCTATGCACAGTTCTGGTTTCTGTATGATACTTTATTGATTTTTAAAGTAAGTTTTATCCTTCTTCAAAGAGTTTTAAAAGCATGGAAAATAATCCAAGTTTTGAGACATTATATTAGTAGCAAATAATAAAATAAAAAATGTATACTGGCAAAGTGAAGACATCCAAAGGGTCAGCAAGTACTGGAACGACATGAAAAACCAAGGAAGGTAAGATATTATTAAATGTTATTGTCAGTAATAGGATGATATTCCAGAAACTGTATTTTATGTTAAATATCAAGTAAAGCTTCCAGCAATGAGAGAAATAGTTGAACAGTCTTCTAAAAGAAAAGGTGGAATGAAGCCAACCTCTGGAAACACTTCATACAAATTTTCACATAGTGTAAGAAGGTATATTGCAGGGACTTAAATTTTTGGTGCTAACTGACTACACACAGTTATTCCATTTCAGTGGTTCTGTTAACAGAAAAATATTATTTTCTTATTAATTATACGAAATTTAAGAAAAATAATTGTATTTTATTAATAAACACAACAAATTATTTTAATTTTCTATTGTTTTTATAGATCAGTATCACTTTAAAGCTCACTTAAGTGCTGAAGTGTGTACATATATGGAACTATTTCAGGATAAGTACGAGATAAAAAGGAAGTCCTATACTATATAGAACAGTCCTGTTCTGTGTAGGAGTCTGAAGAGGAATGATCTGTGTCTTTATGTAGCTATGGTTAAATCACATTTTTTTGTGTCTGTCTATAGGCTGGGAGTTGAGGTGATTGGCTGTCTTGATGGTCTGCCAGCTATTTTCATGTCTGCAAGCAGTTATTCCAGTAAGTTTTGCTCTGTGTGTGCTCTTGTTACGCTTTGAAATGTTAGTCTGCTAGCATTTCCAGAGTACAACATTTCCTAAAGAACAAGACTGAAACAGTCCAAGAAACACTAACTTTTCCAGGAACCTTTAGGAATAAAACAGTGCCATCACTAGCATGATGATCAAACAGCTCCATTTGGAAATTGTTCATATTAAGCGGCTAGTGGTCTTTGCAGGGAAGCTAATTGTATGGGTGGTTCTGAGGGTATCATATCATAACAGAGAAATGAGAGGGCATCCCTCTCTCCAAAAACAGGGAGATGGAGCATTAGAGCCACAGATCAAAAGCATGGAATCAAAAATGAGACCCTAGATCCAACACAGAGTGATTTTCACCAAAGTCCTCTATGCAGTACCAAAGAGTACTCTCTGTTGGACACAAAGGATACTACAAGAACCATCAAGTACCGCAATGTTTAGATGCAGAAGTGAAGGAGCCTTATTAAGCTGACTTGTGAGCAAGCTCAGCTAGCACAGGGCAGGAGATGAAGCTGAGCTGAGAAGGCCCCAGGTAAGCATCCCCAGACAGTGGAGAACAGGGATCCCACAAACACAGCTCTCACTCGCTAGGTTCCTCTGTCATCCATTGTTCCAGAGCTTCAGCTGGAAGGCGGATAATGCAGCTCATGGCGATCACTGCCTCCTCCTGCTCTGCTACCACAGCCCATGAGCCAGAAGTCTTTCAGCAAACCTCCATCTCAGCACCAACCACATCATATCCAGTTCTATCCCACTTTACTATTACCATTACTATATGGCACTTCCTTCAAAGTATGTTTCTGTAGAAAATACCAACAAAAATGTTGCGTCTGGGTATCCCTGACTCCCACACCTGCCTACTGCTTTGTATGATCCATGGCAGGGGCATCATGCCCGGCCTGCAACAGTGCTCCCAACCCTCCTGGCAGTGCATGCATCACCAAATCTCAAACTCAGAAGAAAAATTTTGTTCCTAATGTGCCATTTGCCAAAGCTGACACCTTCGTTGATGGGAATGAGCACAAACCAGGAGCCCTGGGCAGTGTGCCCCAGCAGAGAGTGAGGGAGTGCAGAAAAGGCAGCTACTGAGCAACCCCACTGCCTAGCTTCACATGATCTTGAAATATTAGATTTATCAGTACTAAAAATAAAACCATGTGATGCAGACTCATACACTAGGGAGTCTGTTGTTATGCAGTGAAACCACGATAGCTGAGATACTGTAACCATGAGCTAGTCATCTAGAGTTAGTAGTTTTATTTGCATTTATAATCCAGTTAGTTAACACTATTTTAACAGAAATCATGCTAACCTTTTTAATTTTTCTAAATTTCTAAAATAGTGCATATGCTCAATTTATTATGCACTGATTTCCCCAAACTCTCAAGCAGGGTGCTTTTCTTCCATACCATTTTACTGATTCCAATCAGCAGGTTTGCATTACGCTTGCCATTTGAAGGCCAAATATCAGCATTTTCCATTAACATTTTGGAATTACCTTACCTTCTGGCAATTAAGCAGAAATTAAGTTTCTCTTTCTGCATACACAGCTTTCCTTACTCAAGATCTGATTTCCAAGGACTTTTCAACTATCTATCTCATGCCTTTAAAATCTGTATACAACATCATCAATTACTGTTTGGAATTTTTCAAATTATGCTAAAAAAAGATGTCACCTATAAAGACACACAACTCAGAGAATAGCTACAACAGCACTGAGATGAATGTAAGACTGCAAGTGCAATCCCTGAGGAGGTTACTATTAGGTAAAATGGCACAACTATATGAACTGACTGACTGATGTCTGGCAAGTATCAGTCACATTCATATACAGAAAAATGTAATTTAATACAACCAAAAATGATGAACTGCTCATCACCAGGTACTCACATACATGTCCATGAACTGCACTAAGGAGATGTGCTTTTGTAGGCAAACAATCATTTTCTTCATTTAGGTTTGCTTATTTACTCTGACAGTTTAACTGAAGCCTTTGGGTAAAGACAGGGTTGCTTACATCGTGCCTTCCAGTCACTGTAAGCCAAACGAACTCAGAACACAAGTGCAGAAAGCTCTCTTGCTTTTTAAGGGCATTTTTAAGTGATGAAAATCTTTTATTCATACACATAATGCACATATGACCCAAAAAAGGCAACTCAACACCTTCTACCCAAACTTACAATCCCATCAGTTCCTGATCTCATTACATTTCTGGAATCTCATACCTGCACACTTCTATTTAGGCACAGATCTTGGTGATTTCAAGAGATGTTGGGAATGACTCTTACCTGGGGTACTCTCTTCAGCCGGTGCCTGAAAACAGACCGTACCACTCTGAATTCAGGCACCACCCACACAGGGGTGCTCTTTAGCATGTTACTCAGAATCAGAACTAATTTCACACCTTGTATACAAATGTTAAATGGATTATATCACTGAGGTAACATTTTAGGTTAAGAAGAATTAACAATCAGCAACAGAACAGAAAGATACCTCTAGTCGCTAGAGATAGCCTTCAAAACTCAAGGTTAATATTCCTTTCAAAAGTGGTCAACATGGATTACGGCAGCTGTAAATATTTCTGAATATCCATTAAAATAACCTTTTTAAAACCTTGCTAAATTCTTGAGGACAGCAACTTACTGCTGTAATGATTTTTACAACTTAATCACAGATCTAAATAAGAATTTCCTTTTATCAGTTTTTGAATTTGCAACCTTCTGATTCCTTTGAATATTCACTTCCTTTATTGCTTTAAGACCAGGCAAACAGAAACCACCCCAATCTACCTTCTCCATTACCATCTGCTGGTTTGCACAGTTTTAGCACGCCTCTTCTCTGACTCATCTGCTTTCTAAGGTAAGCAGTCACAATTTTCTTCAGTTACTCTCCACAACTGAGACTTCCCCAATTCTTTTTCAACTTCATCTTGTGTTCCCAGAACTCCCACTAACTCCTGAATGCTATTTTGAGGTGAGACAAAGGCGTTCTTGAGGTACCAGCTTTTACTTCTGGCAACATTTTCCATGCTGTTCTTTATTACTTTTCCTCTTCTTAATGGTATCTTTTCAAAATTACTGGGATTTTTTCTATTACTACTGTATTTTTTAAGTCAGCCGCACAACAAAGAGGAGCTTGCTATTCTCGAGTCCAGGTCTTCCCTAAGCAGAGGTCTCCATAGAGGGGTGTAAGACTGACAGCCTCATAACTCCCCATGCTCAGGAATCAGATAGCATTGAGACAATTCCCAAATCTGCCTTTCAGCAGGGCTAATGGGGCAGGCAAAATTGCACAACAGTGCTGCTTCATGCCTCTAAGAACACAAAAGTCCCCACGAGTTTAAAGTGGGGATTTATCAGTACAGCACTCTTAGAAGGTCTAACTGATCAACGTGCCTTTTGCTTCTATGTTCAAAACAGGTCTTGAGTCATGCCAGCAAACTGACTCTCCTCTTAGTCATACCATGTTTCTAAATAACTGTCTGTGAAGGTCAATAACACCTTCTAAAAGCTTTCATTAGCTGAATCAAATGATTCTCCATATCCCAAAAGACTTTCCTCCCCTTCAGTTTGGCATCATTTTCTTCTCTGTAATCTCAATGAATGCAATCTATGAATTGTGACCTGTCAGTAACTATCATTTCAGCTAATTTGACAAATACTAGTATAAGCTTACTGGGCTTTAATTCTCCAGGTACTTTCTAAAGCCTTTTAACACATCCAGTTCTGCGTTCTTATTATGTTATTTCTAGTAAAACTGTATATATTTTTTCCAACACTTCAGCCACCTCATACTTGAGCTCTCTCAGTACATTTGGACACATATCTGCCGTGAGGATTGGTACTAATAAATAATTTAACACCTCTGCAATATTCTGCTTTCTTGGAATTGCTCCCTTTGTGCATGGCAATCCACCCAACAGGCCCATAAATCCTCTCACCAACTTCCAGCTTCTCATTCATTTAAAGCACTCTCTGTTATTTGTTCCTTTTTTCTTTCAGCTGTGTGCTCCACTGCCAGCATTTCAGCCTTTTGGGATCCATTTTTATCTCTTGTAGGAGTACCTTAAGGGTGTACTTTCCTTTGACAGCCCTAGAGCTGAGTATCTTCTGAAGACAGTGCTTCTTTTCTCTCCATCCAAGGTGCACACAAAAAACATTCAGATACTGCATCCCAGCTGCAGTGTCTCAGGGCAGAGATGGAAGAACAGACTCTCCCTTCCCTGCTTCTCTCACTTGCAGGACTACAGGGAAAAAACACTCCTGATGTGTAAGCTTGTGATCACTTTTACCGTAACTTTCTCCCTGTTTGTTAGATCTCAAAACATACCAGAAGGTTACAAAGTAATCTCATTTATAGTTTAACAAACAGATAAACGAAACTATTTTAATGTGGTCATCAGGTGTAGAATCACAAATATTAACAGTTCAACAGATAAAATGCTGGAAAAGTTTAATATTTTAAAGTTGCACTCATAATGTTGGGTCTGAAACATAACTTTTCAATGCTTGTGTAAATGAACACTATAGATATCAATTAAGAAGACAATTAATGAGATGACCTCCTATAGACCTTATGAGATAAGGAGTTAATAGCTCCACAACAGATTCAGAATGAATCACTGTGTTTTACTCTTTGCCCTACTCATCATGTTTGTGTTATGTCTATATGTATAGTACTCCAAATATGATATGTGTCCCCTCACAGTCTCTAGCAGCCACAAAAGAAGAATGTGTTAAAAGTGCAACATGTACAGAAGAAAAGAAGGCCTGTTGTTTGATCCTTTTATTCTTCTCAAGCATAACATGCCTTTATGTTCTGTGTTACCTAGGCTGAACTGTAACCAGGCTCAAAAGAAATAACATTTGACTTGCTTTAAACACAGGGGAACTTGCCTTCCCTTAAAAGTAACCTGAGTTGACAGCTGCAGTATGCAATACTCCTGTTTTCTAAACAAGGCTGTGACCCTTCATGTAATTCTTACTGTAGCACTAAACAGAATGAACATGGTTCAGCTGTAAGTGAAACAAGAGAAGTGTGAAACTGTATGACTTGATGCACTCTTTCAACAAAAAGTGGTGGTGTTGAGTAGTGCCAGTGCAGCATTTAAGATCTACACAAACCCTCACAGGCTGCTTTTAGAGAGCTCTTCCAAGTGCCATTCTTTGTGGGAGACTCAGGAAGAGCTGCTGTATAATTTTACTTCAGTGGCCAAAGCACCCATCTCAGCTGCTTGCTCCCACACCCTGTTCCCATCTTACTGTTCCCTCATTTGTGCCAGTGCAATTGTATGAGTGGCCACAAAGCATATGAGATCACAGAAACAACCTCTCACAACTATTAAGTTGTTGCTGAGCTACAGTGCAGGAAAATAAAACTTCTTGAATAAGCTGTGATACCAGAAGGCTGGCTGGCTGCCCATGAAACTGCATTTGTGTCCCTTGGGTACCACAGCAGTGACAGAAACAGGCTTACTGTACAGTAGAACATATTCATCTGATGGCAATAGCCTCTTGTGCCCAACACAGCCCAACTTCTACATTGAGTTTCGTCTGTCTTGTTAAACCCCAGATAGATCAGATGAAAGGCTATAGTCCTACAGAGCTCCAAAACCTGTGTGCCCTCTGAAGGAGCTTTCAGCATGCCTTGCCCCCAAGCCAGGATGAAGCCTGATGATGATGTACAGCCCAGGCATGGAGCACCAAGCACTGGAGAAAAAAAATCAGAGATGCTAGTTTGTTTTTACAGACCAGTTACCCTGACAACACCGAAACAGAGAGGTCATCTCTGGCTATGAAAGGCTATTCAAAGCAACAGGAAGACATTTATGAGTTAAAAGAATATGACCTGCTCTTCTCATCATGAGGCTGATGCATGCCTCAAGACTGTGCTTTGCTTCCTAACTATAATTTGAGAAAATATTCAGATCATGAGTGAGACTGGTGAATTTTGGGGGATTTTAGCACTTCTATTTTGGGTGCAAAATTATTGGCAACATGCCCCAAACTGGCATAACAGCCAAAAATAGAATTCATGATTGAAAGGTTTATTTTTCTTTCTTCCACAGTACTCTTTCCATCTCCCACACTCATTATAAATAATGCACAACTCTCATGTGAAGTGAATTAAAAAAGGTTGAAGGCCAAAAATACATACTCCACAAGTGGGTCCTAAAAAACCCTTTCTTTTTGGGCAGCTATGTATTCCAGGCTAACTTACATACCCAAATCTAGATGATATGATAAGTCATCCACAGTAAAGAGATTTTCTTCCAAATTGGTTTTTTGTGAGCTAAATCCACGCTGTTCTAAGACTCAAGCTGTGCATACTTTCACTATTCAACACAGCTCTCATTTGCAACTCATCTTGGCTTATACGGCCCAAGCATTTGATGTCTACATAATACTTTTGATCATTTCTGGTGATTCTCAGAGTCTAAAACTTGACTCTCTGGGTGTAGGAGAGAAGTAATTCTCATTTTAACCACTATCCAGCAAAATGAGAACCAAGCCCTAGAAATAAGGGTAAAATTAACAAAAGCCACTTTTTTTAAAGAGCTGCTACTTACTGTACAGTCACTATGCTAAGGAGACAGCAATGCTATTCTTAAGAACAGAAAGAAAGATTAAAAGGCTCTCACAGACCACAGACTAAGATTACTTTGCTAACCTTCTTGATTTTTTTATCCTGTTCCTAAAATAAATTCAATGCACTTAAATCATCTTTTCTAATTACATTCTCTATTCCTGAAGCATACATTAATTACATAACTAACTACATACATACATAACTACATAACACTAACTGTATTTTGTTCACTAGTCAAGGTATCTCATGACTGATACTGGCAGACATTGGAGGTACTTATTCTAGGACAGAAGTTCTCAACTTGGGAGTCATGAATGGCATTTAAGAATTACAGCCACACTCTTTTCTGAAAATAGATGAGAGGAGGCAATCCAAAGAAAATATTTCTGTAATGAGAGGTCAGTGTACAAAGTAGACCGTTCTACAGCACTGGACTGAACAATTTGGAGTGGCTTACGGATTATTTTCAACCTGCAATGCATCAAGGCAAATATTACGACAACAGATAAGTATGACAAAAGCAAGCACATGAACTTGCCAGGGAATTTTTAAAAACTCCTAAGCATAACTGTAGGCACATTGTAAGAAATGGGTTCAGCCACAGAACCAGGCTTGTAAGGAAGAACCATGTCATACGGCACAAACACAACAGCTCTTTCAAGGTGATGGTACCCTACATGGAAATGCAATATAAAATGTATATTTATTTACTATATTTACAATATAATGTTTCATGAAAGTTTCTTTTTTCCTGAAGAAAAATTCAGCATCTGTACCTTTTCACTCAAATCTGAGACAAAGAATGTCAAAATCCAAGTTTTGTTTATCGAAGTCTTGGCCTGTGTTACCTTATGAGAACAGGTTACTGAAGAAGAGCTAGGACAGAAACAACCAAAGATGGAAGTTGAAAAGAACACTGCAGTTGAGAGCAATATTGGCCTCTAAAGTTCACAAGCATTTGGTTCTTCAATACCAGCTGAATCAGGCTTGCTCCTGAAAAGAACATTTCAGCACTTTAATCTGCTTTCGTACCAACTTCCCAGCAGGGTTTGGAGGCTTGGTTGAGGACCAAAATTGCAAAAGCTTCTGGGAGCGAAGCAGCAGCACAGACTCTGGGCTGCAAAGCCAGTGTACAGCCTGCTGGCTTCCAGCTGGGCTCACTCTCACAAACACAGAATCAAAGAATCTTAGAATAGTTTGGGGACTGAAAGGAACCTTGAGGACCATCTAGTTCCAACTCCCCCTGCCATGGGCATGGACACCTTCCACTAGACCAGGTTGCTCACAGATCCATCCACTCTGGCTTTGAACAATTCCAAGGGTGAAGCATCCACAACTTATCTGGGCAAGCTATTCCTGTGCCTCACCACCCTCCCAGTAAAGAATTTCTTCTTATTACCTAATCTAAACTACGGTCTTTCAGTTTAAAGCCATTCCCCCTTGTCCTATCACTATATGCTCTTGTAAAAAATCATTACAAAAACAAGAATAAAAAACAGCAGGAAAGAAGGAAAGATTCTAATCTAATAGCAGAAATGGAGTTACTGCAAGAGCTTAAAAGGATTAACTGCACTTTCCTTAGCCAATTGCCTTTTGAGCCTGACTACTTTCACAAACTCCTGTGGGTGAGGCAACGCACTGACTGCTACTTCAAAACTAGTGGTAAATGAGACATTTTCTTGATCTTGATGCCTCGTATGACAGCATCTTCTCCTCTAAAAGCAGGGCATACCAAAAGCTTTCTGACCTGTGTGTGTTCCTCAATGACAATTTTGACAGAATGACACGGATCAAAGATATTCATAACAATTGTACTAAATATAACACATAAATAACAACTAAATATAACACATCTTCTCAGTGATAGACAGCTATGACATTGCCACAGCCTGTCATTTGAACTCAGATCCAAATTCATACATACAGACATACACTGTAAATCAGCACCCGAATCATCTACAGCACAGCACTGAGGAGCTTTCTCTGCTCAAAGAGAGCTGCAAGTCCTAAGAAGAGCAAGCATAAACATGAAATAAAAAAGCTCCCTCGTTCAAAGGAAGGGCAGCTGCATAAAGTTCTTAAAACATTCATTTAACAATGTATGACAATAAACTGCTACTCTGCAGTTTCCCCCTTCCTAGCCCTGTCTCTCACCCTGCCATGTCCCTGTGGTGCTGCCTGATCCCGCAGCCCACGAGATCACAGCGCAAGCGGCACTGTCACAACCACCACAGAACGAGTTCTCAGCACCGGGGTCCAAGCCACTCACAATTACTTAACAAAACCAGATTCTTCAAAATGATTTCATATAAACTGAGTGTCATTAGGGAGGCCTGTATACCTTTGAAATGACTCCCTACGAAGTTTGAATCAGTCCAGCCAGCAGATACAAATGCAGACAGTTTTGGCCGAGCAGTGAGTCTGGATAATAAGACAGAAAGCTGTCCCTGTTACACCATACCTATTATTCCTGGCAGTTTCTTTCTTTCTTCTCAATTTCTGTCCTACCACAGTCACACAATGGTCCAAAGAGAAAAAGGAAACAGCCACCAGTTGGACAGAAAGAAACTGTTATTAATAACACAACCAGCATTTATCAGCTCTTCCGTGAACTGTGGCACTCACGGAGCTCAATGGCCTTTGAAAGGTGGTTAGAAATCATTATCCCCAAATTACTGATGGGGAAAATAAAGCACATTAAGGTGAATTAACTAGTCTAAGATCACACAGCCTATAAGTGGCCAACTTGGGATTAAACCTGTGCATCTGGAGTTCCAAACCACTAGTATCTCTAACAGGGTGGCAGGTTCCTACCTTAACTATACAGTGAGAATAAGGAGGATCTGACACTGCTGAAGAATAACAGAGGGCAAATGCTGACTTTTAAATAACACGAAGTGGATAAAGTGGTCATAATTCTGCTGATACTTTCAGGTCCTTCTATGTCTCACTGGGTCAAAAGAATCGCCTAAGTTCTTCCATTCTGTAACAATGTTAACAGCCAGCTGTCCCCCCATAGTTTCCCACCTCTCCACAGTGCTGGACGATTTTACTGGTGGGCTTCACGGATATTTGCTGACAACAGTGACGTGTGAATGGAAGGCTTATCTTAGCAACAGCAGGCCAGAACTGTTTAAAACTGCTTCCTTCTCACACCATGCTTAAACTTCCTTAGCCCCTTTATATCCAAATTGTCCCCTGCTGTTTCTTCTCCACCACCAGATCCTTAACTAGTTTCAATCACCTCCCTTCCTCTGCTTCCTCATGTCCTCATAAAGAGCCTCAACCATTTCCTCTATTTTCCCCTTGACTTTCCCACTCTCAGTCTCCTCAGTGGGTTTTCCATTTCAAGACCCCCTTCAGCTATGCTTTCCCTCACCTTCCTGTCTCCTTTCCCAGTTAAATTCACTTGTCTTCCTCCACCATAGCTCTTCCTCATGCACTCTGCTCTCCCTTCACACCCATACCTGCCTTCACACTAAAATCACTTTCATCTCACCAGTGCTCTGTCTTCCCTATTCTCACCCTCAGCTTGGTTGTCTCAGTGCAGAAGCAGCCAAAGCAGAAACAGTCCAATCTCATCCCTGGAGCATCAGATCATCAGACAGCATCACATTGAGCCACTTTGTGGGAAGGATGCATGTGCAATTTGACCACCACAAGGAAAGATTAAACTTCTAACATTTAAACGGCTTCTCTCAGATTTCAAGGAGTTACAGATTGGTCTGAAAGCAGACCTGGGGAATATGGAGACAGAAATCCCTATTCCTTGATACAGAGATAACACAAGCATTCAAAGGAAAAAAGAAGTATCATCTTGAAGCTAGACAAACAACTAATAAAAATTTCAGCCCGTGTGGCTTCAGTTGACAGACCGGTAGGCACTGTAAAACACAGCCCCCTAACAAGAGATGTCAGACCAACTCAGTAGCTGGCAAGCCTTTTAGCTAAGAGAGTACCTTGCTGCGTTACCCAGGATGCTAAGATAGAATTCTCCTCCTAGCAAAATCTGTGCTGTTAACTCAACCTGTACTTACTCCAAGGAGCAGCAGAGGACATGTCTGCTGCACCTGCTCCTCTCTGTGATTCACACGCTATACTTAACACCACCATGTATGCTTTGCTCCTGAAATATACCCTCTGCACAGAAAATTCACATTATGGATTTTCCAAGTTGAATGCAACTGTACGAAAGATCTCTCTGTATTATCTTCTGTGAAGTTTCCATAGCAGTATCAGTATCTGGTTTACACATTATTACCATACAACTACTTGTCTTTAGATAGATTAATTTTAAAACCATTTAATAATAAATCTTTCTGAAATTAAAATTACTTAGCTTTGCTTTCCAGAGAGCTTAACAACCACACATTGAGAAAGAAGAGGCAAGGACCCTCATTTGCTGGCAAAAGTTTGATGTAAAGAAATGCTTTTGAAAAATCAGTATGATGATCCCAATGCAGGTTAAGTATTTGATGCAGTTACATCACCTACTGTACTCTGTTTCTGGGCTGTGTTCCTGCCAAGCACCCAGACATTAGAGGCATTCAATGCTGCTCACATTCTTCCCCAACAGTTCCACTCTAATAAGGAGCCAATGGAGAAACACCATATACCACAATAATTCAAGAAAATTTTGTTCCCAAGAAAGAACTCAGTAACTACATACATGACAAAATCTACTTTGTAAGCAGTCCTATTCCTGTCATATTCCTGTTGCAAATCAGCTAAAAACAAACAAGATGAAAAAAAAGTATTGTTTGGATTTGTATATGTACATATGTAAAGATGTTTGCTTCCACTTCAATTAAACTTTTTTCCATTATGAATAATCCATTTACCTAATCAACATCTTAATTAATCTAAGGAACACTTAATTTGATGTAAAATTAAACATAAAAAGAGAGCAAAAAGTAATTAAAGGAGGACACTATTAAGCTGTTGATTTATTTGTTGGTTTTTGCTAGCGTAACTATTAAGTAAGTTCCAGCATTTTCTGGTTGTAGATCAAAAATTAAAGCTACGCCAAAAAATATTAAGAGTTCTCAATTTATCACTTCAGTGCAAGTGAATTACTTTCAAAGATAGTATTTCAGAAGGGTCTTTCTGGTGCTAAATTATAGGCTATGTTTTGCTCTCAGAAACTCTCAGGAAGAAAAAGTATTTAAAAAAACCCACAAACCACAAAGTAAAACAAACAAAAAACCCCAAAAAACACACTGAGGAAGTTAGTAGAGGGGCAAATAAAAACAATGATGGATTCTTCCCTTCCAAAACAAAGCAAATAACCACATGTGTACTTTTCTTGCTGAGCTACTTGGGCACTGGCAGTCGTTCATTCAACAGTATGATTAAAAAAATGAACAAACAAATCCAACAATCATTCAAGTGAGGAGCTGTTTTTTTCCGATACCAAAAATACACTCTGCAATACTGCCTTGACTAATAAGGCAGTGCATTGAGGTTACTGTAGGACAGCCCACAGTCGAGTTCAAAGAGAAGAAATCCTGCCGACCTGCAGAAGTTCTGCTTGACTCCAGCATTACTGTTAGAAACACAGAATACTTTCTAAGGGAACAGCAACAACAAGCAGCTGCTTTCCTTCATCAACACCCACTCTCTCCACACCGATTTTGAGCAAAAGAGACAAGACACATTCAGCAAAGGTGCATAACTACAAGGCCTGCTTGTATTTTCTTTCAAGCTAACATGACAAGACAAAGACAGGGAGTGTATCAAAACACAACCACATAACATAGTTATCCAAACATCTAAGAAACACCAGGAGATGGGACTTCTCTAAAATTTGCTAAACATTTAGCAATATACAGGTGCAAAGATAAATCTGGTATTACAAGTTTAGCATTTCAGTTAGAATGGTGATGACAAACTATTCTATTTTAAAATTTCTTTTAAACTCCCACCATCTTAAAGACCTACTCACACTGCAGTTTAACTGAATGATCCCATCAAACACTAATCTTACTCCTGAAGGATTACAGAGCCATGCATGACACTTCACATTTTCATGTGCTTATAGCTCAAGGTGACAATACACTTTGCAGGCTTTCTTTTTCCCCCCAATTATTATAATTATTCCTTGCAAAGAAGGAATTAGTTCTACTAAAGTTAAGACTATGGCAAATCAAACGATTAAAAATAGTAACATGAGAATTACTCCCTTCAAAGTACAAAGGGCAAACCTACTGAATTCAATCGAGTACCTATGCAGAGACATCAGATTTTTCAGGCAGGGTCTCCTATGAGGCGCCCGGAAACCAACTGTGGAGTTCTAACAGTCTTCAGTCCCTAAGTTAAAACCTGGTATCCTTAATTACAAAAGCTTACTATTTAAAAGTGTGTCACCCGCTGCTCTGGCCATATGTTAATACAGTCAGAAATGACTCATCATTCTATCAGAAAAGCTCCAACAGCACAGACTGGGAAACTAAACCTACAATGGGATCGCAGCTTTTAATTGCCATCACATGAGAAGCAACAGGCTCAGATCTAGGACTTTCAGGAAAATGAGTGAGGAAAAAAGGGCAAACCGTTTGAAAGAAGAAAAAAGACAACCATACCAACCCCTTTTTCACCCTGAAGTTGTCTATAGAGAGTCACATCTATATTACCTGAAGAGTCAGCAATGCATACTTCAGTTTTGGGTTAGGCATTTGTATGAAACTGCTGAACTGAAGGCTTGCAAGGTCCAGAGCATGAAGTGGCACTAACCAGAGATTTTTGTTTCCTTAACAGGTGAGAACTACAGTTTGCCTCTTCATTAAATCAACAGTTTAGTATCAGTTTAATCAAGTAGAGAAAATCATTCAATAAAAAGGTGGCTTACCACCCTACAGGACATCTAGCCAAAGGAATCCAGTATTTCACAGATCAGATGGCATGTGTAACTGAATAACCTACGGATCAGTAATTCTTACATAAGTGTAGGAATGAGGGAAAAGAAAAAAAGAGATTTAAGTACAAATGAAGCCCAACCAAACAGCAAAAATGGTTGGGGTATAATAGCTTATATTTACCCTTAACCCTCTTCCAGTGGTACAATCTAAGACCAGAGAATTCCTTGTGAAATGGCTCCTCAGCCATGGGGACATCAACTGCTAGCAACCTGTGAGCTACTCCATACAGGCCAGGAGGAATACCCTGATTACCCAGATTATTGTGCGATTTTCTTTCCTTCAAATTACTCACATTTTTTGTGTCTAAGGTATATATTAGACATTGTATTGTAAAAGGAGAATTTTATAAATAAAAGCACATTTGTTTTTACTTTAACTTGACTTTATGAGAATTTTAAGGCAATTTAAAGGAACACATGGGAAGGGAGGTAGCAGACAATATCCCAGCACATTTCCCAGGGAATTCCAGGAAGGTGGTTCACAGAATGAGCCACTATAAACCTCCTCATTGGCCACCATGATTAGGGAAGTACCATGGCATTGAAAATACTTGGGGAAACACCTTCATTTCTAAAGGGTGTAACAGGCAACACATCCTTTTATTAACAATAATAGCTCATAATCCAGAGGAAGAATGAGTCATTTCTCAGTTCATTACTTGTAGACCAAAATAATCAGTACAGATTTACAACAGAGTTCTTGTTCCACCTATAAAGTATAACTCTGACATTATAATATAATCTGATAATCATTTAAAATTCAAGTTTCTACATCATGTGTGTTTTCCTCACCTTCATTCATCTCTTTCATGCCTGTGACACTTCATCTCTTTTATCAGTGTATGTCTCTACAAATTCCAGACTCCTGCCTCTCCTCCCTGTATATCTGCCTTCCTACAAAGATTTCCTACAATGGTTTAGTTGCTTTTTGGCAGCATATGATTAACTACAAAATAATTTCTTTTTGTTATCTGTGGCTATTTGAGAGCTCCAAAATAGCAACCCTAGTCAAAGCTGATGAAAGGACCAGATGGATGGCAGTCCCTCTGCCAGGCTCTGGCCGAGTGACCAATGATTCATGAACCACGTGGTGGGACACGGACTTGGGGGTGTCTGCTGAGCACAGCCCAGGAGCATAACCTCAGAGCCATAAAGCTCTCTGGAACCAGCTGCTTGTGAACACACTTTTAGGGAGTCTAAAGGAAAAAATAAAACCTGCAGTCGTTTTGTTTTCATTATAATATCTTAGTCCATTACTCAGAAGAAATCACCCTCAGGCTCCAGCCCCATCTCTACAGGTGTGTTTTTTCCATACCTTCCACGCACATGACACAGTGTACTGTTCATACTGATAGCTGGTTTTCTGGGTTGGTAAGCAAAGAGGAAAAATACATGAGAGAGAACTAAAGCCCTGAGGGACTAGGAAAAGGACAAACAAAGTGAGCTTACATCTGGCTACAGGGCATGCTTTGATCTCTGCATTTGGTCTCCTTCAGTTTTTAAAAGAAATCCTGAACATCAGATCCTGGAAATGCTACTTGCAATATCACTGGACAAGTAAGTGAGGTTTGAGGGCTGAGGACAAGTGTAAGAGCAGAGTCCTGCAACTGAAAGAAGGGCTCTGCTGTTCTCCATACTTTTGTTTTCTTCTCGAAACCAAGGCCACTTCTGCCTTTGGTTGCTACAGGCTATGAAGTTTGTGTTCAAAATTAAGTTAGTGCAAAACTGTATAAAATTTAAAAGGTAAATCTTATTGACATTGAAACCAAATAAAATCTCTGCATCTAAATTTTTTTTATTCCTGCAAATTCTGACATTATGTAATTAAAAAAGTGGACTGCCCATGATAACAAACGAAGACCAGTATTCTACATACTCCTCTCTTCCAACAACTGCCAAAACACTCAGTTGAGTCAATGAAAAGCTACCTTTAGCATCCAGATTTTGCAAATTCAAGCACTTTAAAAAAATACATATTTTGCTTAGCATTTGAAAAATGCATATTTCAAGTAATAATCACCACTCCAACTGTAAAGATGATGGAGTTAATGCTATTTTCTTTTACAGGCTTATTACAGTTGGGCATACCTTCATGGAAAGTGTTATCCGAAGTCAGATTGCAAGTCTGAGTCAACTATCTTAACGAACTGGCCCCCGAGGATTAACATTATCTAACTGGAGAAATACTAAAAATCAGAAGAGATGAAAAGAGTGAAGAAACAGGTGGAAAGCCACTGGTGACCTGGAGAAAATGTATACTGAAATGCATCCAGGGAAAAAACCCTTCCTATATAGGAAATTAGCTTAGAGGTGTAAAGTAGAAGAATGACAGACAGTAAACACACAGGATAGAATATAACATTTACAGAGCTGTAAAATTACTGTTTCAGAGGGGGTTTTTATTATTTTTAAACCATGGAGCCGTACTACAGAACTAATTGAACTCTCAAGAATTAGATTATAATAGAAGCTAATTAGAAGAACAAACTTTTCAAGCAGACAATTCAATTGAGTTACCAATATTATAGTTACAAGAGACAAAATTAGACCTTTTAGTACCAAGATAAAAGTACAGTTAATGAGGTGAATAGAAGATGACTTTTCACACACTACATAGGTTTGAATTTCATGCATCATCTGATGCACTGTCAAGAAACACTGATGTACCTTCAGCATCTCTTCCAGCTAGTGACCTAGGGGCAATTCTAATGCAGGAAGTCTTTCCATGGAGAAGTGGTGTTTACAGTCCTTAAGTGCAGCATACCAACACCAGTATTTGTGTAAATGTGCCTAATCTTAGACACATGGGCACTGTGCAGGCATTGACCGATAAAAGTATACTTTGCATTTAGAGATCTGTCCATGAGGAATCACAGTCAGTAGGTCTTTGTGGCCCTCCCAGTACCTCACATGCTGAAGTTGATTGCAGAGTTAGAAACAAGCCTCAGCTTTATCCTCCAAATTCAGTAACTCCAATAGAATTTCAATACATATGTTTTTAAACATTTTCCTTTCAGCTCAATTAAAAAGAACATCCAGTCACACACTCCTGCTCAAAAAGGGACACTGTGAAACCTGATAAACATTACATGTTAGTTACTCTGGTGTCCCAGTTCTCACATTCAATGCCACAGGGGGTATATCTTTGTTTCTTATTCATAAAATCTTCAAGGAAGTAGTGAACCATCTCTACATAAACAGGGTGCAGTGAATTCTTTCCATTTCAGAGGGAAATTTTCCACATACTGAAAAGGCAACCAGCCGGGGAATACAGCACAATTTGTTACCCTTTTTATCCCATTTAGAGGTTCTCAATAAACTGCTCTTTTTAACCAAAGTCCTGGCCACAAGGCCATTTGATTTCATTAGGAATAAATGGAATGCTATATATAAACTGCTTCATCGGTTTTTCTAAAGAGGTCTGCCTGAGGCTGCCCTGGAAGCGGACACAGTGAATGCCATCAGCAAAAGAGATTAAAGTATCCCACATGACAGCTTGAGAAGCAGTGCTTTGGAAAAATAATTTAAGGATGGCAAGATTATTGCAGAGGCCTGCTGCAGCCTTATTACTCTTTCAAAGGCTTTATGTAAAGGCTTTATGGCATAAAAAAATCATTACTGCACACATTATAAATAAATGACACCTCTTCATATGCAAGCATTATAAATTTCTACAGTTCTATGTAGAATTACAGTAATGAAAATATACTCTTAGTCACTAGCAATAAAACTGACCAAAGTCCATGGGGTTACACAGTTGTACCTGGATCCCAAATGTAGCACTTTCCACTAACATTAGGAAAATAAAAGAGCATGCACAAAACCAGCAGAACTGGCAACTGTCGACCTGATCTCTGTGACTGAATACTAACCAGGGTTAATATCTGTAAGGAATAACTAAAGCACCATTACATGAACATAAACATTATTAATTACTCTAGCTCAGTACTGCACTTAAACCCAAAAGTAAATTGTGCTTACTGTAGTAAGACTGAAGTATATACTTTAATGCTTCCATGGAGTATGGACCATAAAATTTGACTCTTCATCTCACTTCCTGTCCCATATTCAATATTTTATACCATATACTGTACTATTTGGACTCAGGAAAGTTGTAGAGTCACAATTCTTGGAGATGCTTAAAATCCAACTCGACACTGTACTGGTTTGCCCCAGCTGACACTGCTCTGGGCACGGGGGTTGGACTACACAATCTCCAGAGGTCCCTTTAAATTTGATCAATCTGTGATTCCATATAGTTACAGATTTGGGTAAACTCAGGAAAATGAGGTTTTATCCCATTCAAATATTGGTGTTAGGGTGGAAGAGCTTTTTTTCAGAAATATAATCAGACACAAAGAAAACTACTATGGCCACTCTGCCCCATCATGAGCCTATACATAACTACACGTTTCATGTTCACTCACACAAATATGAAGGGGCCTGTTGTTGTTAAAAATATCCCATCCACTTTTATATCAGAAGTGCCAAGCCTTCTATACCACCATATAAAAGCACCAGACACTGAAAAGATCTGAAAAGGGAAGATATTTTTCTTTCAGTATATAAAACTCTTCATTATTTATTTCTGACAACTGTAGTCAAATACAGGCTGGACAATATTCCAGAAAAAAATCCTCCTTTATTAAATGTCTCATGCAATTTCTACTTTTCATGAAAGTTTGAAAAAGCACCAATTACCTGGTTGTCTAATGCAATAAATAAGTAAAGGGATGACAAACAAGATTATGAATCTCTAAAAATATTCTTAAATATGGCCTACTTCAGAATATACACAAAAAAATGCCAGTAATCTACTTTCTCTTCTCCTACATGATCTTCAAAAGTAAGCCCAACTCAGGTCAATAGCTTGCTCAGAAGAAGTCTAGTTACAGAACAGCCTTTAACATGATGGTCTTACTAAATCTCCTAACGTAGATGTGTCTGTACAAGTATACAATAATTTTAACCACTTTGTGAGACAAGATGACAAAGCCCCATAGAATTTTTCCTCTTTTTTTCTTCCAATTCCTGGTGTGTAAGGTGAGGAAGCCAAAAAGGCAGAAGGACATTTCTGACCTTGTGCTGCCCTAACCTTTTCTCCTCCCATCACATACAGGCCAGTCACACAACACCAGTGCATCTCCCGTCTGTACCCATCATGTATATTATTCAGGAGGTGTCATCAACCCATGAGCATGCCAGTGTCAATCCTGTAACTTCAGTGGCTGTGCATTTTCCACACTAACAACTCCTACAGAACTGCCCTAATATGGTAATATTCTGCATTCTAAATTTAATATTATAAAGCCAAGACATCTAAGTCTAAACAGAAGTCTCAGAAAATACAGATTTTTCAAACCTCTGCTACACGATGAAATTTTTAACTATATTGCTCCTAGTCAGATTCTTAGCTCAGAAGCTTCATTATGCCCCCTTAAATCTGAATGACACTGCTGAGCCCATCTAACTGTGGGTTACTCCTGAATGGAACTGTTCCTGTCCAACCTTTTCTCCTACCACTTATATAACCCCTATTTCAGGGGCTGAGCTGTGAGGAAAATGAAAAATAAATAAAGCGAATTAAAAAAAAATAGAGAAAATAATTGGGGGAGCAAGAGGAGCCTGGTTTTTGCCAGTAACCAGCCACTAAACTGGCATTACTGTACTGGAGACCATACCTTGTATTACAGTCACAATTGTTATCATCACTCTGGACCACGTCTCTTCTACCAGGCCTTGGAATTACATGACTGAGCAGAAAAATGGCTTATAGAACTATGTATCTACCTCTTAAACTCATTTTTCCTGAAAGTATTTTCTAACCCATTACTTAATCCTAAATGTATGTTTTATTTTGTCATACTTTGTCCTCAAGCTTTTTATTTCAACATCCACATACACTAGCAAAGATCCATCACCAGCTAAATTCTGGCAAGAAAATCAGTAGGAGGAGATGGTGATAGTTATGGGCTAAACTATAGCTGATATATCAAGCTCCTAATAACAGTTAATCCACGTCTAAGCTCATTAATACAATAACTGAAACATGCCCCAAGGCCTAGAGTATAGAAGATAGACCAAATGTTTACAATGGTCCTTTCTAACCTCAAAGACCTGTGCACCTCTAGCCAAGAAACAATCCAAAAGGAAATATAACCTCAAAGTCACAGTTCTTGTCTGATGACTTCATGAGTCCACAGAGGGAGAAGTCTGTTGAAGACTGAATTGTCACAGTTCACGTTCTCAGCCCACTGGTGCAACCATCTCTTCCAGTGGCAAGCCTCTACCATCAGCTGCCCTACAGACCTGGCTTCCCCAGCCACTCTGCTGCCTAGAGGGGAACAAAAGGTACCAGCCCAAAGGTACTGTTTCTGCTGCCACCCTGCCTCTCCAGAGGGAAAAGGAAAGAAAAAGAATTTTTAAAAAATCCTCAACCTTTGGTCAGTAAGGCAATGCTAAAACAACCATTTTGATCACCTGTCACTTGGATGATACTGACTGGTACGTAGAAAATTCCAGCCATGGACAACCTGGCACCAATTCTTCATTTTCAAAACCTTTAAGCATCTGCTAATTTATCTGATCAACTCCTCTATTACATCTGGTTTGTATTACACCTAAGCTGATCATTATTATTAGTAACACCCTAGTCACATCCATTCTCTAGCTAGTTTAGGGCACCTCATTCTGCCTTTTGATTACTTACTAGCAGTACTATTTCAACAGCTGTTGTGGAAAGATTTTGCAAAAACATCTATGGCCATGATCTGCCAACATTTTCCAAGCTGCCCTTAGATAAGCTCAGCTTCCCTCTCAGTCTGTGCATGTCTCAACACTTTTAGGATTCCGTATTAAAAACCATCCCATCACAGAACTGAGGTGGGAAGGGATCTCCGGAGATCACCTTGTCCAACCCCTTGCTCAGAGTAAGGTCAGCTGGAGCCCTTGATCCAGCTCAGGGCTGTGTCCAGTCAGGTTTTGAGTATCTCCAAGAATGGTGACTATACAGCCTCTGTGGGCAACATCTTCCAGTGTTTGATTACCCAAATGACAGTGGAAACACAAAATCGTGCTGCAGTACCCAGAGGGCTAACTTAATAGTGAGGAGGAACAGTAGGTACTGATGGCAGTTATTAAACAGCAGTAGGTGGACATGTTCATTAAAAATGTTATTCCTAGCCTTGATGGACTCCAAATTCTCTGCATGCACTGTGTTGCATTTTATGTGTCAGGCATTTCATCCTGGAAATAATTCATCATATTTCAGCTTTGAGCCTCTAAAGTCTCACTGAAATAAAAGCTACACATAAAGTGTTTCCAGGAGCTAATTATCCTCCTGCTTATCTTTTTCTCCTCATCATTATTCCTAAATTATTTTACAAAAATCTTTACATACTACAGAAAAATGTTGAAGTATATCCAGCCTTTTAATCCAAACTATGGGGCTTTTGTTACCCTTCTGAACAGTAGATATTAACTAGTTTCTATTTTCAGTTCTAAATTTGGAAGGCAGGAAAGAATATAAATATATTTGTTTTACCTTTGCTGCTGCTCATCATTATGCTGAGGCATATTGCTATTTACCAGGAGGTAAAAGGAAAGATGAAATTAAGTGGGAAACAAGTCACACAAATGGAAGAGATAACAGACTGTGAAGTGCACTAGCCAAAAAAACCCAACTATATACATAGCACATTTTTTCCCTCCAAGACAATTATTTTCAGATGACCTTTCTCAAATTTGTACCAAGTGCTACAGATCGATAATCATCTAACTTAAAGGGATCAGCAAAACATAGGGGTTATGCAAAAAGCATGTCCAGAGATTGACTGTTGCAAGTACTGCATGGGAAGCTATAAAAAAATTCTATTCATTAAACAGATTAAGTGTGGTTAAGAGCAAAAAAAAAAAGGTTGACTGCAAGTTTAAGCTAATGTATAATAATTCAAGTACTAGGAGATGCCAGCCCCTTGAAAGTTCCTAATTACATTTGCCTAATTACATATTTTTAGCATTCTGTGCCGTAAGACAAAATATCCAACACATCCAAACATTATTGCAAGTAATCTCCCTCTCAACATTTCATTTCAGAACATCAGATTCAACCTATAAAAGTTACACGAATTCAGAAAAAAAATTGTTGAACTGAAAGAATGTAACATTTCCTGGCTGTGGAAAACCATGCCTTTGGAAGAGCAGGACTGAGTGTGTGTGCATCTTCTCCCGGCTGCTGTGCCCACAGGCACTAAAGCGTTCCTGCCCTACATGGCATCAAGTGTCTGGAGACATGACACTGGACCCAGCAATGTCAGGAACTGTCTTAACTTCCCTTTCTTATCCTGAACCACTCAAAATGTGTTCTGCTGCAGGCAAAGGACCCAAAGAACAAAACCTATGAAATGTACTCTCTTTGCAATCAGATATCCATACCACATATGAAGAAGAAAATTTGAGGAAGACTAACAACCTGAATTCTAACATTACTTCTCAATTTCTTGATTTCATACCCTTATTTTCTTTATAAATATGCAGTTCTGTCTTCCTTCATTTCTGTTTCCTGAATTTTTCTTGCTACAGAAAAATAGAGAGCTGTTCTGTCTTGACATATGAGCAACCAGGACAGCAGACCTCAGCCTATAGAATACAGAACGCAATGCAAAGCCCACACAGCCAGGTGTGCAAACTTACTTAGGTATATTTCCATGACACCGGGTTTCTAAATGACAACTCCAGTATGGATGCAGTTGGCAGAGTCCAAGCTTCAGGTAACTGAATAGAACTGCACAGCTACCACAAGACTGAAACATGCAAATAACTGACTGCAGGTTTGGCTGAAATCTTAGTCTCTAAAACAGTTTCTTTTTTCTTTTTACCTTTTTATTCTCTGCTCCTCTTCTCCCTCACTTTTCTGCAGAAAAAAAACCCAAACCTGAACCCAAGTTAGGGGAGAAAAAATATCTTTCCACAAAATCCTTCCACTCATTTGGGCAATGTTTATTCACAGGTAAACAGCAAGATTTAGCAGCAAAAATGCAGGCATCTACCACTTAATTTTCTAGGCACTCAAATTTTTCTAGCAAATATAAGTCTTTATATGATTAAAGACATATAGGACCATTAGCCTCAGCAATGGTGGATGCAGTGCTTTGTTCTCCCAAGACATTCAGCTTGGTTTTTAAAACAGTATATTTTTTTTCAGATAACCCCCAGGATGTACATCATGATTTAACCACATAGCACTAACCTCTGCGTATCTGTCTAGATCGATTCCAAGAATGTTTTTCATCCCTTCCTCTTCCATATTAAAAGATCTTAAGGATCAAATTTAGGAACAAAGACAGTACATTTACATAAAAATGATCAGTATTCTAATCTTCATTTTCTGACTCCCCTGGATAATTCAGGTGCTATTTTTACTTCTGCAGCAGATTATCTCTGTCGTTCAAATAAGTAGATATACTGAAGGTCTGCCCAGGTGCTTCTCTAACAGATTTTATCAACCAGACAACTTGTATTTTAGCTCAGCTGGAGATCATGTCTTTAAAAGTAAGAAATGAGGCTGGTAATGAAGTCAGACAAAATCTGAATTGCAAATAAATGACTTGAGATTACGAAAAGGGCTAATAATCAGAAAATGAAGTATTTACTAACATGTTTTGTCTCAGCAGGCACTAACCATAGTTAGTATTTCAATATTTGTCTATAACAACACAATTATTGGAGGGAGGGAGAGCATCTATATCTATCTTCAAGAACAAATCTCAAGTTTTGATTTTTCTGACACTGCAGAGATACCAGCTACCATTTTTATATGTTGCAAGACTTTCCAAGTAAACCAAAGATCCAACGACATTTACATATGAATAATACTGCATATACCGACACCAAGTGCATGAACTGCAGAATTCAGAGCTAAGCCTAGATATAAATTAAATTAAAAGCAGGTTACTAAAATGCTGAAAATCTTGCTTTAAATCATTCCTGTGTCCCAAGGGATCTTTGTGTAGGGCTCTCTCACACATATTGTAAAAGCTTCCTGAAATCTCATGCATCATTTAAAAATTCTGCCTATTTAGCTGTTTAAGGATTAATGTCCACATCATCTTCCCCGACTCTTTCTAAATTAATAGGGAATGATGACTTTTGCTCTGTAGCAGAAAATTCCATTAAGAACCATACCGCAAAGGGATGGCCACATCCCAGTGCACCTGAAGAAATAGTGATGCAATCTAGCTTTAGGAAAGATGAGAGCCTCTTTTTTTCAAAACAATCACCATTTTTTGTAAGGCAAAAAAATATGCCATGTGGAAATGCTTTGCTAATCAACCTGTAAGGCTTACTTTTTTCCTGCTGGCTATAAACTAGGGGGGCAAAACTGACAGAAAATACAGATTTCTATGTGTTTTAATTAATCGGCTTGATCTGAACTGGAATACAACATTATTATTCACAGACACAACTTTCTGATCACTAAACACATCACAGAAGACTAGTAGTTCATGCATTTTAACTACGTATTTCTGAATTAAGAAGAAAGGCAAATACATGAAATCTAACATTAATTGCAGAACTTTTCATGTTTGGGGGTTTCTCTCCTTAATGTCAGGCTGTATTGTTCCCAGTCTTTACAACATTTTTATAAATTCACCTAAATTAATTGCATACATTCTGAACATGACTTTCATCTTCATGAAGGCTTGCACTGGGAATACATGGTTGAAAAATTAACTCCTTCATAAAAATAACTTTTGTTCTGTTGAGTTCGTGTGATAACAATTTCTTGATTAAAGCCTTCAGCAGTCTGTGGGGTCTTATGCTAAGTACCAACCTAAAAAGCTCTCTTACTTGTCAAAAGGTTTGGGATCAATAGGGAATGGAGCTTATTATTTCTGACACTACTTATGACAGTGCTCTAAGGCTTCAGCTAAGACAAGGATCCCACAGTGCTAGATTTTGTGCAAATACATTACCATAAAGAATCCCAAAAGTTCAAAATCTGCATATGAACAAAAGGGAGACACTGATGTTTTATAATGAGAAAATCAATCTAGAAAAAGGATTACATGACTGGCCAAAACAGTCACAAAAGACTGTCCAGTTGGAGCTGGCACTAAATCACCAGTGACTGCATACTGACTGTCATCCTCCTTTGCAAACTTTTACAGAGAATGTTGAGAAACGTCAGAGGTGCTGAGAACTCATGGTCACACACTACATGGGAAGTTTTCTTAGCCATAAAGGTGCTTTCAAAGTGCTTAAATGAACCCAAACATTTTATTACAACATGAACTTACCTGTGAATGGAAGGAGCAGAAATAATTCACTGCAAGGAAATGACTGAGAAAACGTCTCATCGAATTCCAAAAACATTAAAACTGAGACTGGAAAAAGTGAAGTCTCTCCATTCCCTGTACACGACAAATCTGCTCAGTTGAGCTGATGCCAAAGAAGCAGCTCAGATGAGAGCATCTAAATCAACACAAGTTTATTCTGAACCTTATGTTTACCACAGCCATCAAATAACCAACACCTAATGCCTTTATTATTTTGGTTTTAGAAGAGATTCTCAGCCAGCTACTTTGCTGCCACATCTCAGAAACGATGCCACTGGTCCTAAGACAACTCTAACAGATAGGAGTCTCATCTATCCTATGATTACATGGGTTTAAATCAACAATTCTACTATCTCCCTTAGCAATTTAGTTTATTGACTAACTGCTCTTGCATTTTTAATCCATACACCCTTAAAGTTCATTTTTCTAGAGTGCAGCAAACAGGTTCATTATTTCTTTTACCGTGAACAGCCAGAGCAAGCAAGACCCCAGTTCTTATAAAACAGCTTTCTACATGCAACCTTCCTTCAGTTCCTTTAGTATTTCTCTCTAAAATGTATGATGATTTTGTGTTTCTTTCTTCCTCAAATGACACTCAGAACTAAATACCGAATCCTTGCCACAGAAAACCCACATGATGAGCTTTGCAGGTTAATCTTTACAGCTCACAAGACTGAAGCGCCCACAAACTGCTACACACAACACAAAGAGAGAAAGGAACAGTGAACAGCTCACGTACACAATAATCCTAATAAGTAAAATGGACAGCAATCCCAGAAAAGGTAGAAACGGCACTAACTCCTCTGCAGAATTTGTTTTGTGGGGTCTCAACCAGTTCAGCTGGTTGAGACCCAGTCTCACAGTCACCCAGTCCCACAGTCTCAAGGGTCAGTTCAGCTGACCCTTCCTGGAGCTGCTAAGCACTAGGTCTGATGCAGAGAGACTGGTGAGAGCACAAGTGACCTCTTGCCCCTTAAGATCATCTTAGTTTTAATGTCCAAGAACAGTATTCAAGATTCAATGACTTCAGTCACTAAGATTAAGTTCAATGAGCTAACACAAATTATCTAATATTTGCTGCAGGCCAAGATCACACACACAGAAAATGACTATAAATTGGCATGATGGCAGCAACTCTATTTTCCGCAATCTGTTCTTGTGTCAAAGCCTTTGCAAACACTCACCCCACAGCACTATTTACAGCCCCAGGCCAGTTACTGGCTTCAGGAAAAAGATCATTGCAAGTATCTTCAAAACAAGGTCAACTGTGAGACTAAAACCTATTCTTGTCCGATTATTATATTATCATTTTATAATTATCATGATATTATATATATTACTTTATATTGTTTAGTGTATATCATATATAATTATATTAACATTATATATTATAGTATACATATGTTATATCTTATAATGCATTCTTTTCTATTATATTATTTTCATTCTCATTATGAAATGGTCACTATGGTCTATTACTACCAAAGCAATTCTAACCCCTCAACACCTACTCAGGTTGATTCTTCATCTTTAGCCTGTACTTATAGTTTTTTATTTTTTTCTTTAAGTATAATACAGGGTAGAAAACACAATTGGTTTTGCATTTTTCAGTCCTTCCAGTTTAACATGTGAAATGGACATGGTTCTTTATAGATACAAATCTCAAAATTTCTGTGCTTATGTGCCACAACTCTACTAACTTCTAAACCTTGTTAACAAACCTCTTAGTGCGTGCCAATGAGGGATTTAAACATTAATTTTTAAACAAGTTGCCAGGAATCTGACGGTATCATAGGTAACTGGCAGTGACTTCAACATTTAACACAGGTTGGTACTTTTCCTGCACAGACTTTTTGATGTCTTTTTACTTTTGAGCACCAACTATTATCACAAATGATAATGCCAAGCTGGTTTTGGAGGCTTCCAGAGTAAATGCAAGCAAAAAGGATACTCTGCTGTATGGAAGAGAGGAAATCCCACTATATGGATGTATAATTAAAGACTTGCACATGAAGCCTATGTATAAAGTAGAGAACTTGTGTCACATAGCCAAATTTAATTCAGGAATTTTGTGACATGTGGGCACTTGGTGTTTCATCTGCCACAGTGTTCTTTCACACTTTTTAAAATATATTGTACCCACTCATTTCAACACTAGAACAGGTGCAACACACCAAGCAATAGCCTAGTACAATCCCATTTTAGATAAATGAAAGCATTTAATGAGTGAGAAGCTGGCTTTCCAGCACAGATGCTTTCAACTTCAATACACTAAACCATTTGGGCACTGGACTTTCCTCTCAGTTAGAATAAAAGATAACGAAGACACAAAAAAGAAGCTCATACCAGAGCTGCCTTTTCGGTAGCTATATAATTAGTGACAACTGCCATCTGTCATTAATATGCTGTATGCAATAAAAGATTATATAATAATAAAGCAATGTTTCCTTTATTAATAACTCATCTTCCGGAAGAAAAATCATAATATACAACAATTGTTACACATAATGATTTTAAGGCTATGCATCTTTTCACAAATACATTATTTGTTATAAAGCTGAACCCATGACTGATTCTCTTGTAATCAAAGGAGAATTTTAATTGTTTTCAGTGGGCATCTGGAGGGCTGACATACTTCCTGTACTTCTGAAACGAATTCTTGTGTCTTGCTTGGGCACTGTATGTCAAGAAAGGTAGAAATATAATGCAATTCTTTCTCTTATCTGTGGCAACTGTCACTGCACAGACTGTGCAGAAGTGGCCCGTTCAGCATGGCCCAAAAGGAGGACAGTTAACTTGATTTACAGAATTATTAAGCAGCCTTAAATCTGAGTGGCTTCACTGATGTGGCTGCAGTTTTCCTGAGAGCAAAATTTGGCTCTCTTTCTCAGAGACTGCCTGCCCAGGACTGCAGGAGCTGGAACTGCTACAGAGCTGCACTGTCACTCTCCTGCTTGAACATGGACCAGTGGTGACAGGCTTGGAAGTAAGTCCCAGTCTGATGCTAGAGTGAGAAGGAAAAAAGAACCACAACCAATCCATAAGAGACAGTAATAGAAATGCATAGAAATGCTGTCAAGTTAACACTGCAAAAATAATAACCTATTTTACACTATTAAAATGCATGGTAGTACTGTTCCCCTACAGGCAGAATACAAATCAAGTTTAAGAAGGATGACCAAAACTAAACAGATTTTCACTGAGCGCCACACAAATAAGCTCATTGCTTAGATTTAATTATTTATTTTCTTCTTTCAGACAGTGCCTTAAAGCCTAAAGATATCACAGGTGACAATCTCTGTACCTGTCCTGAGCTAAAAACAAAAATAGGCAACATATAAAACAAATCAACCAACCAATTCACACAAGTGCATACTTCCAAGAACAGCCATTATGCAGAAAAGTTTTTGTTTTTTCATAACCCAACCTGAATGCATTCGTTTTCTAGGAACTTAGGATAACTTAAGCGATTTTCACACTGTATGTTGAAAAGGTGCAACCCAGCTGTATTGCACTTGTATTTTGATCTCTCCACAGTGCATATACAAGTTGAAAAAGACAGCATGTGTTGAGATGTCTTCTCACGTAAAGGATTGATTTGGGGTTCTTTTGGTAGCAATTCAGCAATCACATGAAACGCTACTTCAATTTCCCTTTGCCCAAAGGAAAAGACTAAAATAATTGATTTTGTGAAATATCTGCAGTCTTACATTAGAACAATGACAGAGACTTAGACATACTTCTGACAGTACAGGGAAGACAATGCTGGGAGCAGAGCATCTGGTTATCTTTGTGCACAGCCATGAGCAGACCGCCTTCAGGTGCCATTAACTCCTACCAATTAACCTGTCCCTAGTAGCCCTCTGCATTTCTCTTGACAGCTGTGTGTGAGAGGGCTAGTATTTCAGCAGTACTTTGAAGCAATTACAGAGTATTGATGATGTTGCCACTCGAGATTTACTTAGAGGCAAGGAAAAAATACCACAAAGACTTATAATTTTCCTTTTCTCAATGAAACAGAAACTTGCAACAATCTGATACAAAAGGAATAGACATTTTTCAACTGCATGAGAAAATTTTTATCTGATACAAGTTGTGCGACCAATTTTCTAGTTACTGAATTCTGCAGTGAACTTGTTACTAGAGTTTGCAACCTACTAGTGGCCGAACGAGATAATGCACTGGTCGCCTGTTTCCTTGGGATGCTACAGATTTGAAGAGTTTAATTCTTATAACTTGCAATGTAAAACCACTGACATGAGGATTAAAAGAACTCATCATCATTGTTTGCGCTGACATGCTAATAGCAGGAAATAAATACTAGTACCATATTAATTTTGTTTTGATGTAAATGACAATCTGCAGAGTACACCTACATTCTTTCTCTGTGAGATCACATAAGCCCATTGACTTCTGTAGCTTTCAATCTTTCTTTGTTTTTTTCCAACAATTTCTCTAATCTTTGCAAAAAAACAGTTCTTTATCTGTATGTTTCCTCCTGGACTTCAAGAAAAGAACAGTCAGAAACAACATCCTACAAATAGTGACAAAATTTAATAGTGCTGGCCATCACAGATTTTCCAAGAAAATTAAAATCACCTAGTGTTGAGCCTATTAACCACCAAACAGCTTGGTCTTCTAGCTAGAAGTTACTGCAGCTTCAAGTCACCAACCAATTAAAAATAATAATTAAAAAACCAAAAAAAACCTGCCAACCAACCAACCACCACCACAAATAAAAAACCAAACAAAAAAACAAAAAAACCAAACCAAAACATCAAAACCAAAACTTTTGAAACAACTGAGCAGAAGTTTCCAAAGATATAAAAAATGTGGATACTGAAAGACAACTCATACGAAAAAACAAGCTACTTTTCTCCAGTGAACTAAAAAAGTACAGCATTATAAATGGGTCGTAACAAAAATAGTATCTGCCTATAAAAAGAAACATCCAGTCCCAGTCATGAGCACATCTGTTTACTCACTACTGGAAATTCCTGGAAGATACCTGCTGAAAAGAAAGGCCCTTCCCTGCTCTGGTTCGAACACTACTTCTCAACACCATCAAATGGGAGGAAGGACAAAGAGAACAGGGATCTTGCTGAATATTTTCTTTCTCATTATTATTACAGTGCTTTGACCTCCTTTCTTCCATCTCATTTCTTTCACGGCACTCAGAACATTGCTGCAATTGCACAGCAGCCAGAGACAGCATCCTGTACGCTCCCGCAGCCAGTCAAAGCATTTTAACTACATGGTGCTTGCTACCAGACTTCCTAAATGAAGTTCCTGCTGCTAATAGCTGCTGCTAATGGACATTATTATTATTATGACAATTTTTTTTTTCTCGAGCAAACATATGTTAGACTCCCCAGAAACACTTCTTTTTTCCCCACTCACTGAAGCAATCTCATCCCAATTGACTAGTTTCACTTGCAGTTAACTTTTTGAATCTTTTTGATTTATGAAGCAGTACTGAATCCGTAACCGAATGGGTTCACTTTTAAAAACTGTAGACAGCATCTTTTCCCATAAATGCTGAAATCCAAATAGGCCTACTGAATAGTAACCAAGATCTTGCATAATCCAATGTTCTTTCCTTGTTGTTTTTTTTTGTTTGGTTTGGGTTTGTTTTGGTTTTTTTCCCTCAAATATTTAGATCAACTTCAAAGGCATTTTCTTTCTTTCAAAGGGACCTACAAAGGCAAAATCTGGCTTCTTGGACAGCAAAAAGCAATATTCTTTTCATAAGCTTAAACATTCTTTCTCATTAAAGTATTATTTCAAGTTGCTCCATAAAAATCAAATTTAGCTTGTAACATGCAAGACAGTCAGCTGAATTGCAGATGGATTTGCATTCATCAGTTACAGTGATATGGAGAGGCAGTATAAGAAACAAATTCCAGTATCTTGAAAAACAATAACTTCTATATCAAAGCAAAGATGCAATCTAAATTTTATTAAGCTTCACAGACACAGAAGACTCAAGTGTTATGTAAATCTCAGATACAGAGAATGAGATGCAATATATTTGATTACTGCTGTGTCACATATCAGGGAACTAAAATAGCATTTCCTACTAGATGCGTGCTTTGTTTTCTTTCAAGTAATAAAAAGATATTTTTGGCAATTCAGAAAAAAGTAAAGAAATATTAAAATTTAGACGTAGACAGTAGGAAACTAGTAGGTTTTGACACTCTCAAAAAAGGGGAAAAAAATTACTAAAATATGAATGCATCCCTTAAGGAACCCAGCACCACAAAGAGTCATTAAGTGATTCTGAGAAAAATGCTGAAAAATTCAGGTTTATTCTCAGCTAAGACACCTATCCCAAGCAACACAAGCTGTAGATATGAAGACAAAGGGAAATCACACAGAGTGAGAGAGTGGAAATGGAGCACGATTTCATGTGAGTAAATAAATTAAGAGCAGTGGTCCAAAGGTATAACAACACTTTGCACTTGCATACTTTCTTTCACATTCAAAGAACTGAAAATAAATACTGTGCCATTAAAAAAAGTTGTAATTCAGCTCAAGCTATAACAATAATTACAAATGCAAGTCATAGAATGAAGTTCAAAGAAGCAGACACAAAATTTCCTTTGACTGGAAGTTATTTCTCTGCTTTTTAAGCCAAACCTCACAGAAAATATGGTAAGGTCAGCCAATTAGGCTGTATCTGTCTTGGATCATACAGACTGTTCTGTGTCTTTGAAAGCAGGCTTCTCCTCTACAGTCCTCTACAAAGTGCTTTATCTGGTCTAACTTTGCATGCCTGCAACATTTCTGTCCCTCAGTAAACCTTCAATCAATATCTTTTCATATCCCTTATCAAAAGCAAATAACATTCTTCCCAGCCTGCAGTTCAGACTGAAGGACTGATTTTAAAACAGTATTTCTTCCCAAAGTGAGTCATCTTAAGATGCTAGTGCTTCACATTTTAGTATCAATGTCATCATAATTTTAAACCAAGAACTGGTGCCAATGGATTTACACATGAAGCCCTGCCAAATAATCAGATTTGGATGGCAATTAATCTCTCATTAATCTTGCACTTCTACTTTAAAAAATAATTTCTTGAACAAAAGGCTTTAGATCTCACCCAAAAATACATTAGTAAGCATCCCAGTGAGTCATAAACACCAAATACTCAATGCTGCTAACAAGGCCCCATCAAGGTTGTTTCCATATATTATCCTCCATAATGAGATGTTTAATCAACAGTGCTATGCAAAACCTCCATTTTGTAGCTAGAGGAGATAGAGCCCCAAATTCACACCGTGGTCTGAAGCTTCCCTTTAGCCCTCTCTTATCACTGAAATATAACAGATTTAAACATCTATTTGATTGGAAAGCTCATTTTGATAACTGAAAGTAAATGTATCATTTTACCAGTATCCACTATGGTGGCTGAGCTGTTTACATTATGCAAATAACAATAAAAGAATTCCTTTTTTAAATTAAAATACTTCTTTGCAGAATCACAGCACGGTTGAGGTTGGAAGGGACCTCTGAAGGTCATCTGGTCCAAGCCCATGCTCAAGCAGGGTCACATACAGATTTGGCTGCCCAGGACCAAGTCCAACTGGCTTTTGAGTATTTCCAAAGGAGGTGACTCCACAACCTCACTGGGCAACCTGTTTCAGAGCTCAGTCACCCTCAAAGCAAAGAAGCATTTCCTGATCTTCAGAGGGAACCTCCGGTCTTTCTGTTTGTGCTCATCACCTCTGGACCTGTCACTGGGCACAACTTAGCTATCTACTCAGAAAAAAAAATTAAAAAAACCAGAAGAGAAATGAAAGAAATATATTTAGGGCAAGCCTCTTACAAGGTGTGTGAAGATGCAGTCACAGCCAAGCAGGCCAGCCACTCTCTGCAGTAGTCTTGTCAAATCAAGCTCCTTTTACCCCCACGAGCAAACAGATCTCACTTTCAGGTCCCATCTGTACATACAGGACTCCAGGCCTGCCAACACGATTTTGACAGACTGACTGACATAGCTTTTGAAGCTGTTCAGCTTCTTTTATCTGAGTGTGTGCATGCTGAATGCAGCCATCCTTCATGTTGAAAAAAAGAATAAATACATATCATCACTCATTGCCACTGTTTTGACAAATATTACATGGAACAAAGAAGCAGGAATTGTATTGGGAGCTCATGTCAAGTCCTCTATCCATCATCAGTTAAAATGTTCCCCACTAGGCTTTCTTTCAAAGAAACACATCAGCCCTAACTATAACAAGTGGCAACTGTCATTACTACGTTGGCCTCCATTTGCAGCTATAAGGAGGTGGGGGAGAAAGGGAAAACAGAGACCAGCAATATGCCACAGTATGAGTTTTCATTTCTTTTACATGTTTTTCTTGTTTCTCTAGTCTCAAAATGGATATAAGACAACTTCAAAACACACTCAGAACAGGGAAAAAACCAGATGACTCAGACATATGGATAGATTAGATTCGGTATGAGCAACAGACTAGCACTATTCAAATCTGGAAAATAAATTGCTATAAAAGGATATCATATGGGTCTATTAAATTAGGAGTGGCATGGAGTAAATAGGTAACAACTGTTACTGTCATTTCCAGTGCAGAAAAAAAAAGGTCATTAAAGGAAATCAGAAGTATGGATATTCAAACAACTAAAGAACGCAGCTTTTCCATACAACTCATAAGTAAATTGTATAATTCACTATACAGGACAGGTCAAAATTTTACACAGGTGCAAAATGCATTTCAGCAAATTCACAGAAGAAAGTTTTAAGGACACAAATTCACAGAAGTCACAAGGACTCAAAGCCAATGTACCTGGCCCAGGATGCTCCTGAGCAGCCAACTCCTGGACCTGTATCAGGAAAGTGCAAATATGAGCTCACTGGTGATTAAACTTTTTCTTGTGTGTTGATTATCAGCCACTGCCAGAGGCAGGATACTGTGCCATCTGGACATTTGATTTAATACTCTACGAATACTCTTAACCGCTGTTGACAGAGACTTTAACATGTAAAACTTCATGTTGTCTTGTCTCAAACTAGTGGCAAATTAATTCTAAAAATTGTCAGTGCCAACATTAACCTTTTTTCTCACTCTCTACCTCTGGTAAAGTCTGCCCTGCATTTCTTTTCCGCTCCTCTTCTTAAAAGGTCAATATTTGAAATTTTAAGTGTCTTTTTTTCTTGTCACATCAAAAAGTTCAGTTGTATAATTCAGTTAAAATCCTGACAAGGGACATTTTAAGAACACTGGACAGTATATCCAGAGAACTCTGAAGACTGGAGTATGTTTTATCACAACCATAAAACAAGTACAACAGTAACAGTTTCCAGAAGTCTCACAGTATACTCCCAGGGAAGACCAGGAACTGAGGAATGCTAAACAGTAGAGTATGTACAAGTGTGTAAAACAGACTACTCCTTTCATCACACTCCTTTTACCTGCAACCCTGCATATCTGGACACAGCATCCATCTGAGGGTCCACTCACAGCCACAATGAAGAGGATGTGGCTTTGCATGGGTCTGACAAATTTGGACTTACAAAGACAACTGCAGTGTCCAAGAAATCTTCAATAGTCAGAGCTCTGCTTCATGCAACACAAATTACTACTTCATATATTTTAGCTAACTTAATTAACGTATGTTTTAAATGAAAACAGCCATTCTATTTTCAACTTACAAATACCAAACACATGTTATTAAGGAGGAACTGAAATTTGCAACATCCCACAGCTTTTTAAACTTCCAGCCATATTGTATATAGCATTCCTTGGATATTGGTCATAAACTAGCAGGGTTAAAATTCTCCAATTTACACAAGACTCTGTAGTAAGAATTTTTGGTGTCTTCCTAGTCACATGCAGACTGTGGTTACACTTTTAAGACATGACAGTAATGAGTGAAATCTTTCAGAAGACAATTACACATGTGCTCCTGATCCTGATTTATAGGGTCTACACAGGAGCTACTCAGCCATCAGCACTGGGGATTGCACCAGGACTGGTGGCAATCGGTGAGCATAAGCTTTAAAGGTTAAATGAATTCTTACAATTGTCACATTTTTCCATATCCACTGACTAGTATCTCTCTGATTATCCCCCAGAATAGTCAGCTACTAGCTTTCAAAAGCACCGATTTCACAGAGAGAAATTCAAAAGGAATAAAGGGCAAAAATGGTAACTTTATTATTATTAATATATTTTTAGGCAAAAGGGTGAGATTGCAAGGGGGCAGGGAGAGAAAACTACAGGAATGTTACTTGAGAAAAAGCAGCAGTCAAATTAAAGATATATATATTTTTTATTTTATTTTTTAACAGGTTGCTAGAGGGTATTATAAAAGAGCAGCATAATGTTCACGGTGTGTTTGTTTCGAAATTTAGAGCTGAGGGCATGGTTGGACCCTACCAAAGTACCAAACTGTATGGTAGATTTTTCTTCTGCCCTCAATAATTTAACCTGTTTGCAGAAAATAATGTGGCACAGGTAAAAGATTACAATTCAGATAATAATCACAGCAGTAACATAGATTTCCTTTAAATGATCTTATAACAAGTAAGGTCCATTTACGTAGCAATCTATCATAAAGGGCATGTTTTAGATGAGTTCTTATAGTCGACCTCCATTTGGCTATAGCATTCTGATGGCTACAAAACATGGGAAAGGTTACCCAGACCAGTAACCAGGAGGATGCAGCTTTTTACAACTTCCAGACTTCATCCTACAAAATACTGTAGTATTTGGGTCTTCTGTGCTTAATGGGTGGATAAGAACCCTAATACTGTAATTACAACCAAAGCAAGCAAACTTGTGTTTCTGAAAAAGCTTTCTTACTTGTACCGGCATTGCCATCTCCTTTCTTGCAGCTGGCCATCCATGGGCAGGTTAAAAAGGCCAGGCAAAACCAAACTCCAGCCTGCAGTCTGCATGTCAGCAAAGCCCTCTGCCTGTTCCAGATCACATCCTGGTTCACAGAGGCATTGTGGCTTCCACTCCTGCATAACAACTGACATTTTTGTGTTAATGTTTCAGCATGCACTTCTTTTCTTGCCCTTTTCTGGCTGGCTTTACTGCAAGACATGTTTATTTCAACTGAGCTATTTTTATCTATTTTGGGTCCCCTCCCTTTGCTCTTTTATCTGCTACCCATTTTTTCCATTCCTTTGAGCAACAAGGAACTAATCCCTTCGTGGGTGGTTTCCAAGAGGTCTAGTGGGCTTGCCCACAATCTTGCCTGGCTATGTGTTTTATTTGGCAGTTTTATATGGAGATTTGGTTTTAGTGTCCTGTATCTGTTTTAATTCAGGCCACAGAGGCCTCACAATAGGAAACTTAATAAATAAGCTAACATAAATAAGGATGATATTCAAATGGTTTCACACCCCCCATGGGCAAAAATAGAGTTCTTGCAATAAAGCATTACAGTGATAAATGAATTCACAGGCCCAGACAAGAGGCAAACATCTAAAGGCACCATTATCTAACACCTTTCATCTCAAAGGACCCTGGAACACTTTATTATATAGTTCTATTTGTAAAACAGAGATCATAAAATAGATTAATAATTTTAAAAGATCCAGCATGCTATTTGGACTAGAGTTTGTCAGGTAAGTTTTGACAGCTTTTTGATGTCAGATGGTTTGGCATCCTTGTGACTTAGAGATCCTGCCTAAGTCTTTTCTGTTCTGTAGCTTGACTTGGTTGCCTACTGCTGGGATCCTTCACTGCCAAAAACCCTGCAGTATGGGGGAAGCAAATGAAGATCTTCTGCAACAGCTCAGCTTCAGGAATAGCCAGTCTCCAGGGACAGATCAACTCGAGCTATCTACAACACAGAGTGCTACCACTGTAGATGTACAGTGGCTGTTGCAGCTGTATAGGGCATAACAATTTATCAGTGCTGGCAGTAACAACACAAAGGAGACAGGCAGCCAGATCTCATTCCTTAGCATGGCTGTGACAAAGTGCCTGGGCTGTACCACTCTGAGCAAAGCATGGTAACGAGCATATTCCACAGCTGCTGCTCAGGTAACTGAGGGACAAATACAACCCGCTGATATGTTACCCATTTATTTTTACTGGTTCTGAAAAGTACGTGACAGTAGTGCCCCTCACAAAGTCATGGCAAAGGGGGAGCCAAAGCACTCAATTTTCTCTTAACACTTGAATAAGATATTGGTTCATCTGGGAAGAAATGTTGGCCATCATTGGTCTAGGTACACTGCACTTCACTACCTCTGAGAATTGTAGGACAAAATGCCAGGATAATCCCTTGGAAAGACACTCACTGCTTCCAGCAACAATGACAAGAAGTGACAGGAAATTTCAAAACAGCATCCGAAGTTATTAGCTTGCTAATAACCACCTAAAAATGAATACAAATTGGTGAGCAGCCTTTCATCAAACAATGATGTGATTGTCCTGATTGGAGATGTTCCAAAAATCTTCAGCTGATCTAAAATCCTCAAAAAAAGCCTCTTAATTTCAACTTAGATTATTACTGGCTCACAGAAATAGAAAATCTGTGCCTTCAGTTTTATCTGAGGTATTTTCAAGGTTTCCCCTCCTTACTTATCCCAAGTAATAAATGAAGAAAGAAACCGACTACTTTCTTTAAGCAGAAATACAAAAAGATGAAGAGGAGTGAGCAAAACGGCTTTTGAAAACTGTATTTTAAGTGAAAAGTTCAAATACTCCCAGTTTTTTATTAAAAAAATTGACCCTGCCCAAAAAACAAAAACCGCCCCAAACCCAACAAAAATAAAAGCCACACACCATACAGAAAGTTGTCATCATAAACAGACTAGCTGGATATTTTACATAATCTAACATATTCCACTAAAAGCACTATCATCCTCACAAAAATTTTAAAAATAATAACCCATCTTTCTCTAGTAATGAAAATTTCAATTTCAAATAGTAGCTAAATCTATACAGATAGGAGTTACCCATGAGTATCACAGCACAGTATAAGGAAAATGTCATTGTTAAAGACACTTGTAAAAATAATTTAGAAAATTCACCATCAACACATTGGACAGTGAGCCCAATAAAGCATTCTCTGCAACTACCTGGAAGTATAGAAGTCATTTAAAAAGACATTTTACCTCCTTTTGAAAGCCTCCTGTACAGTTCATGCACCTTCTGTAAAGTATTTTATGGGCCTCTGCCTCATTCTGGCAATGTAAGGGATTTAAAATGCAGCTTTAAGGGTGATTTATTTAACCATAGCAACTGCTTACTCAATAAATTTACTCCCCACGTATATTCAAAACTCACCTCCACTGACATTAAAGATAAAAAGTTAACACCTCAGAGTTATCACTGTAAAGAGAAAAGATAACATTTTTTGCCTCTTTCACAAAAAAAGGAGTATCTTTACTCAAAAATACAACAGTTTTTTCCATTAAATTCACTTAAACCTGCTGGAAATACCATGTTGGACAGATGACATAGGAAAGCAAACCTTCATTAACCCAAAAAAACCTTGATTACTGGTGAGTATTAAAAGCTCTACTTGATTTTTCAGACCATGGTGGTGTCTGTAATACCAGCGAGAATACAGTAAGTTGGCTGATAAACTGCATTTCTCAAGCAATTCTGGAGTTAATTGACAATAAGAAACTTCACTCCATTTACTATCTGACTTTCCTCTAGCTTTCAGCCTACCCGAGGGAGTCACACTACCATGTTTCAGATTCAATTAAATGCCTGTGATTCTCAGTCTTAATAATTGCTGCAGCATATAAGTACATCACAGAAATTTTTTTTAGAGCACTTTAAAAGTCAAGCTCAACAGGACAAGTTAGATCTGACATCTCTAATGTTATCGCCAACAACACTGAACTCAATTATTAAAGCCTTCCATTAACAGGAATTATGTTATACATCCTCTGGGCACAATCCGCATCATTACAATTGTTCTGAAGCTCCAAATAGGTGATTTCTAAGCTCATAAACTGAATGAATCACAGAGAGCTGGATGTAACACAGAGCTCCCCCCCCCCCCCTTACTCTAACTGTTATACACCTACATTTTTTCTTGAAGATAGCTATGCTGTCTATTGAGGAATCCCTCAAAATCAGCTAGATATATACTAAAAACCCTACTGTATTGGTTCTCCTTGTGCTGTGGGGTCAAATATTACTCATGATCAAGCTCTGAAGATGAGTCATAAAAATTTATTTCCAAATTGGCTTGTGAAACCAGATCCCCAGAAGGACATGATGATTAGACTGACAAAGGCAAATGCCAGGAAATGCTGGGAACCTGTGTAGAATTATAGTTTCTGACCATTTAATGAAAATTGATTCATCTTCACAGTTCCAAAGATAGTAAAATGATAACTACCATTATTCAGAAAATGAGAAATACATTCTGGTTATGGTGAAAAGCTATACAAAGAAAAACCCCAATCCTCCACAGCAACATTCAGCTGCCCAACTGTGAGACTTTACTATTCTTCATGACATTCACTGCATCCTTACTGCTTTAAAAAAAAACAAAACATAACATAGAACTTGTTTGGGCAACTTTCCCTTATCCATAGGCACCATACTGGCACTGAACAGACAAGAATTCCAAGGAGTCAAGAAGGAAAAAAAGTACGTATTCAGGTAATCGAAAACTGAATCACAATATGTATGCACTGACACATTCGAAGAAATGAACCGACATGGTAAATCAACTGCAGCTAATGCTGACATTTCATAACTTCTCATAGCTTAATCTTTGATACACAGTGGCTGTCTGACAAATTGCTCAAGTTTTACAAAAGAAATAGGAAAAACCTATATGTTGCTCATGACATCCACCATCAATCCACAAAACGATGAGCAGGACTGATATCTACTATCTACATTTAACTAACAGCTATTAAAGTTGTCATCTCTGGTTTGGATCACTCACTACAGAGGATGAAGCTAGTTTGACCACATCTGATAGCTGTTTATGAATTCAGGACATCAGAACCATAGGTCCAACCTCAAAGCCTGCCAGAAAATCACATTAGAAAAGCAGCAGGCAGCTTTACCCTCTCTCTGCCTCCTATCCCCTTCCGATATTCCTTTATCTTGCATCCAAATAGCCTCAAACTCCCACCCTACCTACCCTTCAGGCTTATTCCCATTTCTACCCATTTCTATTCTGAGTAATTTCCCTATTCTCATGAAGGCTGCTATCAATTAACATGCAATTAATCACAAATTAGATGCCTACTTCAAATTAGTAAAATCCTCCGCTTGAACAAATGCCAGTAAAAATAATAATGATTGCTCACTGTGTAAAACTCTGTTTTTCAACAGCACAATAATAATATTGGAAAGCTTAATATCTCTAGAGTGTGTGTAGAAAAAATGCCAGAAATTCAGGTGCCAGTAATGTAAAAATAAAATGTAAAAAGCAAAGTATTTCTAATACTACTAGTAGTATTAGAAAGAACAACGTAAGGACCTAGAGTGCCTTCAGTATTGAAAAGCTTCCAAATTTCTGTCCTGAAGATTACAAACATAAAGGCCAAAAGAAACTTAAAAATAACAGCTGCCCAAAACCATTGAGTTTAAAATCTTTTAAGTCTCTGTCTTATTTTCAAACATGAAATACATTTGGGACTAAACCTCACTGTATGCCAGTATAAAAGTCTCATGCTCAGAAACTACCTTGAAAAAATATCTCAAATGAAGTAATGAAAGGCCTAATGCATAGCAAGAATTTTTATCTTGTGTACATGTAACCAAAAAGTGCTTCCAGTTTAGTTTCAGCTATTATTGTCATTAATTCTTCATGCACCAAAAATGGGGAACTTGTAGGAAAGGAACACTGAAATCACTGAACAGTCATAGTAAAATCAGGTATCATTTCCTTCAAAACAGAACAGATGAATAGGCAAAATATGAGGACAATAAACTTACTCCTTCAATTAGTTTGTGAATCATGCCTATTCACAACAGATTTGAAAAACTGTTAACTAGAAAATAAGAACATTCAAAGGTCACTGTAAAAAACGCTCATTAGAAGACTCTAAGAGGTTCCTGGATCAAATGGGTCCTATTTTAGCTCTTATATACAGATATATGTCAGTAAAATAGAATCATAGGCGGTGTGAATTGGAAGGAACCTTTAAAGGGGTTCTAGTACCACAACTGCCTGCCATGAGCAGGAACATCTTCCACTAGACCAGGTTCCTCAGAGCCCCATCCAACCTGGCTGCATCAGGGCTGGGGCATAACTTCTCTGGGCAACCTGTTCCAGTGCTCACCACCCTCACAGTAAGGAATTTCTTTCTTCCTTGTATCTAATCTAAACCTGCCTTCTTTCATATTAAACCCATTACCCTTAGTCCTATCACTATATGCCCTTGTAAAAAGTCCCTATCCAGTTTTCCCTCTTCCCTCCTTAGGTACTGGAAGGCTGCTGTAAGATCTCTCTAGAGCCTTCACTTCTCCAGGCTGAACAGCTCTCTGACCATTTTTGTGGCCCTTCTTTGGATCCATTTCTACAGGTCCATGTCATTCCTAAAACATACACAGATGTAAAATTCAATTTCTTTGTATTATGTTTTCTAGTCTTATAAACAAGCTGATGTTCTTCAAATCTGACAAACAAGTTCTGATTATTGTTACAATTATGCAAAGCTGAAGAAAGAGCAATTAAAGTAAGAATGAGCCATTATGAAAATATTCTGTATGTAGAGAAACAAAATTACATGTATTTGCCTCAAATGGTAGTTCAGGATCATCTGGTTTTGGAGAAAGCATCTCCCCTTCCCGTTTCAGGCGCTAAATGGCTCATTTTAGTTGTTAGTAGCGACTCAAGAACTTCAAGACGGAAAAGTGACCCACACCTGTAATTTCTGATACCTTGTGCCTGCATTAAACACAGTCATCTCATTTCTTCACTCAGAGGTAACTGAGGGGGAAGCCAGCTGAGGGAGGACAATTACAACACATATTCAGTGACCACACAGACTAGAACCGTTACCACAGTCAACCCAATGAAACTCCAGCTTCAGGCAGAGCCTTTAATAATACATAATAACATTGTGTCAAAACCTAATTTGAATCTGTTTATTCAACAGAATGACTTTACGGCAGACAAAAGACGTAATAACAAGGTATAATTGGTTGCATAAATAGTATGTATTAAAATGACAATATTCTAATCTAATCCGTTAACCTCCCTGCTGGATTTGCTGCTTCTAGAGAAAGAACTGGGAGCAGGACAAATTTTGTCATTATGAACACCTCTCAACTTGAAGCACTGCTTCAAAAGATTCCTGATTTCCATCAAACCAAAACAACATCTATGTCTATGCCAATACGTGTCTCGATCAAAAAGAGTCGGTTTCCATTTTTATAACTTGCATCAATATTGCTAATATTCAAGAAAGCTTATGACATGAAGACTTCTCTCCTATGTGGAGTGTAGACTCTGGATTCTCTAAAGTAAGAGGAGTACTAAATCTGAACAAAGTATTGAGGGTATTAGTCTAGAAACAGTAAGAATACTGGAAATTAAATGAAGTTTAATTTAAACATGTAGATGATGACATTTCATAGGAAAACAGCAATTCCTACTCTAACATCTACGGTCAATGGGGTGTCTTGTGGGCAAAAGTTGCTTTGCTAAGATGGCATATGTAAAAAAGCATTTATCTTATGTGCCAAGAAACATAACTTATGCTAATGACTAATTTTGTACAGCAATCTGAATCTGTAACCGTACCATCAAATGTTCTTTCATTTCATACACTTTATTCAGTACTGGTCCCATTTAGGTTATGAGGTGTCTGTTTAACATATTACCAGAACAAGAAGTGACAGATACCCTCAAATCACAGCCTTTCTTAGCCACTTAGCCCTCTGCATGCTTCTAAGACACCTTATTTCAAGGAACTAAACATTTTGAGCACCCGTTCCTTACAACAAACTTTATTAATTAACAAGACATTTAACATTCTCACTTCTGTGCAGCAGTAGAAAACACAGTTTCATCGTATGCTTCCAGAATACTGCTCAACTGAGGAGCAGGATATTTGTATTTTATCGGGCTCAAAAAACAGGGCACAGGACCAAATTAGAATTAGGGGAAGTGAAAGAAGAAACAAGATCCCTTTTCCTTTTGATAATTCTAACATAAATGCCTTGTTGTATCCCTTATAAACTAAGCTCTCTAGTAGGCAATCAACACTCCTTTTACCAAAAGCAGAGCATCAGAAAGCAGTCATACTGCATCCTCTAAACAGCCTTCTGGAATATCTTCACATGTGCATACTTTACAGATAAGGTCACTCCTCCAGGAAGCTCCTCTCAAGGGTAGCTGGAAATTACTAACACCTCCATTTTTGGTATTTCATAATCAAATAATCAAGACTATTTGAGTCTCCTTCATACTTTTGGGTTTTTCCACTGACATATTTTCCATTGTGTCTCCACCCAAAGAATGACCTTGATATTCCTTTTGGTGAAATCCATTTTCCTGTGAAACTCAATCTCCTCTAGCACTTTCAGGCTCAAGGCTTGGGAGCTGTCTCTTCCCTGGGAAGGAGAACCCTCTACCATTCTTTTTCCCACTTTACTCAGAACATAGATTTCTTCTTCAACAGACAAATACTCCCTCTTTCTCAACTTCCCCAGCATCTCTTGCATGTCCTTATGTTTAGTCTCCTCTTCAGGATACCAGTCCAGACATTAACTTCAGGACATCACCATGCTGTTGATAATCAGCTTTCTGCTGCTGGCCATTATCCTCCCTGGAAACTGCATCTGTCGAACTGACTGCTGCCTTCTGCTGACTGTCAGGGAATGCCAGATCCCCCACTGGTTTGCTCAGCTTCACAAAAGGCAGCAGCATTCTCCGCTTGGACAACATTTCTGAGACTGGCTGTACTCCAGCTACACTTGTTTCTCCTGCACATATGCAGGTACATAGCTATCCTAGTGTGCATCTGCTGCCGCAGGTTTCTTCACTGTTCTGCCTTGTCTTTCGTCAATGAAACAGTTCCTTGCCATTTTCTCATTTTATAAGCAGATGAGCCAAATCAGTAATTAGGGCACTGTTACTTTGTGATTCAATTTATTCCAGAAGTCTGATTTATCACTGTCTGCATTTAGCATTTTTTATCACTTTGTTTTAAGCAGGGCTGTAGATTTCTATAGCTTACAACAGACTTATGCTCTGCAGCTGCTTCTAAAATTTTTCAAGCAGCATGGCTTGTGCCATCTAAACTGTTCTTTCTCCTCTTCAGATCAAAGACAACTTTCCTTCCCAAATTCTGTTTCTGCTTTGAAGTTACCCTCACAAGCAACAGCTTTGATTTTCTTCTGCATTTTAATTACCACTGCCTATAATTCTTCAAGAGGATTTTGACTATGCTCTCCAACTGCTTAACTACTTGGAAAATCATCTGGATTTCTCCTCAGAAAAAAAGCTTTCTCCTTCTTCTAGCACATCAGTTTGTTCCCTCAGCCAAATTTGAATGGCTTCTCTCCACACTTTTGTATATTTAGCACTTCCTTCCTGCCTTCAAGAGCTGCTTTTTGATGTTGCTTCACCAGTCTAGGTGCAAAGGATTTCACTTAGATTTACAAATAGATTTCACAGAGTGGTTGGGGTTGAACCTCTGGAAGGTCCAAGCTCCCTGCTCCACCAAGGACGCAGGTGCTTTCCAGGACTATGTTTAGATGGCTTTTGGGTCACTCCAAGAAAGGAGACCTCATAACATCTCTAGGTTATCGGAGCCAGCTGCTCTCACAAGGAAAGAACATTTCCTGGTGTTCACATGGAATCTCCCACAGTTTAGTTCGTGCCCTTTTTCCTCTGTCACCAGGGACTACTAAGAGTCTGGCTCCATGTTTTTGCACCCTCCTTTCAGGTATTTATATACATTATTAGGATTCTACTGAGCCTTCTCTTTAGGCTGAACACTCCCAGTTCTCTCAGCCTTTCCTCACCAGTGAGGTGCTCAAGTCCCTTAATCATCTTTGTGGCCCTTCACTCATCGCTCTCATATCGTGGAACCCAGCCCCAGAACCAGACACAGTCCTCCAGGTGTGGTCTCACCAGTGCTGCACAGAGGGGAAGCATCACCTCCCTCAATCTGCAGACAATACTTCTCCTAATGCCACCAAGGACACCATTTGCCTTCTTTGCTCTAAGGGTTACATTGCTTGCTAGCGTTCAACATTCTGATTAGGGAAAAAAAAAGCTGGTTTTCCTTCATTATTAAAGTCATCTACGTACATTTCATTTCCTTAAAATGCAAAAAAGAAAAAAAAAAGGAACATATAAAGATACTATTTTCCAGTATACTAGTTTGTCAAATGCTTCCAGAACTGGAACGTCACAATAAACCAGCACTTCATTTTGAAAATTCACAAAATTTCCCCAATTTAACTTTATTTTCATTACTTCCCATAACATTTTTATTATACAAGTGGATTACTTCTCTTTAAAGAAGTTCCTAATGCAAAGAGAGTACTGACAACTCCCTCAGAAGTTAACACATATTCATAATAGATTGCTATCAGAGCAGAGATGGTGGTTGCCCAAGGATAAGTGCCCATAAAATTCTTTTGTCTGTCCTACTACATTCTAGTTATACTTGACAAGCAATTACTTGGTACTCTACGTTCAATTATATTGTGAAATGTTTATGGTTTGTAATGGGTATCTTATCTGTTCAGACTATCTGTAATTTGATGAATTCCTTTGGGAACTGTTTAAACCAAGGCAGTGCCCTTAATGATTATTATGGATCAAAAATGCTATCATAAAAGCTGATTTCTCCACTGTTCAGATGCTCAATATGTATGTATGCCTATACAAAGCCTTCAGAATTACATATTGAGCTCCTTATTCAGCACTTTACTCAGAAAGTGCTCACACTCCAAGCTTAGGTATCAAATAATTGGCGAATAATCTCATCTATTCAGTACATCAATAGGTCCTCATCATTAAACTTTTGTTAAAGAAAATCCATTTATTTTTCTTGAATGCACAAATTGTCATGCTGAGCAACTACTTCTAGCCAGAGCACTAGAGTATCTTCACCCTAATTCAAAAAGTAAGAAATGCCCCTCAGGTGTATTGTTACCTTAAAATACGCACGTTGCTATCTTTCAGCAACTTAGCATGAATAAAAGCTTAGGGCTAATTTCTGATAAAGGTGAGCTTGATTCCACCTCAAACTTTTTTGAGTAGAATTACTGAGCAACAAAACTATAGCATTTTAATAGCATTTTATAGCACAGTAAAATTTAAAACTGCATTCATGACCCACTTACAAATATAACTGATTTTGTCTAAAAGCTGACAATACTGTTTGCATTTCGTATATTCCTTTTTTGCCCAGGTTTGAGGGGCAATTTTCTGGATGCTTATTAACACAAACCAGAAAAACTGTAATTTAAAATCTTCCAAGCTGATGATCTATCCTTTGCAGGAAACAAACCATGCTGCATGACTTAAAGCAACTTTCAAGAAGCACGCCAATGTAGCATTACCAACTGTCATTACTCAACAATTGTAGCCATATTGGGTAGTTTGCTTCAAAGCCACATGACTGCACAAGAACAAACATAATCCCGTACCTTAGTAAGAGGAGACTGCATTGAGCAGCCAATTCCCCTTGAATGTGGAGAGCTCAGAGAGCCTGGAATTCTGAGGCCATTGAGAAAAGTGGACAGTCAGACAGAAAGAGCCAAATATTTGTGAAAGTAGAAACTGAGTGTGACTGGAAAAAAATAGAATCACAAGATAAAAAGACACCTTCAAAGTGGTCACCGTTCTATACAGGATGTGTACTGGTATAGTTTAGGCCACACCATGGTATTTGCAAACCCATAAAGGGCTTGGAAATGGGAAGCAAGCAGGACTGCAATCTGTCATTTAAGGGAAGAGGATCAATCTTTTCCCACTTATTTCTTCATTTATTTTCTTTGCTAATTCTCTTAAGAGAAGGCTATGAAAGACACTTTTGCACACCACAGAGCATGTGTAAGCTTCATCAAAAGTTGAAAGATTGGTAAGACTAACAGAAACATTTAAAATGTATTTTGGGTTTTTTAATACCTGCTTTAGGAAATTAAAGCACTCGAGAACCCAGATCAAGCGCAGAGCAGACATTTCAAGCAGGTATAACAAGGAACCTATATGAAATCCCACTGTGTTCGTCCTTTTTGAAAATAAGTAGTCAGAAAAGTCTGGCAACATCAGTCAATACAAACTGAACAGAGCCAGCACAGTCAGGCACAGGACCTATTGTCCTACAAGTCACTTAGAACTAATTCTGCCTCTCTCTGCAGCACTGTTTTGCTGTAGTCATAATAGTTTGAGGACAGAGGAAGGGCATGGTTTGTAGACAGATTTAGTATTGTATCAGCTAGGAAGGTTGTAAAAACTGGGGAAGCTTTCAGAAAGACAAGTCCTTCTTCCGAACCTTGTATGCCCAAAAGCTTTCCTGTCTTTTCCAATTACACTAGCTTGCTTTAACAGAGAGATTGTATTTCTGCCAACAAATGTCCTATCTTCTGTGCAGAGTGACAGAAAAACAGAAAAGAAGATCTGCAGTACCACTGCAGTTTACATCAGTGTATGTCTTGTACCACTACGGCTTCTATAGCCAAGAGGCATCATCCTGGTATCTCTCTACCTCAAGATTTCTTAGTTCACCAGTAACAGCTGTTACAGCTGTGGCTGAAGCCAACAGTTGATACAACAGATCCGTGTTGTCAAGACTCACATGCTGACTTCATTTTTCTGTCCAGAAATCATAATACAAATCACACGTAAGTTTCAAATACCAGATACATTAAAACAAACAAAGTTTAAACGAAGAAAAAAAGCTTTCCTGTATTGTTTTTCTGTATTCTTACAAGTGAACTACAAACCAAGAAACACTATTGAAAAGGTTGGGGGTTTTTAAAATTTATTTCCTATACAAACAGTAGACTTCTGGAAACATTCTGCTCTGTCAGATATATACAAGCTCAAAAAGATGGGACAGAATAAAGAAAAGTTTTCTTTTTAAAACAGGAAAAACAATTTGTAAACTCCTTCCACTCTAAAACAAAACAAAACCAAGAACCCTGCAGATTTCCATAACTAATGTAGTATGAAAAGCAACATGTATTGATTATTTTTAAAGGACAACATTCCTTTGAAAAGCTGTAACTAATTCATTTGACAGTCCAGCTGAGACATGTTTACATCCCTATCTACTTCTGAATCCTATGCTAAATGAAAGAGGGTGGGGTTTTTTGCAGGAGTAAACATGCACATGGAACACTCAAATAATGAGAAATGTAAATAAATGAGCAATATACTTTATGATTACAGAAAAAATGTTATATATACTCAATAATGGATTCAACATGTTCACTGAATCTGATTAATTCACTGCATCTGAATTTGCATATTCTTGCAATACTTTTTAATGCTTTAGTCCAGCAATTAGCATACTGAATCTTATTAAATATATCAAAGATGTCTGTTTAGTTAGCCGAAAATGTACACCTGCAAAACATTTTTTTAAACACTAATAATTTAAGAAACATTCAGTGTCATACAAATTGTAACCATCTTAATGCATTAGACAGTAGAAACCATTAAAAAATACCTACAGTGGTACCATCCAACCAATTTGATTTGCAGACATCTTACAAATATTTCAGTGGAAGGGAAGATCCCTGTAAGACTAACTGAAGCCCCATAAAGACAAGTTTGGGCTTTTTTTCTAGTTATCTTTTATGGATCCTCTTGAAAATCTCTCCCCAGAAAACTCAAGATGGATCAGATGTTGAAAGCTGGTGTCTCTGTGGCACTACAAAAAATTATTCAGCCTGGCACTACTCGTCACTCTAGGTAAAACCCTGACCCTGCTGAAGTGACCAGATATTTTTCATTTAATCCTTAGTTTATTACAGAGGCAATAAGAGTCATAAAAGGAATGTGCTCAATCCCTTTCCAACAGTTTTCCAGTGCAGCCAGGGAAAGTCAAGGTCGGTCAAAATCAAAGGCTTCAAAATTTCACTCTTTAATTTCGACATAGCACTGCATTTACTCATGCAGGGGAAGGGAAGGTATTTTAGATCACCACACCTCTGCTCCTTGACTGCTAATTCACACATTGTGGCACAATGGCACATCTTTCTGGCCTCTAACCTTGCTGCCAAACAAAACCCCACCAAATACCAGCTTCTGTCAGTTTGTTCCTTCAGAAGAAATTAAATGCTCCAAAGCCAGACTGAACCATGTGCCTCTGCAGTCATTTGCATCTGCTCTGTCCACTACCTACCCTCACAGAGTCACTTCCTATCCCGTGGTCAGAGATCCAACATATTCCTCCTCCTACATGAGAAACACACAGCAGCTGCACAATTTCTGCACAATACACACCTCCCCTTCCTTCTGCATTAAAGTTCCTTCTGCCTTTGATACGTGCCCATTTAAGTTTTCACTTTTTCAGAATAGTGACCCTTATGTAAATGAGATCCAGGACTGTAAATGCAATGCCAAAGTTAAAAGAAAGATCTATCACAAAGTGCAGTATTTTTACCTCTTGCCATAAAATAAAGGCAACATGCTTATTTTAATTCCTGTAATTCCCCTTAGTAACTACAAAATAAATTCAAAAAACGCAGAAAAAAAAGGAAAAAGAAAGGAGGTTGTTGCAAACCCTAAGAACCAACCTTGAAGCAATTGCAAAAACACAACTGTGGCTCACACTACAGTGCTTTTAATTCTCAATTATTTTTCAACATGATGAGTCATTCAAATCCACCACTGTAATATGTGTGTCAGTAATTTAGTCCTGGGAATTCTCCATTCTTGTTTGTTCTGATATGCTACAGGCATACCGTCAAAAAAGTGTCCCAAAAGAAAGTTTCAGTGAATCTCTTCAGCAATCATAAAAACATTGCAAAAATACGTCACTAGCATTCACCTCCTTGACCCACTTCAAAGTAGTCTCATATTCTTGCCAAAAGCACAGTGCTGCCACATTACCTCTTCCAGATTTTCACCCTCAAACTGAAATACAATGTACTGCTCTGCCCATAGCATACTGTTAGTTACATCCCAAATGGAAAGCATTTAGATTCAGTATTTTCATTCTTTTGCTCTGTTCATTTCAGCATTTTATAATTTAAAATCAAATGCATACCGATATTGAAGTAGCACTGTATGACTGAAAAGCAATAAACTTGACTTGCCACCCTAGCTTTATCGCAGAGAAAAAATATGTATAGGTATAAATCACTATTTCTGGGAACAAGACAATACAATATGCTTCTAGAACTGGTCAGTGAATCAAATAGGCTCTTAAAGTTTAGAGTCAATCACACTCCTTTCGGCACATTCTGTACAACAAATGTGGCTTTAATCAGACACATATACCAGGATGTGCTTGCAAAACTAGCATTTTCCATTATGTAATGGGGTACACAGAAGAGACAAGGTGGTTGTTGGCTTGCTTTTTAACACTAGAATGGGAAACCAAAACATTTATTAATTCTTATGCAAATATTAGCAGTGAGCACTGCTGTTCAGTATTTTCTTTCAAGAATCTTTCAGCAGACAGATTTAGATGATGTTTTCTAAAGAAAAAAAAAATCTTGCTGTCCATTTAACTACATACCTTTAACAAGAAGCAAATCCACTATTACAGTTTCATTCCTACCCAAATCAGTAGGATTCTCCTATAAAAGGATTAAATTCAGTAAGCCTGGTGAAGAGTGTTGCATAACACATCATCTTGTAAGAATGGACTTTCACTTACAATGAGGCTCAAAAAACATGCCAACAGGAAAATCTGATAATAGCCACAGGCTCATCACAGAAAGCTAGTTACACTAGAGCCACTTGTCTCTTCCTTCAGTGGGATCCCACCATATCAGTTTAGTGGGGCCATACAGAGAAATAAATCAGCAGTCTCTGCTCTGGTTATCCACATATTTTCTGCTATCAGGAAGATTACTTATATAAACACAACTCTATTAATGACAAGTTTGACCCAGCATATTTTAAGCACCCAAAAAAACAACAACAAAGAGATTCAAACAACGTTTTCCTTTCATTTGAGTCTCTCTCATGCCAACCATTGTTAGGTGAAGGGATGCAAAAAGAGCACAGCTCAATCTGCACAGCAACGATTCAGTGACACAGAAAGAGAATCTAATGGCCAGCTGAGCAGACGAAGCAAAACTAGCCAAAACCAAAGGGCAGTGTGTACATAAGAATCTTCTCCACTTAAATGGTCACATACTTAAACCTAGTCTCATATTTCCACATTCTGCAACATGACTTCACATTCACATAAATAGCACTTCCTACATTATTTCCAAAATATATATTACCTGAAAGAAAAATAAGTGCCCAGGATCACAGAAAAATTAGAGAACAAAATATGGAGAAACAAAAAGTGGTTATCACACATTTAAAAAATAAAATGCAATTTGTAATTGGAAGTTAAACTGATAACTAGATATGGTTCAAACCAAAATGCTGGATTCAAACACTATTCTTCCCAACAACGTGGCTGCAATTTTTTGAATGAAGCTGATACAAATATATACATGAATCTATCTCTTATCTATACATCCAAAAGTCTACATAATTTACTATACACCCACAAACCCCCATACACACAAAGCATGTGGGAGCAATTATTCCAGACTAAGTATTTATCAGCTACTCCCTTTTTTCATTAAAAAGAGGACTTATTAATAATAAGTGTTATTAATACTCCACAAGATCCAAAACCTCTCACTTCTGAATCTTTGGAGCAGCTGATGTCAAAAGGGCAACATATATTATAAGAGTCCACCCAAGAAGTAGCACAAAAGAGAAGAAGAAAACCACATTGTATCTTTTGTTTGCATTTCAGTACATGTCATTCCACCCACTAACCCAACAGCAAAGCTTTTCAAATTCATATTCTTTTCAAAGAGCACATCCAAACACATCCTAACTAAAAAGCAGAAACAAAGTCCTCACACTTGTCCAAGACACTCTGTATGCTACTGGGCATCACCTGTACTTTCCATGAAGCATTACACAGAGAAAGAGATGGGTGCAAAAAAATGATAAAGCACAGCTGAAATATCAGTTTATACCAACAGATATATTCCTTTCAGAAGGCACAAATAGAAAAAATTTTGCATCACTGTAGTCAGGGCAATGCCTCGCACTCTGAAGTTAAGAGTATTTTACTGTAGGGCATCTCAGCATTTTTCCGGGAAGTCTCACTTAGCCCTTTTTCTAACAAAATTAAAGTTTTTTAAGAGATGACAGCTATCTCCTGCCACAGGCCGTTCCAGTTCACGGAGTCTGAAAAACCAGTAGATGCCAATCAAGCTCTTCTCCCACTCCCCTGCCTTTCCATTTGCCTTCCAGGCCAAACTTCAGTACTATGTAAAAGCCTCCAACTATCACAATTTTTACTGTACATTTATTGAATCTGCCTGGAAACTGGGAGCCACTGGGGAATGAACGAGAAAACAGGCCAAACCAAAACCATTTATGGAGAACTTCCCCAGCATCAGTCTCATATTCTTGAATTTACTAGAAAGACTCCAATTACATTTTTATTAGTCTTAAGCCTCCATCATACTGCTCTGTCAAATTTCAAGCAGAAATACTAAAAAGAAAAAAAAATTTAAAAAAAATAGCTATAATTTCCTTAAAAGTGTAACACATGTTTTGCTTACCTCACTGTTGTGGCCCCTCAAATTGAAGTTGATTCTCTGAGGGGTGTTCCGGTCTCTCCTGCAATGGCTGGAAGTAAAAGTGACGCCTACAACTCCTCGGCCATTGCCTGTTGCCAACCAGCCTTCCTCATAGTACCGCCTCCTGCACACGGGTTTCTCCTTCTCGCTTTTGGGGACTCTCCCTTTCCAGGAGAGGCACAGGATGTTGGAATCGCTGCAAAGAACAGGCCCATGTTCCACTGCTGCATACATGCTTTTTTAATATTTTATTTTTTGACATAAGAAAGTAATATGTCTAGTGCACAAAATTTAAATCAATTATTTTTTTTTTATTGATAAGACTGACCTGGTATAGATCATTGAAAGGGAGGAGGATGGGGTCAGTGTTTATAAATATCCACCAAATGCATAGTGAAAAATTCCTCTATAAAAGATGATGGCAGTTGGCTAAGAAAAAGTAACACTTAAAAAAAAAATTCAGGTTCATTTTTGTTTTCGAGTCTGTAGAGTGAGGGTGCACTTATCCTTTGGAGAAACAGCTACTTCATAAGAGGCGCTCAAGAAATGGTTAAGTCATCTTTTTGCTCAACTTGATATAATCTTTATACAGCCTGAGATTCCAGTTTAGCGTAATGCAATTCCAGAGACAAAGAGTTGCAAATGTGTAGGTTTCAAGTAACTTAAGGCTTTTAAAATTTCCTCCAGTCAGATTTTCTTCAAAAGTTCAGTTGCAGAAATTTAAACACACGCACGTACATATATATGTATATATATGACATTCCTCTTTTCCAAGCTGCCCTCTGGCATATCTTTTCCATCTGATGTATTTCTGCTGCTAAAGCTGAAAGAGATTGCATAAAGGGAAAAAAAGGCACACAAACCGTGTGAAACAACAGACCCGAACTTGTGCAGGCACTGGTGTGCCAGGCCAGTTGGGAAATCCCTCTTGGTTCTGAACCACTCGTTGGACTCAAAAGTTTTTGCAATCCAAAGCCAATCCAATATTCATTGCAGCACTTATTTTCCACCAGAGACCCAACACAGCCTGAACTGTTTATCACGCTATCTTGCCTGCTTTCCCACTTTTTGCTGCCACACACGAATGAAAAAGAACCCCTTCTTCATTTACAGCAGAATCAAAAATGCTCTAAAGCTTTTAGCGTTCAAAGTAGATAAGTTTGCCTCAGGTGAACCATGAAGTTCTCTCTCCTCTGAAAGAGGCTAAAATGTCAAGCTGGTTTTCCTTTACTTTTCCCTTTTTTTCTGCTACAAGGAATCACAGACTTTTCATTCTATCATAAAAAACAAATGCCAGAATTAAAGCACATCAAGTAAGCACTCTTTCAAATTCTTCTAAAATTCAAGGAAGGAAGAAATATAATCATCTAAAAAAGAAAGAGAAGCAGCATTAAAACTCTGACTTCCTGGATTCACTATTTCTCTAGGTATTTTCTTTGCTTGTTTGATCGGATCTTTCCTTCTTGATGCTTGTCTACAGCACAGATTCATAGTTCCAGAAACAACATTTGCAGCTGTACAAGAAGGAAACATATGAAGTATTCCAATTGTTTTATTTGAATAACATTTAGGAGCTCAATTAATTAGTATTTATACCACACTAAGTGAAAAGAGGAAAAAGGAGAGGGAGAAAGAATATGCAAGTTTGATGACCTGGTTAACTCAAGAAGGACAGCAAGGTTTGCTCAGTTCAGTGCCCAGACTTGTCCCATAGTTCCTCAACTTATTTACTTCCAGTCATCATTGCTCAGCATAAGGTCACCGTTTATGAGTCCATTCACAAACTATTGAGCCCAAAGCAAAATGTGCCAAAGACCATACATTGCTCCCCTGCTAGAACAAAATCAGTTTCTTCTGCCCACTGTATTCTTCTATTTCCCTCACAGCTATTGATCTAGGTTGTGGAGGTATTTATTAGGCTTCTTCTGTGCAGAGAGTGTTTTTTCTTCCTCTTCTTGCAAACTTTTTTCACTTGTGAAGACCATATGGAAAGCTGAACATTACTGGCAGGTGTCTTTCCATGGATTACTGATTCCTGTGCTTTAAAGGTGCTCCATCTGGTTCTCAAATGAATTTTCAGCAAGTGCAAAGCTCTCGGGAATATGCAGAGCAAGTCTATGTGATGACAAAGACATGTGCATTTTCGTATACATGCAGTGCAAACACCAATCTGGTACTCAGAGCTGCAGCTGCCTTTTCAGTTTAGCTGTGGTAATCTTGTAAGACGCCCGTTACTCAAAACTTGAAATCCCTCGATTCTTCCAACTCTGCAAGGCAAAGCATACACACACACACACAAAGAAAAGAAAAAAAAAGGAGAAAAGTGAGTAAAATAAGTCACAAAACAACTAAAAGATTGAAGGGCTACTGTTACAGTAATCAAAACATTATGATTTTTATATGAAGTATCTATATTATATACATATATCTATATATTATATACAGATAAAGACATTATTCAGATACACACATATGTATTTGATATACACACAAGGATAAACTACAAAATTCCCTTTTTCACTTCCAAAATTCCCAAAACTTTTCACAATTGACATGTGCAACTAATAAAATGTATCCAGGACAGATACATTACGGAAAAAAAAAAAAGGAACTTTCTTTGGGTCACAGTCTCTGGATCAAACTCTTCAAGTTTTCACAACTTTGGAGCGAGGATAGGAAAGGGAGAAGTCAGTGACAGAGCAGGCACGGAGTTAGACCTGGAGGCACACAGAGTCACAGAATGGCTGAGGTTGGAAGGGAACTCTGGACATTTTCTGGTCTAACCACCCTGCTCAAGCAGGGTCACCTAAGAGTTAGTTGCCCAGGACTGTATCTGGGCAGCTTCTGAGTATCTTCAAGGATGAAAACTGAGGAACTTTCTGGGCAGCCTGTGCCAGTGCACAGGCATCCTCACAGTAAAGAAGTATTTCCTGATGTTCAAAGGGAACCACCTGTGTTTGTTTGTGCTCACTGCCTCTGGTCCTGCCACTGGACACCACCGTGAAGAGCCCATCACTCATTTAATTCCCTCCCATCAATTGTACACACTGAAAAGATCCTCCCTGAAGTTTCTCTTCTCCAGGCTGAAGAGTCTCAGCTCTCAGGCTTTCCTCATAGAAAAGATGCTCCAAAGCATGAAAGTACAGTGCTAAACTCATCAGTCTCAAAGAGACTGGGAAGATTCCTCCAGGGCTTAAACTACTGCTTTAAAGAGATCTAAGGTACTTCAAAATAAAATCTTAGAAGTTTGAATAAATACAGATGAATTTTAAATGTTCAAATCCTGCATAAGTCTCCACTTGAAAAGGGGGAGAAAAATTCCCCAAAGTCAGTTTTATACAGAGGAGTATAAACAAAGTAGGAGAGATCAAGAAAGAGGCTATTCAGGATACTCCAGAAGTTGTATCCAAAGCGCACACATATGCACAGTTATTGGATCTATACAGTTACTGCTAAAGACAGCTCATTTAAATTAAGAGTTGCTTCATAACATTCATAAAAGCAGCACCTATATTACATATGGCACTATATTAACTTCATGTTTTGTGTAATTAACCATTTATGTCAGTGTAGCATAGATGCACCAATAAGATTTTTTTAAAAGGGAAGAGATAAGAAAACAAATTTAAAGATATTAAGGCAAGAAGTAATTTACAACACTATACAGTTAGCTTACTTATCAGAAACACTGAGGTTTGGTGAGTCACTGCCAGACCTTTTCAGCATTGCAAACTGAAGTTTTAAAAATAATGGCTGCTATTAATTTCTTTTTCATCACAGCATGATGAAGATATGAGAAATGTCACCTAGACTTTCCAAACTTCTGGTGCTTCTTGGCTACAGTCCAAAGAAAGTTCTTAAAAAGGAAAAGACACAAAAATTTTCAGAACACAATGGTTTGCAGACAAACTTCCGTGCTTATCCCATAGGCAAACATGATCCTCTGAAGGATCAATGCCATTATTTCCATACCCACTGGCATCTTCCTAAGAGACATCTGCATTCAAGAGTTGACATTTTATATTAGCAGCATTATGATTATAATGCAAGCCTTTACTAATCCTACAGAGAAACAAACAAAAAAGATGTTTACTGAAAAAACAAAGTCTCTGAAACATCAGTTAGAGCAGCATGAGGTAAGCCTTAAACAGAATTGTTTGAACTGTCCAAGAACCATGACTTTACAAGTGGATTTTAAAATACAGATAACTATAGGTGAAGTGGCTTTGCATAAAATGTGTATGCAATTTCTGTCCCTATTCATTGCATATAAAATTAACAAGTTGAGAAAAGGACTTCTCTGTATCTTGGTCAATAAACCCTTCCTCACCTGAGTCGCTCTTGAATTACTTTCAAGATTAGACAAACCAAAGGCTTCTCCTCTTAAAAATACCCTAACTGCATTAGAAATGCTGGACAGGGAGAGATGAAAATCTAAATAATTACAAAAGGAATAAAGTCAGTCATTATTCAAACACCTTTCTCAATACGATACAACCTACAAGGATATTTCAGCTTCAAGTCACTGAGGGTCAACACTTTCTTTATGTTGTACTTATATTCAGAGACAGAAAAAAATATTTTTAAGACTGCAGTGTGAAACAAAAAATACAGGCTGAATTAAGATTACATATATTAATTAAATATATTAAGATTACAAATATTAATATTTAACTCTTTCCATTCCCCTCTCCTTCATTTCCATCCACTCTGTATTTCCTAAGGAACAAACTAATTAAAAGATTCAGATGCCAGTCTTCCCTCAAGAAAACCAGCAATTTAGACTTGCTTTCTTCTGTCATTACAGTAGTCCCACAGTTCTGCTCCTTTTCATATGTTGAAACCAAGCTTTTTGTCTTGTTTTTCCCCCACCAAGATACACTGTATCTTCTACCTCCACTGTAATGCATACGTAAGAGCAGAGGATAAAAAGCATTATAGAAGAGCTAGGTGTTACTTGCACAATCTTACTGCTAGTCCAAATTCAGTGTGGGCTCCCCCTAATAAAGATAACTTGGCTTTCTAGAGGCAACTTATCCAAACTAAATTTTTAACTGTAGATTTTTCACAATCAAACTTCATCCGTCATACTGTAATGTCAATATTTAACTCATCATTTTTATCTCCTGACTGTTTCTATTAACTTAAATAAAGCGTAAGGGTTAAGCCACAGTCGGACAGCCAGAAAAATATTTGCCTGTTCGCATGCATCTTTCATTGAGGTCTCTCTTTTGTTGACAGAAAGAAGTCATGCACAACCAAATGTACCAATACTTCAGTGAGCCTTCCAGTATTTTATGTTTATTCAAAATCCCACTCTTCAAGGCTCCAGAGCAGAGTATCTGCAGGGGAGGATAAAAGGAGTCCGGGAAGGGAAGGAAAGCAAAGAAGGAAAATTGAAGTGAATATACACTATTTCTAAATTATTATCTTAGAAGAAACAAACCAAGAAAGGACTCGCAGTCTGCTTTTGGAAGATTCTGACTGCTCAAACATCTCAAGGAAAGAAATGTAAGCCGAAAAGTCTTTGAAAAGATTTCAGGATTTTTCAGCCTAACCAGATTTCTTTCCTGTCAAACCTGTGCAAGGTCAAAGGAAACTGTAGTTTTCCTTCCCTTTACAGTCTAAGAAGGAAAAAATGTACATCAGTATCCATGAAGATAGCAACAGACTTTAAAAGTGCCAGTCAAAACTGGTTTGGCACAAGCTGATGGCAGATGATCCCACCAGCTATCAAATGGTGACTGTGGGAGTCACCGTCAAGGTTACTGCTGAACCCTGCATTACAAAACTGGCCCATTCTGAAATATAGTTACTGCATTACAGGCCAAATACTACAGAGCTAGAAGCCAGATGCTACAATTTGTTGTTTATTTAGTCCAACTTAAATTATTAAATAATCCTATCTAAAAAGAAAAAAAATTATTTAACAAAACCAGATACTTAATTCCGAAAAAGCCTGAAGATAACTGGTTGGGAGGTAATATACTTTTTTCCATTAAAAACAGGTTAATTCCATAGGGAGAAAATGTAATTTTGACCTGAATAGGTACTGGTTTTCCTCTTCTTTCACTCGTATCTTCTAATTATCTTTGCTTTATTCACCCTCCATTGTGGCATAAGTCATTGAGGCTAACACATTTCTTGCATATTACACAGCAATACAAAATTAATTTGGAGGACGTGATCCTAAATAAATACCAATAAGCTAATTAGTGGTTGTAAAAATGTCCTTTACTTCAAGAAAAAATGAAAGAAGAGCAGAGAGGAAAAAGACATTAGATTTTTGTTCTGTTTGTTCTTAAATGGTTTTCTCTCCACAACATCTATCCTTGCATAACTCTAGAAGCTCTTCCCCTGCCTGCAGACAGCTGCACGGTCTGGACAAGACAGTCAGTCATGTTAATCAGGTGTAAAAAGATCTGTAACCACAGCAGAGCTGCTCAGAAACAGTTATGTAGCAAAGGCGTAATGCCAGCACTGTGATGTTAACTGCCAGCCCATTAATACACACACTCTAATGTTAGTTACATCACCTATATATCATCAAGCAAATAAAACTGACAAAATTTATTTGTTGGCATATTGAGAGAAGTGAAGCTTGTATTAGTGGCTGTTCAGCAGACATTCATTGTGAGTATTGACAAAATTTATTTCATTGCAATACTCTGACAAACTCAAAACCATCTCCTCCCCAAATTACACTCTCAGAGAACTGAAAATAAGAAATAGTAGTAGCTGATCAGCATTTCTGATGTGCTGAATGACCCTCCTGGGTCCCTATAATAGCAGAGAAGGCGATATATGCATGTTGCATGCATTTTTTAAAGTGCAAGATCTTTTTCATGTATAGTTTTTATAAGAACAATAAAGGAAATATTTGTATTATTTCCAGAACTATTACATATACTGCATTTTCAATTCTTGGTGCTACACCACCAGATTAAATAGGAGTTAAACTAAAAAGTAGTTGGAAGTAATATGCAATAAACAAATTTTTAAAATGCTTTCAGGAAAATATTTTTCAAGAAAAACACCAAAGGTCTTTAAGAAAACTGTTAGAAGTCATTGTGAGTTGCCAAATTTATACACATTCTGCAAAAGGTGGAGGCCTGAAGACATGAAATACAGTAGATTGTTAAAACCCCTACCTATGGAGGAAGTGAGGTAAATAGGTACACTGTTCGCAGGGAAAAGAAGTTAGAAAAGATAAAACAGACTCAGTCTCAAAACTAAGGATATTTGAGAAAACAGAACCTCGCAAAATATGCAAGAGAGAATACCCAATTTTTTGTTGTTGTTCAGTTTTGAAACCCTTTCTTTAACAACTATATACTTTCGATGAATAAATAATATATCCACTTGTGGAAGAACTGATGCAAGTCCCTTTAATCAGTTACTGGTCCAATGTGCTCATGGGAAATCTGTGAGTCAAATAATGCTAGATCTGTTAAGTTTACGTGGCAGGGAAGCAAACCAGAAAAATAACTGAAGGCTAGACTTCACAATGCAAAGCTTTCAGCTGTAAGACAAACAGAAGATATCTCTGCTCCCACGGCTCTGATCACTTCTTTCTCAACTCCTGGTATAGCACACTATGCCTGTCACTTAAGCCAGAATGATCATCCAAGGTGCTACAGTGTGAACTACATCAGAGAAATGATTCAAACAAAAGTTTTAGACATGAAGATTCATAACAGCTTAACCAATATGTACCCAGTTTGCTAGATTCAGCCACACTCTCAGCTTCTCTTGTTGCAAATCATATCACTTCAGACTCCCCTAACACAAGGCACCAGCACTCTTTCAATCGTGCAGTTCAGGAAGCTCATCTCGCAAAAAAAACTACCCTCCAAAAACAGCAATTGATTTTAAGAGAGCTTCCCTTAGTGAATTCACCATGCATACACAACAATACTACTGCCAACATAAGAAAGGCGTTGAGAGGTGTGGCAGGAGATTTCAATCAGTCTGAACTGCACCCAAAACCTTTTGCTGTTTTGTTTTAAGTTGAATCAATCCTTGACACAGTCCCAGTGCACTGGTAACTGCACTGGCAAATTGGTAAAGCTGGTGCTGCACAACACAAATGAGAAACAGAAGGGAGGAGTACTTGCAATTAGCATTGCCACCTGAAGGCTACTGATAATGACGTTGGGCACAGAGTATTTCTGAACTCAGGTTTGTCCTCAAAAAAGAGGGAAGCAAAGTTTTTCTCTAGAGGATGAATTTAAGATGGCTAGCAAAATGTCCTGGAGGCAAAGCTACCCATCAGCCATGAAAATATGCCTCATTTTCAAATAAACTGAAGTGAGCAAAAATACTTCACACAGATGTTGAAAGACCTGTTTCAGAAAATAAAATGTACAATTATTATATACTAGCCTTTTAAACAAATTAGAGACTCACACCACTGAAACACACATCCAAAAACTTCAGAGATTCAAAAAAATGTGAAGTGTGACCAAGAAATGCCTTTCACTTCCAAGAGTCAATCTTCTCTCTCAAGAAAGGGTGCAATCCTCACAGCACAGAGAACACTTAGAAAATGTGTACTTCATTCCACACTTCCTTAAAAAAATGGCAAGAACTGTGTCTCACTAATGACATTCAAAGATCTTCAAAGGAGGGAGCCCCAGCTTTCACCATCTCTTTTCCATTGAACTGACTGCACTGACCTTGCCTGTAATTACAGAGCAATTTCTTCCCCATAGGAACATTCGGCAGCCTACAAACATCCCTTGAGCCTGCAGCAGTTCCAGCTTAGTTCCTAATTATCTCCAATATCTACCCACAGGCCTTTTGAATACTTCCTTATGAACACACACTGAAGTTTCAATACTCTTCTCCAAAATTCCACTACACCTTTGTATGTGACACAGGCACTGCCACACTGGAAAAAAACAATAAAAAAAGAGGGGGAGATGAAAGGAGAAAACAACAGAAATCACCAGTTTTTAAAATTCAGAAGAGCCTCATAGACAATAATTATTTCTGTTGGACAGTAAGACATAGTTAAGTCAGAAAGCTGATAATCACTGACAAACAGTTTGTGCAGGGTGTTGCACCAGGCAAGGATGCTGCATTAGCCTGCAGGGAGGGAGCTCCTGGTGATGCCTCCAAGCTGTGCCACAGGTGGGAAGAGGATTGTGGGCATGAACTACCCACTGTGCAGCCCTGTGCTTGCTCACCAATGGCTGCTTGGCTAGAGCTGTGGAGCAAGGCCCTTCGCACATAGAGGACCTTCAGGGGTTGGAGATATGTGTGTATATGTATGTTTTTTCAATATTAAAAGACAACAGTTGTACTTTGCAAAGAACTTAGGTTTCTCAGTCTTTGGGATCAAGAACTTAACCCTAGTCCTGCCTGTCCCTCAAATGGGCCACAACTGAAGATTTCTGTCTGCATTTGAGGACCTGCACTCACCTCATAACCACTGCTTAGAGGTCTAGACACAGTGCAGGGATGCTCCTGCCCTTGCAACAAAGAAATGCAAAGCTAAAGAACAGCTTCATCTCCTCCCCATACCTGTCCCCTTTTGCTTCAAGTTCCATGGTTTTTCCCTGAAAGTTTTGAAAGTTTGTGCCAAGGTCTCTGGATAAAGGAGGCATTAAATACAACGGAACCAAACTTAGTCAAGGTGTGGTCGCTTTAGAGGCAACCATGATAAGAGAGAATCATTGCAGAAGCCTTTGTAAAAGCCAGAAGCATTAAAGGAATGCTTGGAGCACAGCAAAGACTTCTGTACAGAAATGAGTTTTTTCACCAGCAAGACTCAGAAAGCATGAGATTAGCTGCATACACATGTGCTACGTAAATGGTGTTTTAAATCCACTCTATCTTCACTAACATGCAAAGTGTTGACTGGGCAGCTATGCAGACAGAAGCAAGGAGGCCAGCAAGACACAGGTGTCCTCTAGGCACAGGCACAGTCTGGTGTGTGAGCTGAAGGCAGGAAGGTAGATCTATAAATTCATGGAGCAGTCTTGTGTCAAAGGACTATTACATTGTAGAGGTCTTCACAATTCTGATTCTCTCTTCATTCTGGCCAGATGCTCCTGCTAGACATATGAAATACCTAGGTAGATAAATATAAAATTTTGAAGTGGCGATAAGAAACAGCAGTATGCTCTAGTCACCAATAGCTCTATCCTTCCTCATGCATGACTGTGACACTACTACCATTTTAGTAAGAAGCCCATAATAGGTAAAAATTGCCAATTACAAAGGTATTCAGTGAAAAGATGGCTATCAATAACCATATTCTTATGGTTACTATATTCTTAAGCATGATTAATAAAAGGGTGTTAAAACGACCACAGACGAAAATAAATGAACAGAAACAGACTCTCAGAACTGCTCGAAAAGTATTCAAGGAGAAACAGGAGTTACTTTAAGTAGGAATTCTGAACATTTCACTTTAATGCTCTCTGTACAACTACCAGATAGTGCTTGCTTCTAACTATAATCTCTAAAAAGTTATGAAAATACTCTTCCATCGAGCAAATATTCAGGTTTCATCAAGAAAGCAAACAAATGTTGTAAATTTGTGTGGGCTTTTTTAATGTAAAAGTTATATTGTCATTACTTGCTAGCTAGTGCTGTAATAATTTTATTCCTTTCACCCCCTCTCTCCCAGGAAGTTAGGTAAGTGTAGTAATTGTCAAACTACTTGGACCCAATTATTTCTCTTCCTCAACAGAAAACTCTCAATGCCTCTTTAAATGTATCTTTACCTAACATATTATATTTTTTTAAAGCTCAGATTCAGAATCTACTAATGTGAGAATCAAAAAGTACGATTCATCATTGCAGTTAAACCCGTATCTTTTAGATAAGTACTCACACAGAGTTAATGTATTCACATATAATCAAAGCTAAAGCTATGCATGACTAAACAGGAGGTAAAAATATTCTTTGGATTTCCTTCTTTCCCATTGCCAAGTTTCACCTTATTGCCTTTCCCAAGAGGATGAGGATCTTCAGATGAAGATGGTAAACTTTTCAAAACAGCCATAGAAAACACTGATTTGGCTAAGAATGTCAGCTTCATACATTTTCTACTTCATTTTGAAAACTTCAATTTGGGGACGGAATATGATTGCATTTAGTAGATGCTGTGCTACTGAGTAGACAGCTTCTGCTAAACCTGACAAATACAGGTCATAGTCCTGCAATCATGCTTTGCCTTTCCTAGACAAAAGTAACACTAAGAAGGTAAAAGCAATCTGAGGTCATTTCATAACATAATTTTGACGTACAATTTTATAGCTATCTTACATAATCACTCTTTTCCTTCTGTGCCTAAAACTACTATATATTTAGACAAACTTTTAATTTATTTAGTAAGTACTTCATGAAGGACCTCCAGAGCTGCATAAAACCTAATATTTACTATATTACAAGCTAGTTCTGTATGTCTATGTGAAGGGGTGAAAAAGCAGAACAGTTAGAGAAAAGAAACAGCATATAATCCACCCAGATCATTCCCTTTGTAAAACTCAACATCTGTACTGAAGGTTCCTCTTCTGTATTAAAAAAGTCTGCTTGCAAACAGTTCAAGGAAAATTCTACCACTTTTTCTGGTAAGCAGCTTGGCAAGGTAACATCATAATCTCACAGTGTCAGTTGTCCCCCTGAGCTTACAAAGTCTATTAAAACAAATTACATGAAAACATCTTTTTCAGGATTTCAATTGAGTAGCTTAAGAGGATCAGTATATTCCAGTTTCTTCTTATATTCAAGGACGTAAGACAGTGTCTAACACTGCACTGACACCTTAATACTTTCTCCATTAACTGTGTATTATGCACAGACCACATAATAGGAGGTTGCTATGAGAAAACTATATGCTTTCTTGTTACCTCTACTAACTGGATTGCATGAAATCAACAGTTCAGCATCTGCCTGAAACAGACATTACATCTGATCTGTAGCAGACGGATGCACAAAACAAACATTACTTAGAGAAAAAGGTAAAAATATAGTAATTCATAAAGCTGATGCAAGGCTTCTGAAATTAAGTAACTCAAGAATATTTTTTTAAAAATTCTACCCCAAAAACTAAAATTATAGATTACTTTTCACTCATTCTTCTACTGAATGACAGGATGAAACAACGACAGGTGATGAACAATGTCAGAATACAAAAATTCTACTCCTAACTATTAAAAAAATTAAATACCTAAATTAAATATGGGAAAATCTCTCAGTGACTCTAAAACCTCAAATAATACCTGACACAGTTGCTGATTTAACTGAATTTTCAATCTACCACCTTGATTTTGGGCTTCTTGATTAAAATTATATAAAATATAAAACAAAACAAAAGAAAACTGTTATACTTCACAGACTATATATAACCCAAATCCAATATACTTGGATTATATATAATCCAAAGATTATATTTGCCTGAAATCAGCCCATTTATTTCTAAAAAGTTATAAAACTAGAGATTACATGTAAATATATTGCCTTGTTTATAAGTATAGACCATCACAACACTGTCATTTTACTGCCACTTCTCCTTGCATCTATATTGTCATGTATTTCTCTTGTGTAAGTGGCTGTGTAATGCTTGTGTCACCGGTCAAAATAGCATACGGAAAGATTGCCAGGATAATCTGGGAGAAAAAAAAGAATAACCAAGTCATTACAATCCCAGAATGAGCACTCAGTGCATTACTAAAACTGCAAAGCCGATGCAAGGAGGTGGCATACACTGTTACAAGCATGTTAAATAACCATAACAGGGAAGTGAATGGAAAATGTTCCACAATAAGCTTGCAAAAAGCAAGCCCCTAAAGACAATTATCATACAGGAACAAATAATTTTACAAATTAATGCACCTAAGAGGTATGTAATATGTCCATTTTATCTTCCAAATACTCCCCCCACTGTCAATTCTACAGTAATACTTCCAAAATCTATCACTAAGAAGAGGAATAAATAATGTTTTACAGATGGATAACCACAAAACCCATAAAACAGATATTCCACCCTTTCCTGTCCATCCCTACTGGACACAAACTCCTTAAGCAAATAAACAGCAAAAGATCCCACACATACATGACATTTAAGGGGCCTGATAACAAACCCAAGTTTTCTTCCCCTTGTTCTACAGAATGATCAAAGTACAGCATTAGGTTTAAGAATTCTCTAGAATTTCTTTCCTGTTTCCATCCATGTAGAGGGAGATATTCCACTCGCAGTACTCCAAGACAGATACAAATTATCTGCAAAGCCTCTCTGGTCTGTTTAATTATTTTACTTTTGTTTGGTTGTTTTTTTGTTATTTCTACTGGGTAAGTAGGTAGGAGACAATATTTACAAGTTTTATGGAGTTTCCCCTCCCTTTAGGGCCAAAATGTCTGTAAAATAATGCAATATCCAATCCACATGATTTCTTTTTATCTGCTTAACTACAGCTAGCATCTGAAGCAAAGTACTTTCTGAAGTCTTGCAACCAATGTAAGCAAAAAAGGCTGGAAAGCTACATTATGTTGATTAAAGCCTGAGATGCTAAAGCTCACATCCAAAAAATAGTTAAATTGACATTGCAGTTGATTGAAACTAATAACATGGCTTTTTATAAATATAACTCACAAGCTTTATTTTGCACTTCTATGTTTACCAATTTTCATTTCAGATGAAGAAATCCATCTCACAGAAAGCAATATGAACTGTAAAATAAAGCAAGACAGTGCTAGATTCTTGACAGACACATTAGAGCAATGCAGAGCTGCAGGGATCTGATTACAGAATATCTTCTGATAGGCAGTCAGTCTCCCGCTGGGATGGGGAGCACATACTCTGGGATGTTCTACAATAAAGCTCTGTTTGTTTCTTATAAAGAGCCTTGCAGATGTCACAGGATTATTCCCTGTAAATGCTTCAACGTTTTATCAAAATTTTTAAGCAGAGCATAGCAAGGCACTTACTGTTTAATAACATTACCCCATGCAATGTGTTCTGTGATTCTTGGATCCGTTGCTCTCCTTGCAAGAGCCAAAAGACAAAGTACAAAGCAACTGCTCTGGGTTGATAAGGAATGCTCTTTATTGCTGCTTCTCAGAACAATACCTAGATCACCAAGAGTCCTAACAGACTAAAAGCAAACCAAAGTCTGACTCCTAGAATGCCACATGCAGATGCAGACAAATCAGGATACATGCAGGTCATCTGCTCCTGTTATTGTTTTTCTGCTTAGGAGCAGAGCTACAAATACCTGACACCTTATCAATTTTCAAATGAAGCTTCTATAATTACATTGCTATGCCCTACAGAAACACTACTGGGTTTCTCATAGCAACCTTCAGTGATTCAAACAGATAGCCCCACTCTAGCCACAAATTACTAATACAAAGAGAGCTTCTTCATTCTTCAACAGAAGAGCCAATCTGTAACTGGCAGTTACCCCTACCAATGGTAATTCAACAGCTTTATGACATTTTATCTCTTGAGAAATAAAGCTTTATAACAAAAGTTGTAGTGCATTCAATACACAGTCAGGCAGGATTGTTTCTGTAAGATCTTTCTCACCACTTGAAATGGCTTGAATGCAGACACTACAGCCTTTTTAGCAATGCTGTCAGATAGCTAAGTATGATTCCCTCCTAAAGGTACAGGCCTCCAAGTCAAGCAAAGCATTCAAAGTACCCTATGTCATAGAAACACTTCCTAATCTTCACCACCACCCCAGTGACCCACTCCAATTTCCCTTCCTAGATCAGGTTGGCCCTCACCCCTTTTCATTGCTGGGTGCCTGTCACTCCATTAGGCAGACTCAGTTTCTTAAAACACAGAAAATAAATGTTAAAAAAAGTGAAACTATTCTGTGGCTTCAGGGAGTTGGATTAAATCACTGATGGGTCAGATTGGTGTTGGAGCTGAAGAAAAGGAGCAGGCACAAGATATAGGCACAGTGAGATATTTCAGAAACAGAAAGATGTTAGCTCAGCTGCACCATGGAACTTCCCCCATGGGAGAGAGCTGGAGCACCTTTCTTAATATTGAGGAGAAAGATGGAATCAAAATACAAAGGTGGAATTTACCATTACTGGCTTCCAGTCTATGCTACGATTCTATCACCAGCTGCGTGTAGATCATCTGATATCTTCCTGTCCGTTTCTATCTTTCATGCAAAAAATAGAGTGGTTAAATGGCCATTCTCATTTTCCAGACCAGATGTTCTCCAAATTGCCATCTGTGCCCCACTGACACACGGCACATGCATACTTAATACTGCAAGTACACAAGGTACTCTGAAGTGTTCTAAGACCCAGACTAGAACAAGAAATACTGCTGACAACAGTCCAAAATCCCATGTCACCAGTGTTGCTGGGGATAACAAAAAAGAGAATGGATTGCATTTCAGGATTATCTTCCAAACTCACAACTGTATCAAGTTACTTTCAAAGGAAACTAGAATTCCATTTACAGAAATCCAAGTTTTACAAAATTTAGAGAATGTTACTAATAAAACTACACTAGATTTTTTGATTCATGTGCCTCCATTAATCATGTTCATTGAAAATTAAACTATTTTTAAATAATTATCTTTTGTTTGTGAACTCAGGTGACTTTCTAGATGCGGCATCACTTCATCAGAGAAACAGCTGATCACAACATCACATTTCATTTTTATTACATTATGTAAGAAGAAAACGATCCTTTTCTGTTTCTCCTTGAAAAAAAATTGACATAAACTATACTGAAATAAAATCACCATTTTCTTCTACACCTACTGAAGAAAATCTATTGCAAGCTGATCTGCCCCTTCAGCAAACTCAAACTAATTATTTACTCTAAAATTTCCCACATTTTAGTGATCTGATGCACTTTTTAAACTTCAGCAAAAACATTTAAGCAATACATACATTATTTATTAGCAAAGCTATTTTATTTAAATTTAACAACTTATACTGAAGACTAAATTTACTACAATAGACTAAGACAAAAAATTCCACTTAAAAATAGTATCATTTTATATCCATTTTTAGCCACCCTGTAAATGCTCTCTAACATACAGTAAAAAAGGACTTCTGGCAATGGTATTGTCAGAAAGGCTCCTCCATTATGGCCCCATGTCTGCACTTCCATCACAACACAAGAAAGTCCTAAATCTCAGTTTAAAAGCTAATAAGATAACACCAAGCCAAAAAGCCTAATTCTAAAGTAAATTGCATGAGGTCCAGGCATACACATTCTCTCCGTATCATTCAGCAGTAGACTGGTGACAGTCTCTACAGGTACAGCAACAGAAGACACTGCAAACTTCAACACACTGTGTCTGCTTTACAGACAAAAAAATAGATGAACATGGCATAAGCAACACATATGTCCTGTTCATCACAGAGGTGCTACGCAGAAATTGGTATTTCTATTTCCCCTCCTTCAAAGCCATCTACACATGCACATGATAAGAAAAATTGTAATGGTTATTTGCCAAATCCCAGTGGCCTATGGCAGCACTGGGTCAATCTTTAGAAGCTGGCTCCAACCTGACCAGTGACTGACTGATCTGCTCCCTTCCAGCTGAGACATCATAACAAACATTATCCCAGTCAAGCAGCTAACAGCAGAGCTGGAGGGAACCCCTCTAAAGGGAAAGCAGGGACCCAAGAAGCAAGCTTCCTTCTGGGAAAATTTTAGGAACTAAGGCCATACTGAAGAGAAGCCAGTGGTTTACAGGGTAAAAAGAGCACTAGATTAACATGGAATTCATGAAGTTTTAGTTTGAAGCCATGATGCCAAAATTCTTGGGCAAAAGTTCTTGGGACTTCAGGCGTGGTATTAATTTCCTGGACTGAGTAAAAAGGTCAAGAGCCTGTACATACATACTAGAGTATCATCTGCCACCTAGTAAAAGGGATGCTTCATTAGCTTAGTAGAGATACAGGGTCTGGGGAAGAGGGAGGTGAGACAACCTGCGTCCTTCAGACTAGCAAGAGCATTTGTAAGAAACTTACACTCAAAAAATAAATAAAGAAAAAACCAAAGTTATTGAAGCATTTTTTATTATCACACCAATTAAATGCTAAATTATTTGACACCAGAAATGTGACCAATAAAATTCACTATGCAAGACAATCCTGTCTCAATAACTTAGATAGGAGTGTTATTTAAAAAACAATGTATCATCAACAAGTAAGCAAAACAGAGATAAAACAATGATGAAAAAACTAGGAGGGCAGTGATTCCCTTCATATTATTCCTGTAAAGACCCAAATGATAGAAATATACAATATGTATTTGCCTTAAAAAATTAATGCAGACTGCAAACTCCTGAGAGAAGAGAGTGTTATCTTCATGCTGGACTCTTTCCAGACGTATTTTTGGCTGCTACTGTAACCACATAACATGATGGGGGCTGGGGGAACAGGACAGTACATGGGAAAATACCTCCTTGACAGCCACTTTACCTGTGTCGACCGAAAAGCTGCATACCTTTGTTTCATCTTTGTTTCTGTGTGACACAAACATGCAACAAAGACCAATGGTGGAAAGCAGGATGCAATCTTCCCAACTGATTTAGGTCTAGGTTCAGCAAATATGTCTTTATATTCTCAAGCTATGAACATACTATGATACCCTGCTGACTGTGCGTATAACCACAAAGAGCCAAGGCATTTGACCCAAGGATGTTATGACTATTCTATATACAATCATTTTCTATGATACTAAGGATCTAACAAGCCACTGACAATAAACAATACTTTTCCAGCTGAGAAAGCAAGCTGCTCTGTGGCAGCATTTTCAGGCTTTCCACTGACATCATGCTAAGAAAGAGGCAATTGTCACAAGGCAGATTATGACTTACCACTAGCATGAGGGAATGCCATGTTTATAATCAGCAGAGATTTTGAATCTAAAGAAAAAAAAACAGTAAAGAAATCTACCATGAAAATTTAAACTTTTGTCCACTTTGTTTCTAAATGCCAGAAAAATTCTGCAGAAGATACTCCACATGAATGGGCGCTAAGACAAGTAACTCACAATTCAAAGTATCATGTTTATTAAGCCTTTGATCCTTCAAACAGAAGAGTATGGAACATCTCTGTATTAAGTCTGAAAACCTTAACATAAGAGAGATGACAGGTTTCAGAGCAATGACCATTTTAAATAGCATTTTGACCAGAGTTCTGAGACTGAAATTTTCCAAAATAGTGAACAAAAGGCTGTCAGTTCACAGCAAGAGTGCTGCAAAGTGCACTGGAAAGCCTAATGCCGCCAAACAAGCTGTGCACTCCTTTGAATCCAGCACCTCTTTCAACTTTTCCCTCCCTGATATCACTTATTCATACTTTGAAATATCCTGCAAGAAAAGCTTGAAAGAGAAGGCCTGAGTACTATGGTACAGGCCACCTAACAAACATCAGAGTCTAGAGAGCAAAAACCTTAACAGTCTCACTGTGAGAAACTATGCACAGCATCAACCACACAGCCAGAGGAGCTTGTCCTGAAAGAAACATTCAAAAATGCAGAAGCAAAAGGGAAGAAACATGGCAGCGCTATCATATTTTGATGAATTTAAATCTCTGAGAGACCCCTGAATTTATTCATCTACTTAAGGCAAGTAAATCTGTGAAGACAAAGTAGAAGTCCTTCAAAAAATAGAAAAAAAGATAGGCGAACAAGACATGTTACAAAGAGGTGGCAAGTAGCTCAAGATGAGACACCCAAGGAGCTTAGTACCACAATTTGAGAAACCTAGTGAAGAAAATTATCACAAAAGAATGTAATTCTGTTCATTGCATTTTTCATGGCATGTTTCATTTGTTTGGTTTAATTTCTGAATAAACAGAACACTGATAAGCGTCAAAACAAGGAACCTTCTTGACTTTTCTTATCCCACACTGTGACCAAACAAATTTTATATTCACCTTTTTATCTGTAAGAACAAGTCTCTTCTTCATAAGGTCTCTACCTATATCCAGTCCTATTAACAGTTAACTGTTTGTAAGAGTAAATTTCATACCTGTATCATGAATTTAAGTCTCACATTCTCAGTAAAGAACAATTCTTTAATTTAATGTAAACACCCAACTTCACATATAATGCAAAGACAGTGCTATGTGCAAGTTTAGGCTACATGTCCTTAATGTTTAATTTTCATCTTAACATTGATATCAATAAATTGTATTTTGCATATTATATACTACACTGTTCAAAAACAAATCTGGGGCGTAATAGCTGAGCTAATTATTAAAGAAAATTATTAGAGGAATTAGCAGTCTGTCCTCCAGAAACAATCACAAACAGGTAGGATAAGACTTTCCAACAAAAGAGTATCCCAGCTTAATTTTTACTACTTCATTAAACACAAACATTGCTGTGAAAATGAGAACTCCCTAATCCTCCCATTATATCATATATATATATATATAACTCCCATTATATCTTCCTTATATAAATATCTGCGACCAAAAAGCACTTCTATGGATAGAGCTGAATACTCTGTAAATGTATTTTCTAATACTCAGGGGAGCAAGACATGCACTAACCTTTTCATCACAAATACATGATGAATGAGTGATAAAGACTTTTCGTTGCTAACTCCCAAAAAATCCCAACACACCATATCCTAATCTAGTGATACTGTGGACCCTTGCCATGATTCACTATCTGGTACAAACCTGTGGAGGAATCTGTCAATACAAGAGTGCTTTAGTGAATATGTCCAAATATGTGCCCTATGTAGACAACTCATGCAGGCGCGCACTTTTGTCATTCTTATTATTTTAAAGTATTGCAATTTCAGCATCATCGCCATGTCCAATGGTTTACAAAATTAAGTGATAAGCCGAGAGTTCAGTCTCAAGAATCAACCAGAATACCAGGAAATACGGAGCCACATAACAATATAGTTTAGCCTCTCCTGTTTCAGCCCCCTCTCTTTCTGCAACCTTTTTAGTTTAACCTGTACCTAGTCTAACAATTTTCAGTTGACTGAACATTTGACTGAATTCCAACTACACCATGCTTTCTTTTAACATGACCCTGAAAATTTGAACCTTTTATCCAATGTCCTAGGAGTGCTCTACTAGCCTCACTGATCCTACAAGAAGTAGGAAAACAGCATTATTCTTGTTATACTGCTGAGTAAAAGACAATTAGACATTTCAAGGCAATACAGAAGCTTACTGTAGAATTGAGAAAGAAGTGCAGAAGTTCTGACTGCCAGTCTGCTGCTGTAATCATCAACTAGTGCATAACAAAAATAATATCAAACATTTAACTATTCCTTTAGACTGAGACACGTTTGTTTTGCTTGGTTTTAATCACCATTTCATCAGAACAGTCATCTACATGGTGTTGCAACTGCTTTTTAATTTGCTGTTCTTATATGGCAGCAGCCTCCTACAGCCTATTTCACCTTTCCAACTGCAAGACCCACTACAGTAAACATCAAACAAGCAGAGGCAGAACTTCAAACACACTAGGAATTACTGGAATACCTGAGGTTATCTGAAGATAAGCATGGTTTCCCTTACACAAATGATTCTGAAATCTGATCCAGGGAACACATTCATTTATCTATTATGAAGGACTGGAAAAGATTCCAAAATTCATTAGGATGTCTCAAATAAAGGTAAAACTCTGGATCATTAAGTAAAGAAAAGACAGAAACCTTTTCTAAAAAGAGATCTTGCTGTGCAGCCAAGTATGCCTGCATGTAATTGTTATTTATTTTTAAATTGGGGCGATTTTCCAGGTTGATTTTTAGATCAGCAAACAGAATCAGGCGCTTTAAAACCAACCAACTTAAAAACCAAAACAAAAAAACAACAAAGACTTCTCTCCTGATCACATTTGCTATGAAGATGTAGAGGAAACAGGGAAGCAATAACACAACACAGTCTTGCCCGGCATTCCACAAAATTGTAAATTTCAATGAAGGCAAAGACAGTAACAGTATCAGCACCCAGGAAATAGAATGATAACTCTTAACTAGGAAGACTGGAAGAAACTGTCCTAAACATTGTAAAAATAACTCAAAACCAAACCAACCAACCAAACAAATGAAAACACACAAAAAATACACCACACATCCTTTAGCGCCCCCCAGCCTAATCTACATCACAAACTCAAAGCAGTCATGTACTGTTCAGTAGGTTCTCCAGTGCCTTCTCCATTCACCCTGCACCACCTCAAACCTACTCTTATCAAGTGTTATCAGCCCACACATGGAGAGGTGCACTCAAAACTGTCATTTGGGACAATTGAAAATAGGAACAAAACAGCTCTGTTAGCACTTAAGGATCTTCCATTCAGTGCTTTCAGACTAGTCTTGCCATTGAAGAAGGGAACAACCCAAACCTCTTAAGATAGTACAAGGGAGAAATGTTATTCCAAGAGCTTGAAAACAATGAGATCTAAAGTCTAGACAGCAACAAAACAATGCAGGAGTAAACATAAGTGAAAACAGACAGTTGCACATCACTGTGGACACTCAGTCATCAGCCATGATATTTGTCAAAACTGTGACAGCGCAGCTGGAGGAAAATCACTACAATCCAAAACCTCATGACACATCTGTCCCAGTATATCTTCCTTAAAGATGACAACTAGTAGCAGATCTACTCCTGAAGATACCGTAAAAGTCCTATTACCACTTCCCATTTAAAGGTCATTTTATTGTTTTAGGAGAATTTTCATTAAAGCAAATGCTGGCCACTTCTTGGTTTCCACTTGCATCCTTGGATGACAAGGATGGACACAAATTCAAATCCAAATCAGAGAACAAAGTTTTCCTAGTATTTCTGAAGCTTTATTGAGCAATGCTATTTTAAAACTCAGAATCACAGAATACTGTGAGTTGGAAGGGACCCACAAGGATCACCGCATCCAACTCCTAACTGCAAGACCTTGCTCTGGCACCACGGCACTAGACAATTAACTCACAAATACTTTCTCTCCAAACTAACAAGAAGCTTCCTCACACCAGAAATATTTAATGCAAACTCCAAAGGGAGAAGGAGAAGACAACTAGGTAACTATCCAACCTTTGGCATATAAACTCCCCATGACAGGGACAAAAGACTTTACTGTCTCATCTCATGGAAATAGGAGGCTATCTTTTGTGAGATCTTTCAGCATTAATGGTCACTTTTAACCCAGGACAACCACTGTTCAGGTCATCTGTTTTCTGTGTAAATAATGACTGCAAAACCCATCAACACAGTACTGAAATTGAAAGTGTATTATAAGCACTTTCCATACAATCTTCTTCCCCATCTCCCAAGCTACATCCTCAATACCTAAGCACTGGTCTCTCATTTCAATCCATAGAAGAAAGACAATTAATAAAAGTAAGTACTAGTTGGGGGGGGAGAGGGTTTCCATTATTAACTTCTAATCTATAGCAATTAAGGAAACAAAGTCCTCTATAACCCCTTAATAGGATCTAGAAGAAACCATGCAAAAGTCACCAAAGCCAGACTCTAAAATGCTTCCTCTAAAGAGTCATTGTGAATCCTACCTCTAAGAGTCAATATGGTTATTAAATTCTAATACTGCTTCATGTCAACCCTGTTCTTGTGCCTTCACTGGCTTCACTATCTCTCTGTCATTCAGGTATTGGATATTCATCCATTGAATATGTGTATTTTTTGACTGAACATATTTTCCTAAGGGAGACAGTCAGCAATTTTCTACTAGGAAGTACGTAATATGCAGTTCTTGTGAACTACTTATGTGGATGAAATGTGTCCGTACACCTCATATGTTTGTCCTGTTTCCCTTATGTCCTCTCTCCATGTCCATTTCCTCTGTAGAAGGGAAGTCTAGCATCTTGCTAAGAAGGTTTGCAGCATGCAGGCTGAAGTGTTTTCCAGGAGATGCTGCCTATGCATTTACCCAGCACGAGCCCCTGACATCTCTGGGAGGAGGAACTAATGCTGTACAGGCATATGCCTAACACTAGTACTGAGCTCAAATTATACTTTTTTTATACAGTATACTTTCCTCAATCTTATTACAGGTCCAGTGAACAGACTTTCAAATTCCAAAATTCTCTTTACAACACTTGGAAATAACTTATATTGGATTTAATACATGTTCCACAGAGTTATTCTACTGGTATAAAGGAAGAGAGAGCATCTCCTCAGTGGGGTGGCAAAATCTGAAAGGAATCCACCTCTGGATATTCTGTAACTCAAAGGAAGAGAACTTAATCACTTAATCCTATGATTTGTATTTGCTTTTAACAGAACCCTGTTGCTGCACGGAAGTTTTGTTGCTGAGAGAAACAGACTAATTCCTGCTCATAGTGGTCTATTACCATTCACGATAAGATGATATAGGTATCTTTAGAAGAACCTTGTCACTTCCCCCACCACTCTTCTTTTTTAGTCTTTTTTATATCTTCATCTCCACTTTGGAAAAACATCAAATGGTTCCAAAGTGCATACCTGTAACACAAGCTGGTTTAATTTTATCCCTTGATCGCTCATACAAGATAGCAGATTTTCACTGCACAGCTTCCCATATCATTATAAAATTCTGATGCATTTATTTAAATCTCTCCTAGAATCAACCACTTCCATTGCTTTAGCTAATTGAATCCATAAACAGTTACTGGACAATGGAAGTACTGGTCCAATTTTCTGTTCTGACAAATTAAAAAAACAAAACAAAAAACCCAACATATATATGCCATAAAAGATCCTTTGCCTTATGCAGCATTAAACATTGCTAAAGATCTGCTAACAAACCCTAATATTTAAGAGAAGAAGTAGGAATACAAACCAACGATAAATCCATATCAAACTGCAAACAAACTCAACAGACTTCAGAGCAATACAAGTCTAGAAACGCACATCAAACCCATTTGATTTATATCACTGTTTCTTTACAGATTAAGTGAAAGTTTGGATATCGACCATAGGAAACAGCCATTTCATTTACATACTGTTCTGTTTCCAAATTATTCAGGAATGTCTTACTGTTTTTTTGAATGACCTCATGACAAATACAGACATAGCATCTGCTACTCAATTACAAAAAGTTTACACCAAATTCTCAATCAAAACTTTCTTTATTCTTGTAAAAAATTACAAACTTGGAAATTACTTTCCAAATGCCAGTTTTTTATGCTCAAAGTGTTTCTATATGTGGAATTCATATACAGATATGAATATCACTATCTTTACAAAAGGTACAGTGCCAAGAGCAAAACTGGCTATACGGAGTTCTCAGATTCCTTGTTAAGATAAATGCAAGACATAAATAAACTGGACTGTACTGAAAGTGAGATTTTTATTAAGACTTCTTATATTTCTCAGTAAAGAAGAGTTTGCACGTAGGCCTCACATTCCATATGTACACATCAAGAACTCAACATTATCCATAAAAGTTTCATATAAAATCTTAAAAATTAAAAATAACTGGGTTTTACACCACACAAAATGAAAGGAGTAGAGGACTGTGACTCTTAAGCTGTCAAGTCTAACCAAAAATGGACACTTTAAATTTCTGTCATTCTTATGTCACAGGATGCTGCAGATGCTAAAGCTATCACAGGTTCAAAAAAAAAAGATGGCATAGATTCACAGCTATTACAACCCATGTAATGAAATACCAAACCATCTCTCCAGAGACCCCTAAACGGCATCCGGTTAGAAACCACAGATATTTCCCTTCAGACAGGCAGCTATTTGCATGCCCTATAATACTCTTCCCTAGGCATCTGCTATCATTCGCTGTTAACAACAACATACTGATGTAGAAACACCTCTGGGCTGAGCTGATACACCACTCTTAGGTCCATATTTTTGTGCCTGGGAAAAAGGAAGGTACAATATCTAAAGCTGGTTCAACACCTACACTGTTCAAGTCCCTCATTTCCAAACACTATGTAGGGCACTTGTATGGCAGCCAAGATATTTATATAGTAACAGTTCTTAATATACTTACATGACTTGTGAGAGCTGGGGAAGACACCACAAATACATAATTCTTCCTCCTCCTCCCTTTGCTGAATTCACTCCCCCTTAAAAGTTTTACTTAACACTTAAAATAGCTTAATGAGTAACATTTTTGATATTTTTATACATTAACTATTATCCACACCCTCTACGATCTGCAAGATGGGATTTATGTTAGTCAATCTCCATTCTGTGTATTTTATTCAGATTTTAGACAGGTAGATCTCTAGGATTGTGTTTTATTTTTTAGTTATTTACAAATGAAAGGATTTCCTAAAAGTCATACCACCATTCCATTAGAATAGAGAGATCTGTTCTTTATAAAGCACAAGCAGCAATAACACTGGTACTAATGCTTGGGTGCCCAACAGACCAGGATTTCCACTGTACTAAATGCTAGACCCAAAAGAATAAAAAGTGAGAGTGCTTTCTCCCTCTCACAATTTAAGAATTTTGTTAGTTATGTTTTTTCTACAACTAAAGAGTCTCCTGTGGACTATGATCCATCACAATCACAGCAGGCAGTCAACCTTTGCTTTTCCCAATAACTTCATTTGTTACTTATCTTCCAAAACACTGCTCTTCTATCATATTCTTACTATATGTGCAGAAAGATTCTTTTTTTCATATTGCGTCTAACATTTATGGCTCCTTTCTACGTTTTCTGTCTGCTTAAATGGTGCCAGGTATCACTGGTAAAGTATTTGCACTAATTTTCTTTAAATTACTCTGTGAATGGATTTGGCTTTCTTTGAAATTTTAACTGCAATTACTGTACAAACTAGTGAAATGAGATATATGAGGACTTTATTTAGAAAGCAGGTTAGCTGCAAGATATCTGCTTCAACGAATACTTCAGGAAAAGACTGTCTTCAAAGTAGAGGAATCTATTCCACTGCATGTACAAAGCAGAGGAAGAACTGATAGGACAGACAGATACGAGTACTGAGAAATGCTAGATCTTTTATATTCTAATGGGAGAATCAGTCTTTAAGTAAATGTTTTGCAAAAAGTATTTTGCACCAGAGAAGTACGTTGGAGACTATTCAAAGTCAGGGTAGTAGGAAAGTGTATGACTACAAGCTGGCTTTACTTGCTCTCAAACTATGCAGGAGGCAACAAAGGACCTCCACACTACACCACCAACAGCCCAGCTTTCCTGTGGGAGGTTCTACAGACAAGCTTTGATATACTGTAGCTTTCAGTGATAGGGCACATAGCTGAATAATACTAAGATATTTCATGGGCATAAGCACAAAGTGAAAACTATTATCACAGACCACTTAAAAGATACTAAAGCTTTTAAGTACTGTAAAATGATGTAAACAAAAGCATTAGTTAAAAATTACAGAAGACCAAAATAATGAATCACACAAAAGCACGGATCGAAATTGGAGTCACACAAAAACAACGAAGACAGCAACAGGCAGTTTCTTGCAAATGGACTTCTCAAAACATTTCCTCTTGGACCTTTTCCCGAATAACCTGAAACCACACATATTCTCACTGAAATCTAGATGCTAGCCTGACAACAAGACAGCATTGTTTCTACGGAGAGCCAACTGAAATCATTGGGTACACCTATAAGACTCCTAACAAACATTTCATTACAGTAGGTAAGCCTTCATTTCCCTTAATAAAAAGTTTACAACTTAGATATAAGTTATCCAAGCTCATGTTACTTGATAGCATTACACTGTTTAGGCATACCAGGACTCCCAGCTCCCTTTCCATGGCACTGCTTTTCAGCATCTCATTCCCCAGTCTGCACGTACAATCCAGAGTTGCCCCGTCCCAGGTGCAGAATCCGGCACTTTCCCTGGTTGAACTTCATATGGTTGGTGATTGCCCAGCCCTCTTATTTGTCGAGGTCTCTCTACAGAGCCTCCCTGCCCTCAACAGCTCCTCCCACTTTTGTGTCATCTACAAACTTGCTTACTGCCCCTTCCAGTCCTGCGTCCAAGTCATTTATGAAGACGTCGAAGAGCACAGGGCCCAAGATGGAGCTCTGTGGAATCCACTAGTGACAGGTCACCAGTCTGATGTCACCCTATTCACTATTGCCCCCTGTGCTTGACCCGTGACCAATTGCTCACCCACCACATGATGTGTTTACCCAGCTGTGCTGGACATCTTGTCCAGAAGGATCCTGTGAGAGACAGTATGGAAATCTTTGCTGAAATCCAAAAAGATTACATAAAGATTCCCTTGATCAACTGGGTGGGTTCCTTGTCATAAAAGGAAATCAGGTTGGACTTCTGTCTCATAGTTCCCAAATTATAATTCTTCCCTTATCAAATCTTTCATACACTTTCTAAATTGTATTTAACCCTAAATGACAATGATTTAACATATTGTCTTGAATTAAAAAAACTAAACTATTAATATGCACCAATAATACAATTAGTAGCAATCATCTGCACATCCCAACTGTTAGAGGTACTTGGAAAACAACTTCAGGGTGCATATGTCACACCTGTAGCATCAGAGGTTTGTTCTGCTACCAGATACATTACAAAAATGGAACACTGCCTGTGACTGAAACTGGTGGTTCCAGTCAAAAAAATGAAATGCAGGATTCTGTACTGTTTCTATCAGTTCTACATGGTGGAGATGAAGGAAAACAAAGAAAATATGAGGATATTGGTCATGTAACTCATTCACTGACACACACTTCTCTTCCTGAGAGATATCAAGAGACACATGCAAACTCTTAGCAGTCAAGTTCACTGGTAACTGAACTAGAGATGTCCACCATTACTACTTCAATCACCTTAACAGGGACTGTCCTGAATCATTTTCTAACTCATCACTGAATTTCATTAAGCCTTCAGCAAGGTCTCTACACTAAGAAGAGAAGTCTGTTATACGTAAAACACAGGCTTAGTTTCCAACACTGGCATGGAAGGTACAGTATGAAACTACCTCAGTCATCACTAAAGGAAATAAAAATGCTACAACAGAAAACTGTACAAAACAAAGGCGAGTTTGGGGGGGGTTACTGTAAAAAAGGATTAAAACAAAAAAAATTTGATTTTATTATTAGATCTTCTTATAGAGTTTCTTATAGCAATTCCAAGCAGACAATGATCTCTTTGTGAGCACTAGATGATAATTACCCTAAGATAAGAAGAGAATAATTACACTGAATTCTTTTGCAAGGTGCTTTGAGACTTAATAATGAAAAGCACTGGTAAAAGCTGTGTATTATAAGTATGCTTAATAATTACATAAAACAAGTACAACTTTTTCTAGAGGCTAGTTATAAACAAAACTGATTTTATTTGAAGTTCTACTGAATCGATCTTTTTTTCTTTTGTGATAAAAATGAATCAGGTGCACTCCAACAGCTTTCTTGGTGCAAGCTTACAATAGAACCATTTAAAGCTATTCATCGCCTTACTGAAGGAAATATATTGAATATTTTAAATAGCCCATCATGAGCTCAGTATAGTTCAGCATGAGTAGGGTTTTCATAGAATAATGAAATGTGTTAAGGGTTTTACAATAAACATCTGTTGACTAGGTGAGAATTCCTCAGTTGGTTGTTATAAGCAGTGATGTGATGTACAAAAAAAACAATCATCCTCCTATGAAAATCATTCACAACAGTTACAGTTGTCAGTTTTCTAAGCTATTTTTAATCTTATAAATATCTATCTATACACACATACCAACCCACTATCTCCTTTCAGCCCCCAGGAAACTGAAAACGACCTTCTTATAAAATTCCACCGGGGGCGTGGGGGAATATGCAATTTTTTGAAATAGCTCTACTTTGCTTGACATTCACATTGCCTGTGAAAAATGAGGCCCACTCATGCTAATGTTCCTTATAAGAGCAATCAGGTTAGGAACTACTGGCATGAAGCTATTTCTTGAATTAGGATTGCAGGATCAAGTTGATAGCTAGCATCCCCAGGGATCACCATGATTTTGCTATTATGAAAAAATCTGTGATGGTATTATCGAAATAATTTTACAAGAAGTCTTGATGTAATGAGAAACCAAGTTAACTCTTTAGGCTTTAGTATAAATAGTTAAATGTTAGTGGTTCATATAATCATCTTCAAGGCTGACAATATTGTCTTTATGGTAAAACACTATTTTTGCTACTGCTGTTACTACAGTTCATTTTATTAAACATTTATTTTTAGTTTTAAGACTTACATTTTGCAAATTATTTGTAAAAGCAAGCATTAAGAAACCATTTTTTTATTTAAAGCTCCTATATGTGTAGAAAATATCCATTGTAAATACCCCTTACCCATTCAAAACACAGGATGTTGGTCACGAATCTGTAATCCTTGGACAAGCAAATTTAATCCTGGCAAAATGAAAACCACCTATGACAATAACATGACTACAATTATATTTTTTAATGAAAAAACTTTTCTATGAAGAGGCCTTTGTCTTGCTCGTTTTTGAAAACGCATATATCTAAGTCATGGGGGGAAAAAGGACACTCACATATTAAAGCATCACATTTGACTCGGGCAGTCCTTTAACCTCCAATTGCTGGAGGCCTGGCTGGTTTCCCAAAGATTCATAGCACGCTCACCCTGTTGTTATGGTGTTCCCTACGCATCTGCTATGTGCCACTTGCAGACACGGGAATCCAAACAAGGCAGACCTTTGATCTGACCCCACACAGCTGTTTTAATTGCGTATTCTGATGCCTACGCCAAATCCAAGCAGTGGATCGGCGGACGATTCGCGCACTTCTCTCGGAACCCTGGAGGTGCTGGAACACGTCCGCGCACAGCCGCTCACTGACAGGCACGGCGAGCAGACACAACACAAAAGAATGCGAAGGAGTTGCGCTCCCCGGGCCAATCTCACCGTATCGCCGGGCGCGTTCCCGAACCCTGTGCCCCCACACCTCTCCACCCGCCTCCGAGTAAGGCGGGGGGCACGGGGGCGAACGCAGGATAAAAAACCCCGAAGAATGATAATAATAAAAAAGGAAATGTTTACAGATCGCAGCGCTGCGGGCGGTGCGCGGGCAGTCAGTCAGTCAGTCACAGGTGCCGCCGCCGCCGCCCGTGTCTGCCGGACCC